>JAFMSR010000007.1:16742031-16979531 GCA_022818135.1 Saxidomus purpurata
TACTGAGTAATAATGTTTTACAGAGAAAGTATCTACGTATTCACCGCTAACAAATTGATAATGTTCTACAGAGAAGGTATTTACGTAAAAAAAATTAATATCAAAAACAATATATGTTATTTGTTTTTTACGTGTTATATGGGGATATATTACCCGTCTGGATTGATATTACCCGAGTCGTCAGGAGAGGGTGATATCATATCGAGGCATGTTATATGTCCACACACACCCCGTGAAAAAATGAAGAAAATTTTATAACCCTTCCGCAAAATTCCATAAAGCTTTTAAATAATTTATCTGCTGGTCGTTAGAATGCATTCAAATACCCTCATGGTGTCTCACTGCCGCTGATGTCGGAACGTGAATTGATAATTACTATTCCTGATTAACGTAAACCATCCAGGGTTCATGGAAAAGACATTTGAAATGTGCATTATTTGGCCCGTTTTTATCAATTTCTTTTAACGGATCAATGACCACTCAAAAGGCTGAAAATGTGTGGTTCGGGCCAAATCCACACCTATGTTGGGGTAGGGTCTCGTTTGGCCGGAACTGCCGTAAACGGTTCTTTCGAAACTTCGTCATCGTGAGTAACAAATATACATTGTAAGAACTTAAACAATACATAAAACTTATCTAATGTACACTAATACTATAATGGTAATTAGCTGGTAGATTGACGTCAGGCTTTGTACACCTCTAACACGGACAGACATCAAGAAATACATCTTCCTTTAATTTATTTGGCACAATAAGCACGAAACACTGACTTTGAGTAACGTTATGTGGGCAGCATGTCATACCACATATAAAAGACGAACATTGTTCTCTTAATAGCATATGTTTATGGACTGTAAAGCTCAATGTAAATGAACTTCATAAGATGTTATTTAGCGTTTGTTTTGGGGGAAATGAACATTAAACTTTGATGAACAATCAAACAAAGGTTAGAGGCAATTTTTAGCATAACCTTTTGCTGTATACAGTACAGTACTTTTATCAACTTCAAGTAGTTTCACAAGTCTTGAAAATGCATCATATTATAGGGTTAACTATTTTGTATTTGTTTATATTTGCGACTGTTTTAAATGGTCGCAAATATTTTACGGCGACGTCTTCTCTAATTGGTTAATATTCTCAAGCGCAATGTGCAAAAGAGCAAAAAAAAAAAAAAATGAAAACCGTTTGATTTTCGAACTGTATATATGTTATCTAACCGTTGCATTTTTTTGCCTTAACCAATCAAAATCGACGTTACATGATAGAAAATACACAATGTAATAGTCACTATGGGTCAGTCGTCTTTAAAAAATGATATTACAACCGTAAAGTTTTCATAATATTTCATAGAAATCGAGTATATTATATCGTTTCATAGAAGAATGGCCCGACTGTTTCTTATGTTGCAACCCCGTGAACCCAGTCCTGTCAATTTTACAACCTACCAATATTTCCCATCTCCTCTAAACGTAGTGTAAAATTGAACCTGGTGTGTATTCCTGACCCGAACACATGTGTCTTAATAACTTATGATAAAATGTGAAAATACTTACACCAAAGACAGACTTTACCATAAATGACATAGCTTGCCATGAAATATAAGACTAATCAACAAAGGCATGCAGACGTTGAACATTTATTACGGCTTGACGACAATAAAAACAATACATAACTGCCTTTCTAACAACATGTTCGAGAATAAAGTAAACATGACTGACAGTAAATAACTTTTCTATTCTAACGGGAATGAAAAGAAACACACAGCGACCCAACTTTTTTATAAAAGCGGAAAAGCCGGTATGATATTCTTGAAACAAGGCTAAATTTACATTTAAAAATTCTGAGCCGATCAGCCCTCTAAAGGGTCAATTGTATAAACAAATAAATAAATTCTCTTAGATTGGCGGCATTCGTCAAACATATCGAACGTAATTTATTAACGTCAAACTTCTTTTCACGTTTATGACGTCATATTTAGCTTTTCTTTATACCAGAGACAGTTTTTAGCTCGACTATTCGGAGAATATGGAGAGCTATTACAGTCACTTGTGTGTCGGCGTCGGCGTCGGCGTCGGCGTCGGCGTTGCTTCTTTGGTTAAAGTTTTGCCTGCTAAGTACTATCATGCACATATCTCAGTAACCTTATGATATTGACTTGCAACTTTGTTCATGTCTTTAGGGGTGTCATACAATCAAGGCAGATAACTCTTGAAAACATTTAGTACAAATTATGGCCCTTGTTTGACTTTTTGAAAATTTGGTTAAAGTTTTGCCTGCTAGGTACTATCCCATGCACATATCTCAGTAACCACTTATAATATTGACTTGAAACTTTGTTCATGTCTTTAGGGGTGTCACACATCAAGGCGATAACTCTTTGAAAAAATTTAGTACAAATTATGGCCCTTTATTTGACTTTGAAAATTTGGTTAAAGTTTTGCCTGCTAGGTACTATCATGCACATATCTCAGTAACCACTTTTGACTTGACTTGAAACTTTGTTCATGTCTTTAGGGGTTCATACAATCAAGTCGATACTCTTGTATAAATTTAGTCAATTATGGCCCTTGTTTGACTTTTTGAATATTTGGTTAAAGTTTTGCCTGCCTAGGTACTATCATGCACTATCTCAGTAACCACTTATGATATTGACTTGAAACTTTTGTTAATGTCTCTAGGGGTGTCACACAGTCAAGTCAGATAACTCTTGTATAAATTTAGTACTAATTATGGCCCTTTGTTTGACTTTTGAAAATTTGGTTAAAGTTTTGCCCTGCTAGGTACTATCATGCCACCTCAGAACCACTTATGATATTGACTTGAAACTTTTTTAATGTCTTAAGAGGTGTCACACGTCAAGACAGATAACTTTTGTTTAAATTTAGTGCAAATTATGGCCCTTTTTGACTTTTGAAAATTTGGTAAAGTTTTGCTGCAAGGTACTATCATGCACATATCTCAGTAACCACTTATGATATTGACTTGCAACTTTGTTCATGTCTTTAGGGGTGTCATACAATCAAGGCAGATAACTCTTGAAAACATTTAGTACAAATTATGGCCCTTGTTTGACTTTGTAAAATTTGGTTAAAGTTTTGCCTGCTAGGTACTATCATGCACATATCTCAGTAACCACTTATAATATTGACTTGAAACTTTGTTCATGTCTTTAGGGGTGTCACACAATCAAGGCAGATAACTTTGGAAAAATTTAGTACAATTATGGCCCTTATTTGACTTTGAAAATTTGGTTAAAGTTTTGCCTGCTAGGTACTATCATGCACATACCTCAGTAACCACTTATGATATTGACTTGAAACTTTTTTAATGTCTTAAGAGGTGTCACACAGTCAAGACAGATAACTTTTTGTTTAAATTTAGTGCAAATTATGGCCCTTTGTTTGACTTTGAAAATTTGGTAAAGTTTTGCTGCAAGGTACTATCATGCACATATCTCAGTAACCACTTATGATATTGACTTGCAACTTTGTTCATGTCTTTAGGGGTGTCATACAATCAAGGCAGATAACTCTTGAAAACATTTAGTACAAATTATGGCCCTTGTTTGACTTTTTGAAAATTTGGTTAAAGTTTTGCCTGCTAGGTACTATCATGCACATATCTCAGTAACCACTTATAATATTGACTTGAAACTTTGTTCATGTCTTTAGGGTGTCACACAATCAAGGCAGATAACTCTTGAAAAAATTTAGTACAAATTATGGCCCTTATTTGACTTTTGAAAATTTGGTTAAAGTTTTGCCTGCTAGGTACTATCATGCACATATCTCAGTAACCACTTTTGACATTGACTTGAAACTTTGTTCATGTCTTTAGGGTACAACAATCAAGTCAGATAACTCTTGTATAAATTTAGTACAAATTATGGCCCTTGTTTGACTTTTGAATATTTGGTAAAGTTTTGCCTGCTAGGTACTATCATGCCATATCTCAGTAACCACTTATGAATTGACTTGAAACTTTGTTAATGTCTCTAGGGGTGCCCACACAGTCAAGTCAGATACTCTTGTATAAATTTAGTACTAATTATGGCCCTTGTTTGACTTTTGAAAATTTGGTTAAAGTTTTGCCTGCTAGGTACTATCATGCACATACCTCAGTAACCACTTATGATATTGACTTGAAACTTTTTTAATGTCTTAAGAGGTGTCACACAGTCAAGACAGATAACTCTTGTTTAATAGTGCAAATATGGCCCTTGTTTGACTTTATTTTTTAAAGTTTTGATATCTTAAATTTTACCACACATATCACAGTAACCACTTATGGTAGTTATATCAACCTTGCAATAGTGTTCAGGGTAAATTTTGTATCAAACAATTAATTCACCAAAAATTAAATCTATAGTTATAGATTTTGACTTTTTTATGATTCAACTTTCCTATTTTTACTTAATAGTTAGCAGAATTTTGTTTTGCTATTATACTGATAAAAGTTTTGTTTTATTAGCAAACACCCACAATAGTCGAGCGTGCTGTCTTATGGACAGCTCTTGTTCTTTATCACTAACAGAACTTAACTTTTCTGAAAAATGTTCTATACATGGTACATTCTACAGATAAATAAGGCTCTATTTGAATACTGTTACTTAAACTGTTTTTTCCCCCAAGGATACCTTCAAAAGTTCATGCCAACACGGATCTTGGATGATTCATTTAACTTAATATGTTTTAGGTACCAAACCCGAGTATGTGTTGAAAATGACTTCATTTCTTGCAAACGAAGTTCGTGTTCATCAATTCCAACTTAGCTCATAAAATACTGTAAATTTGGCTTTTTTCGCGTGACGAAAATTCGCAATTAGTCATCAGACGGACGTATTTGCGAATTCAGAATTCGCGAAATTAGAACTCTTTTTTTATAAATTTATGTAAAAAGATTTTTCTGTATACGAAAATGTTGAAATAGCGAATTTGAAAATCCGGCGAAAAAAGCTATGATACTCATCGCATGTTTTACGAAAATTACTGTAGAAGGAATGCACAAAGGTTTCATCCATGTAACGTCTGTTTCATGCCGACAGTTTATGTCTTACATCATTAATTGGCACGTCGCATGCTTAGTTAACTGTTGTAACATTTGAAGGCGGTTTGGCCTTTTTTTGCCATTTTCAAATATTAAAGGGACACAAACAGTTTGAATGTCGTGTTTCTGTCTCCATATTTGTCAACAAGCCATGATTTATAGCGTGACAACTTGCATGTAAGATAAAGTTTGTATAGATATGTAAACATTTTGCAAACAAACGTCACCGGGGTATTCTTGTTATTGTGAAAATACTTTTAGGTGAAAAGGGACAACAACAATTTGTAGATGCGCAGCAACGGCAAGAATATCACCACAGTCGCCACAATAATCATCAACAACAACTACAGTTATAACAATTACATGCCAACAACAATAAAAACATCAACCTCATTTCAGGCATATTCATCAGTAATACTTCAATAGCATCACCTTTACAACAACAAAACATCGACATTATCAGCATCGCTTTCTCCAAGTCGATTTTAAATTAAGAAGGGCCAGTTTTTATATACGGTTAACATTATATCATCCAAATGCATCACATATTTTGTAGCAATTGACATGTCCAATGTACATTGCCTTTTTCAGAAGATGTGTTTCCAGTTAGAAATCCAACATAAAACGCTGTGCTGAAAAGGTGTATAAATAAGTCATCTATCAACGTTGCATTTCTTAGTTTATATAAGTGATAAGTACGTAGAACCGATACAGGAAATAAAAATCCTTGTTAATGTCCACTAATCTATTTTGAAATCTTTGGACATTTATTTTTTTTTAAGAAAAAATGGAATGAATTGTTTCAGAATGTCATTCATGTGTTGTTGAACAAAAAAACTTGCCATAATTTCAATCCAAAGAAAACCAACATTCATACATCACCGAGGGTGACAATTTTTTGTTTTAATATTAAGCATAATTTTATAATTTCATTCTAATTAGTTCAAAATTGTCACACTTAAACATGCATTTCCGACAACAAATTAGCAAAAAAACTGCTGTGGTGTAGGAGTTTTTTCTTTTAAGCACAGCAATACATAGGGAGATTATTATTTCAGTGAATCAGTGTGGAAGTAATGGCAATAGACATAGCTATTATAAAAATGAAACATTATGATATACACCAACACATACGTACAATTAAGTGAAACATCGTACAAAGTTACATAATAAAAAAAACGTGCGACAAAAAAAAGCTTTCTCATTTAGATTTTTGTTAAGTTAGCATGAACAAAATTAATCATGTTTTTTGTCAACAAATGTTAAAGAGAATATCACATATATTGTACTTGGTAATGTAGAGGGTGGCGCGGCGGTCGAGTGCTTAACGCTGTAGACAATCAGGACATCCCCGGTTCGAATCCCGACCGGGTGGATATTTCAGAAACGCTTTTCAATGTTTCCCACTCACCTAGAGATGACTTTGTTAGAAACCCATGAGGTAGTATCGCGTGTATCGGTGATATATACCGGGCACGTAAAAGAACCAAAGGGTCTTTTTGTAAAGAGCCAGGGTCTAGTTTCCGAATTCCCTTGTATATGCAGCTGTTTCTTTAACCTGTGCCTGTCAGGAGTCTTGGCAGTTTCACATGAGAAGAAATCCTAGAGTCGGCTGGGACCATAAACAATAATAAAGAATAGGAGATTATTTTATAAGCTAAGATATGATCTTAGAATGAAGGTTTTAACTTTGCAGATACGCGTACAGTGAAGTTCAATGTTTCGAGTAACTTGCCGTTCTAAGCGGATATTTCAGGTTTCAACATATTACTTTATTATGTGTTTGTTCTGTGCGTATGTTCTCTTTCCATTATTTTATATATGTTTTGTCCCTAACGTTTAAACTTGTCGAAAGCGTTGCCTTGATGAATATACTATTTAAGCTGTAATGTTACCTTTGTGCGCCATTTCCCATAGCTGAAAGATTCATTCTTTCTAGATTAGATTAGATTAGATTTATTTCGGTATGGAATACATATACATGGACACTTAAAACAACATGTACGGTACAAATATATAACATACATGAGAATAAATAAGCCATGACATGCACACCAACACCAAGGATAACACAAAAAAGAGAGACTCTTATTTCCATTGTGGTCCCCTGTGTTGGTGGCATGACATAGAGAGCCTTTAACCAATGCAAATAAAATACTATCAATTAAATATTATCGCAGTTAGATTTCACTTATTTTAACACAGTTTGACTAGAAGTTACAGCATTGTAACACATTATTCAAGTTAAAACAGAATAAATATACTAGGAATCAAATGATAAAATTAATAAGCATTAGATATTTTAACTTAAGACAAACTACAATAAAAACAAATTATCATTATATCACAGTCACAAAATTAAACATATTACTAAAACATTTGACAAGATACTAAGACGCAACTATAAAAAAGTAGCAATGAGAATAAGAATGGGTATCACTTAGACTAAAATAAAAATGCATCATTTCATATTGAGTGTGTTAAATGATAGACGAAATGAGTTGAAACCATTCCTATACCGAAACAACCTGATGTAAATTTAAAAACTCATATAAAAAGTCTTAAAATATTACAAACTGTCCATTAGGTACTTCTTAACAGATATTTTGAAAGAAGGTAACCTGCCAATGCTAGATAATTCAGCTGGCAAACTATTCCACAACGAACAACTCACAAAGCAGAAGGACTTGGAACCAAAACCTTTGACCTTTGGGATTGCAAATGCACCCTTGTTACTTAACCTGGTCTTATAAGAATGAACAGTGACCTGCGGGATGAAATATTCTTCCATGTAATCAGGAGACAGACCATTTTTTACTTTAAAAACATGACAAAGGATGATCTGATCTACACGTTTATTGACTGGTAACCAGTTGAGTGAGAGAAAGTGATTTGGACCAATATGTGACCTGGCATCAAGATCAAGGACAAACCTAATCATTTTATTCTGAGTTACTTGAAGTTTGTTTTTAAGGAACTGGGATAGACCGGGATACCATATTGAGCAACAGTAATCAAAATGACATTGGATTAAGGACATAACTAGAAGTTTCCTAGTATGTTGTGTAAGGTAATCCTTTTTACGATATAAATATTTCAAACGTGCATTAGCCTTCTGCAACACCGACCTAGCCATTGCATCAAAACAGTGTAGGTATGGTTGTCGGTAGGTGTTGTGTTGGATGTAGTGTAGGTATGGTTGTCGGTAGGTGCTGTGTTGGGTGTAGTGTAGCTATGGTTGTCGGTAGGTGCTGTGTTGGGTGTAGTGTAGGTATGGTTGTCGGAAGGTGCTGTGTTGGGTGTAGTGTAGGTATGGTTGTCGGTAGGTGCTGTGTTTGGTGTGTAGGTATGGTTGTCGGTAGGTGCTGTGTTGGATGTAGTGTAGGTATGGTTGTCGGTAGGTGCTGTGTTGGGTGTAGTGTAGGTATGGTTGTCGGTAGGTGCTGTGTTGGGTGTAGTGTAGGTATGGTTGTCGGTAGGTGCTGTGTTGGGTGAAGTGTAGGTATGGTTGTCGGTAGGTGCTGTGTTAGGTGTAGTGTAGGTATGGTTGTCGGTAGGTGCTGTGTTGGGTGTAGTGTAGGTATGGTTGTCGGTAGGTGCTGTGTTGGGTGAAGTGTAGGTATGGTTGTCGGTCGGTGCTGTGTTGGGTGTAGTGTAGGTATGGTTATCGGTAGGTGCTGTGATGGGTGTAGTGTAGGTATGGTTGTCGGTAGGTGCTGTGTTGGGTGTAGTATAGGTATGGTTGTTGGTAGGTGCTGTGTTGGGTGTAGTGTAGGTATGGTTGTCGGTAGGTGCTGTGCTGGGTGTAGTGTAGGTATGGTTGTCGGTAGGTGCTGTGCTGGGTAGTGTAGGTATGGTTGTCGATAGGTGCTGTGTTTGGTGGTATTTGATTGCATTAAGGGATTACGTTCCTTTCAATATTTTATTTGTAGTATTGTTTGGCATGCGTCAGAAGCATTGAATACGCGAAACAAAGTAAAGGGAAACTAGACCAAAGAAAGTACCAGGAAAACCCTAATGTAAAACAGTTACATACTACGAGCGCAAAACATTTCAAATATAAGGTAACGCATGTCAGACAAAGTAAAGTGGGCATCAACTACAAAATAAAGAAATTATAAAAAGAAAATTATATGAAAAATGAACAAAATAGAAAGAGAAATTATTTGCCACACGGAAAGAGAAATCTACTGCTGTATGGCAGGAATATATCATACCTGGTACAGCTCTGAAACTCATGTATCACTATACAAAAAGAAATCCCATGCCACATAAAATGCATAAAAAGAGTATTGCATTAAAAATAACGTGGATATTACGAAAAATCGCCTGCCACATGAACTTAATAAAAAGTTGCATGCCACATAAACTTAATATAAAGTCGCATGCCACATGAACTAAAAAAATGCATGTCACATGGACTTGATATAAAATCGCATGCAACATGAACTTAATATAAAGTCGCATGCCATATGAACTTGATATAAAGTCGCATGCCATATGAACTTAATATAAAGTCGCATGCCACATGAACTTGACATAACATTGCATGTCACATGAACTTGATATAAAGTCGCATGCCACATGAACTTAATATAAAGTCGCATGCCATATGAACTTAATATAAAGTCGCATGCCACATGAACTTGATGAAATTTCACTTGTCAATTGAAGAAAGCTAACAGAACATCGCATACGGAAGGAAATAATTCAATAACACCAGAACTGAAATGATTATTTTATTGTTGTTTGTTGTCATTACTAAACACACTGAGTGTAGTAGTCTGTACTAGGAAGGCGTAGTTGTCATCCTAACATGATTTTCGTACCTTCGCTCTCCAGTCGTAATTGCATGTTACAACGAAAATTCGACGCAATTTCAAACTACACTCAGGTATGGCCTTGAAATAGTTGTATAGTCTTATAAGAAAAGAAAACTGTAGACAATCTTTTTAAATCTGGTTTATTCATGATGTGACATTTATCTGACAGGTATTGTACACAGTTTTAATCAAAACATAATTAACAAACAAGTAATTTAAAATTTGAATGACAGGTTGGCAAATTGCAATCTACTTTTTTATATGGCGAATTGAATAACATTAGCACATGTTGTCATGTTATCAATGTGCTTTATTTTATTCCTGGGCTTGTTATGTCACACCCAAGTTCACCTAGGCTGGTACCATGTCCTAACAATAGTTGAATATAGGCTGGTACCATGTCCTAACAATAGTTGAATATACACTCATACAAACATAGTGAAGAATACAAGTGTTAAAACGAACACGGATGTGTGTATAAATCGTATATATGGTTATATTTGTACAAAAGTTTTATTTTTAAATAGCCGTTGCAACGTATGCAATAAAATAATAATTCATGGTTCAAGTCGAAGCCGTTATATATCACAAGACTTAATGATACGTAATAGTCTATGCACATGTGAAGCTGTCAGCTAACTAAAGTCTAAACGAGCTGGAAATAGTTGTATTATGCTTATATATACGCAGTAGACTGTACAAGGCATACTATTGTCCATTCGCAATCTGTTGCCTTTGCATGTTTACGTCCTAGTATGTAAAACACATGCCTTATTGATCAGGTGCAAATTCGCATGAATATATTTTTGCTGTTAATTAACTCCGCAGGCGACATTACTAGCTGACTGGCAACCACCCATCGTTTCATCGAACCAAAGTCCTCCGGGACAGGACTGGATGTACGGCCGGAAATCAAAGCAGTTCACGTACTTGCTGCAGTCGTTTGGGTGTGGGAAGAGGCCTTCTTTTTTGGGACAGTCGATATCTGAATAACACGAGACATACTCTTTGTAGTTACATGACTGAGCGATTGGGTCAAACAACATTCCAACGGGGCATGGCTCCTGGACCGGTCTTCTAAACAGACAGTGATAGAAGTATGCACAATTGTCTGGGTCCGGGAACAAGATGGCTGTAGAAGAACACTTGATCGGGTCTGGTTCCTTTCTTTGGTATAGTTCTGGAAATGAAATGTACTTGTTATTAGTAACCTTTTTATTGGAAATAATAACCTATTTCATATGTTGACTTCAAACAAAGTTACTTACAAACTTTAGACAAAATATCAGTTTCAGCTTAATGTAAATATTGTAAAACAGAATTAGAAAAAGAAATGAGGGTCTCAATAAAAGCTTTATAACTCACGTGGGAAACAATTCAATGCAGACACATTGACATTTGGGTCCATCTCAGTGCAAATGCTGCTTCCCAAGAAAGCCAAGACGCTTGGAAGTCCGTCTATAAAGCGTCCCATCGAGAAAGATTTGCAGTAATCAGAGCCAATGGCTCCAAACTCTGGCCCGGGTTTGCCTTTACCAACAGCATACATCACAACACCTGTAGATTTTAGTTCTTCAGCTGCAGTTATCACTTCCTGTCGCCCAGCTTCCGGAACACTGTCATAAGTGAAAAGCACACCAATCTGTTTAACTCCAGGTCTTGCTTTTGGCACTGGGTGGCCAGTTGGATTTCCGAACATATGACGCATCATATCTATAGCAGAAGCCACGTCATTTCCGCCGTTCAGCTGCTCGATGAAGTTAAGACGCTGACTCATCAGGGTTATTCTAGTGTTGATTTGTTTCGCTGTTTTATAGGGTTGGGGCCAACTGAAAGGAATCGATTGCTTTCCGTACAAAATAAGTCCAATATTTACGTCATCACTACCCAAACGAAAATAGCTGACCAAGTTGATGAGAAATCTTTCAAAGGGAAAGAACTCTTGTCCGGGAATAAGCTCTGATGCTGGTACAGCTAGTATGATATCTGCTTTCCCCGGGCATTGCCCTGTAAAATGTAAATAAAACTTGTCAAAACTTAACACTAAACAGAAAGTAACGAAGTTTTTATGTATAACTGTAAAGTGATATATATGTTTGTGACATTGATTAATCTACAGCTGAATACTAATTTTCATTATTTTAGCGTTACCTTTTTTTATTAAACAAAAAAAAATCTATTAGAAGTCACTGCAAAGTTATTCAAGCATTTTATATGTAAAAAATATCCTACCTGAAACAAGGGAAAGTATTCCGAGTAAGGTACACGTGCACACAAACAGCATGATAACGTCTTACAGTTCACCTGAAAATAAAGCAAATATAGAAATTAAGACCCCCAATTGTCTCAGATGCTTGCTGAAAGTTAATTTAATAATTATTTAGATATAAAAGCAAGGAGATAGACAGATCATCATATGATATACTGTAAATAGGGTAATTTTCGCGTTAAGGAAATTTCGCGATTTATGTGCAGACTTATCCGCCATTTTACATTCGCGAACGAAGAATTCCCTTACAGTAAATCTGTGTGAAATTTATCTCTACCCAGAGTTAGCGAAGTCGGAAATTCGAGAAAATAACGACATTAACGACATTAACGAACAATAAATCATCGCGAGTATTGCGTAATTTACAGTATACAAGACAAACACACCTTTTCACTAACGTCTCAACTTTAGTTTTGTGCGTCATAAACGTAAACAGAAAATTTGTACGTGATAACAGTTACAACAGTACAAAGACATTTCGTGGAAAATAAAGAAAATAAATCAAATTACCCCCACAAATAGACACATGAAAATATGCATGACATGCTGTTGGAAATTTACATGAATAAACTTTTATTGTATAAGAGGCAAAACATTTTTAGGTTTACTTAATTCTTAACTTTAGTTATGTATATAGTCAATAAATGCAAGTGCATATTATTGTTCTTATCATTTTCTTGAATGCGTGCGCTTGCATCTAATTAAATAAAGAAAAAAAATACAATTATGCAACCTTATTCGCTAAATAAGGAAATGTAATGGAATTTATAGTTTGATACAGATATTTATTTATCTTCCCTATGTATTTGTTTATATTGTTATTAGTTATTTATTTATATGAAACAATTCGGTAACTTGACCTCCGTCCCAACATGCAAACCATAGAGAAAATTATGCATTTGTACTCACACAAAACAATTCATTTCACGTTCGCCTTTTCAAAATCAGATGTCTGAAAAAATGCCCAATTTGCCTTGTGAAAGTATTTTTGCGAATGCATTTAAAAGGAAATAAAAGCGACATTGTTTTAACCCGAAAAGAAGACACTTATGAAATACAATTTCGCCGAGTTCGGAAATCTGTAACGCATTTCTAAGCAGTAGTAGCTCATATATGTACGAAAGAGACCAACTTCATTAATTCACCTTGAAAGTTCACGAATTTCAACTTTACGAACTCGTTGACAATTTTCAATCACGAAGCTGAAATCGTAAATTCTTCAGTTTATGAAGTTGAATTTGCAAAGACCCTGAACTTGAAACCGTGAGCTCGTGAATTCGTGCAGCTTAAAACTAATTTCGTGAAGTTGTAATTGTGAAATTGGAAACTTCACAGCCATTGACATATTAAATATATTTATCACATAATATTATATATGCCAATTATGTCATTGTAAGTTTGTAATTACTAATCAACAGAAGAAGAGGGGTCATTTCTCAATGCAAATTTTAACTTTTTTTCTACGGTTTTTGGGGGCAACGTCTAATATATGTGACAATTTAGGCAGGTAAGGCGTTAAGCTGTCAGCAAATTAGGAAAGGCTGATAAGTACTAAACGTGCCATGCATTTCATTCAACTTCTCGGACCTACGACAAAAACTGTCTAATATGTATTCATACTATATACTATTTATAATATTACATAGAAAGACCTGTCACTGTAAGTGACGAACATTTCCCAATGACTTTCCTTGAACAGCAAACATGAACTTTACCTTTGGGTTAAGGACCTGGGTGCGGACTATTTTACTATGATGCTCTGTCAGCTAAAGTCACCAACGAAATCATACTTTAGATTAGACTTCAAAAAGTACGTTGAGATTGAGAGAGGTCTTTTGTGTCTTGAAGTACTTTATCTGTACGCTAATATCCCTATCAAAATATGCCTCAGTCAAAGCTTATCTCAACAACAACTTAGAGTCAGCGGAAAGAGAAATTCTGAAGATGTTGTTAAATATCCAGGAAAGACATGATGCAAGGACTTAGAGGTCTGATGGCAGTCGTACTGTAGACATGCACATCGGTTGTGCTCTCTACACCAGGGTTGTAAGCACTAAATATAAGTGTAGGATAACCTTTCCCAAGTACTCTGTAATAGCGATATACAATATATTGTAACGACAAGTTCTAAAATGACAGACGAACAAGTAAACAAATGAATCGGTTAACAGAATGTGCAACTTTTATTTACTATGTCTGAAATATCAGCGAACAACTAAGCAAAAGCTTTTTAGGTATAGTTTTAATAATAATAATAATAATAATAAAATCTTTATTTCATGAAGGTTACATATCAGACATACAAGGATTTACATGTAAATCAAAATACATCTTATTTTCATATGGCCTTCAACAATGTAAAAGAAGAATTAAAATGCAACAAAAATAACATACCGTTGATAGAGAAATATGAAACAAAATATGATTTACTACTTATACATTTTTACAATTTAACAATCATATTTTTCAAAAGTCTATTTTTTTGCAAAGTTAGATATGACAAAAGTAAGTTTTGGTCGGTAGACCAGTGTGCATCAGAATCTATACATCCATATTAATTCTGTTGGTTAAATTATCCATAAATAATTTAAGGCGAATTCTTAAAAGTGCATATCATACCTTAAGCTACAAATGTTAAATATTTCTCTTTTCAGTTGCATAACGTGAGTCAATTTACTGACGTAATTTTCCCACGTTATGCAATAAATGACCACAAAACGCCAACTTTTATGTTAAATTTACCATGTCGTTAGCTGTTAACATCAATTTGGTTAAAGAGGTCATGATGATCGGGTTGAAGAGAAGAAAAAAACATCGCTTAATCTCGCTTTAACCCATTCTTAAATCAACATGTAAAACCATTCGCTTCTGACTAAAGTATATGGTCATTATGTACTTAAATCACTTCTTTGGAATACTGGCTCAGAAATTCCACAAATATGTTATTAGATGTGCGGTTTAATTTTACATTTGTTCCAAAACCACATAAAACACAATTAACATTATATTTTCGCCATTTCGAATATTCTGTTAAGAATGTTTAAATAAACATTATGTTTTTTACACTACAGTGAACAGCAAAATTTTAATTCTAATTTGTAATATTTTCGCGTAACACAATGAAGTTAATCTGTCTAACGACTTTAGCTTTCAGTGGGGACAGGGAGCAAATAATAAGAAACTTGAAGGTCTTAAATCCACACTAAAATAAGTACTCGGAAAGCCGTAGCTTAGTTTGTAATTAAAGAAAGAAAGAAAGAAAGAAAGAAAGAAAAGTAAATGAATGAATGAATGAATGAATGAATGAATGAATGAATGAATGAATGAATGAATGAATGAATGAATGAATGAATGAATGAATGAATGAATAAGCTCGCGTTTATATGAGTGTCTTTTTACCAAAGCAAGCTATTCAAAATATGGTATACATAAATGAAAAGAATTGAGCCAACTCAAAGAGTTGTATTTAAGAGGAACATTTGATACAAGTTATTTTATCAAAATCACGCTAAGTGTAATATTCTTTATGCGCGATGGTCATGCAAGTGCAAGCTTTACCTCCCTAACATATAGTAAACAGTCCAAATAGCTTGATGGAATTGTCCCCCTTGCACCACGTTCATTAATATTGCTGTTCGTTCGATAATCAATCAATAAATGAATGCATAAAGTTGACGTGGTGCATTATAATAGTTGTTTCACTCAAATTGTCTAATGACTGTCAAAACAACCGTAATAAGTATTTTTTTCATATCGATATTCATTTAATATAATAATGAATGAGAAATGTAATTAATAAATATAAGTGACCGTTACTTTCGCTACATATACATGTGATACTTTCTTCATACCGGTATGAAATAAAACAGATATTTTTACTTAATTTCAGACATTTAACACACTCATAGAGAAATATGAGGTCATAAAAAGGAAAACGGAAATTTACATTAAAGTTTCAAAAAATGCAGGGACTTTTATCGGTACACAATTAATGAAACTAACCATAGTCTTGGTATTTTCACTGTAAAATATATGTCTGGTGAAGTCCTGATAAATCTTAACTGATTTTCTTTTTTTATTAAAACTGCTGTTTCACACTGTAATATGCTATCATCAAGGTGTAATTTGGCCGTAAAGGTATTGCTACAAAACTGCTCGGTGATCATTTACAGAAGCCATTTAAGCATATAGACAAAACTTGTCAATACTATCCCGTACAGGGAACAAACGTTTTCTTCAAATACCTGATGAATAATAAGTTTACAATCAAATTCTGAAGAAAGGAGAAAACGACTCTTAACACGTTCCCACCAATTTATCAACGATATCGACATAACCCAATAACAACACAATATGACGTTCACAACAATATCTTAGCTGAATTTCTTAGAATTGTCTATAGAAGTATGACATTTGTGAAATTTAATACAATAAGACAAATAGAAAGGGGCTACAATTCTTTTCACGAATTTATAATCACAGAACAAAACAGAATAAACGCATTATAACATTTCATCGAGATTATGCATATAGAGCTTTTCCTTCTTTCGTTTAACATTCTGTTGCATTCATATGCAAATGGCTAATTCCATTTCTGTATGTGAAACTTAAATATATAAAATTACAATAATATGAAATGTTTGAATATAACATTATGCATTTCTTAGAGTGCATAAAATCCTTTCAAGGCTAACGATGGTATTTTCATACTAACATCAACTTGCATATATTTCAATCTGAATTTCGGAAATGTTTATACTGCATAGTGACATGAAAAGGAAACACACACATTCAGTTTTTTAAAAATGAATCACCAACTTCATGTGTTCATATATTCACAATAACCATTTGATTAAATACGATAATTTTTTTTTAATTTCCATACAATTTCGTATTCGACTTTGAATTTGAATTCACGAGTAGATCATATTAGTAAACAACTTTCTTAAGAACTGAGAATGACAACTATATTTTCATATTATTGAATTACTACAACAGTAATTAAGTAAAATTAGCTTAATGATATGCTCTTTTTGGCATTATAACGTCATTTTAACGTAAATGCTAAACTATAAATCTTTAAAAAGCTGTCTGCAGTTAAAAATATAATGTTTTACAACTACATGTTTAGATAATCGTGTCTATGGTTGGAAAACAATATATTTTAAGACTAAATATTTTATATAAATTTGTATACCACGAAAATTTCATAAAGTACATAAATATTTGTAATATGCAGCTAAGTCCGCTTTTAAAAGATTTTAATGATTATGTTCCTTAACGTTCTTTATTAAAAAAACAGTAGATACAAAATAGTAAAACTATTACCTGATGGCACAAGTCGGTCTCGAACGAAAGAGGTACAAGTCCACAAGTGATTGTTCAGAAGTAATCAGAGAATATATATATCAAAATGTACTTGTCCAAGTCAGTTATACATTATATCACCTTTGGTCAACAGTAAACTGTCATTGACAATAGTTTTATCACCTTTACTGTCCAATTAAGACTTTTAATTACATATCACCAGGTTATAAAAATATTACTGAGATTGCCCATGCGCGTTGTCGTGACAGTATGTCATAGGACTATCCACTGTGCCTGTTAACTCACAATCAACCTTACTTATTAACAGTGATATAATAATTAAATGTGTTAGATGCAATATTAACAGATAATCATAAATAAACCGTGACAAGAATGCATACATTTACCATGCATTCTAAATTACCAAGATAACTGCCATATAATGTTTCTTTCTTACATATGTTATTGATATAAAAGCTACGTTAAATGTAGTCTAACGCAGTCTAACGCTAGTTTTCATAAACAATACGTAAATTCGTAGCATTAGATTTGATATTTCTCAAGTAACTTTAGAACACGTCCGAGGAAAGTTAATTCTCAATTCATTTTCGGAGAAAGTTAGAAATGAAAGCTAATGCAGTTTAAGGAAGAAGTTTAATTAAATAGATCAAATATAAATCATACCAGTGTATTGTTTAATACCAAAGTGACATTTCTGTTCGCAGTGTGTACAAATTGGCCTTGTTGATTAAAAACAGAAGCGGGGATAAAGGTCACTGTGCTGCATACCAACACATACTGAAAAGTCCCAATAAGATCACTACTATCCAAACGTACAAATATTGTCATGGCACGTATAATTTTACACTTGACAAGAACGTTTTTCATCTTAGAAATTTCAAGAATCAAGAACTGTCTTTATAAAAGAATGTCGATGCGATTTGAGTATAAGAAAGAAATGGGTACTAGATTTCATAGTACAAATTGTGTCAGCCCGGATAGCTCAATAGGTAGAGCACGAGACTTGTAATCTCGGGGTTGTGGGTTCGATTCCAACTAAAATTACTAACAGTCTTTCGGATGAGACTTAAAAACCGAGGTCCCATGTATGGGTGAAAACCTGGCATGATAAAGAACCAGGGGTGTCTCTGGAATTGGGACGCTTTCTGTATCTTGCACTATCCCCCGAAACCTAAAATAACTAAACTCTTCTGGGGGCGTTGGTCATATGGGAAACCGGTACCAACGATGAAACCCTTATATCCCATAGTACAAATTCCTGTAAGGAGGTGAGAAAAAATGTGCGCCCGCTAACCGGGCGAATCCTCTCCCGACAGTGCGATCCAACTCCTTCAATATTGTGATTTAGTCCGTACCGTGACATGTGCATCAAGAAAGCAAACTTAATTCTTGTTTTTCTTATCAAATATGTTACTCGAAATATTAAATGTTAGTCACTGGTCGAGAAAATATAATTACTCTACAGTCTAAACTAATTTCTAATATTTGTTTGGAGGTAATAACATATTATGCTGATAGATATGAACTATTTACGTACTTATATCATAAAACCATTCATGAAAGACTGAAAACGGGACAGTATTTATTGACCTTTTTCATGCGTTATCACTAATTAAATGGTGCCTATGAGATTTATTTTCAGTAAAAAAATGTTATACATTCTACATGTAATTTCATTGACTGTTGAAAGGTTACCGACTTCCGGTCAAAACCACGCTTAGGACGGCCGACAAATAACTATTAACCGTTTCAAAGTATTTATTATTCATTAGTCCACACATATTTCAAGGAATGACGCATCAACAATATTACAGTCTGAACACACTTTTTGTTTGCTCATATTTTATAATTAATGTAAATGTCTCGCGTGTTTAACTGTTTTCGACAAAGCTTTACTGAACTTTCTTTTTGTTGAATATATTCTTTGTAACTCAACTACAAGCTCTTGTGTTAATGTGATCATTTGACAATGAATAACAAATGAATTACATCAAGTAAATTAATTATAAAACTTCAGTCAAGTTTTCTGATTTAAATACAACAGCAAAAATAAAGAACATATAGTGAAGTGTCAAGTTTGGATAACTTTGTACTCTACTTCAATTGAGTCAAAATGTTGAAACTTCAGAGTACTCTAACCGCTAGCACCACTCTCCAATTCCATAGCCACTGTGGGCCACTTTTTCCATGTAAAACTAGTAATGAGAGCATTTTGAGGGGTAAGGGTTGTGAGGGAAAGTCGTTACACATGCAGGAGCTAAATCAATTAACACAGTAATTAAGATGAGAAATGCGTCATGAAAGAAGATCAAATTGATACACAGTTTCACGTTTTTATTTGGAAGTCTTTGTACTACAAAACTCTATCACAAAATGGTATGCAAGTTTAAATATATTTCTGTAATTGATATCTGAGACCTTTACATTACGGATATGACAGTCTGGATTTTAATACATAATGATCTTCAATTAAATAACCTTAGTGAAGTACTACATAATATTTACAGATTGTGAACAGAAAAGACAACTGCATTATTTTAAACGTATAGTAAGACGGTTTATTACCTTCACACTGGCCTTAACACATGTTACTGTGCAAAATATATAAATTAAACAAGAAAGATACATAAATCTTGCAGTATTAAAAAGTAAACCTCTTCAGAAATGTTTTTTTCTAAACCGTGTTAAGCAATTTTTCAGTCATGTCAAACCACGCTAAACAATTATTCAGTGATGTCACACTATCAAGTACAATTATGTAATTTCCGCCTGCGTTTTGCTCTTATATCATAGCCAATGCAAAGTCTATTACTCAAAGACCGAACAAAGATATCCCTGTTAAGAGTTTTTATTTCAAAACCACTCTTTCATCTATAACTCGAGACACAAGTATATACATATTCAAAGGTAGTTTATAGAGTGAAAATTTACTAAGATGGGGTAAACCAGAACAAACATAAAATATTACCTACCAAGCTTCATTGAAAGTGGCACTTACCCCCAAACTGTCTGAGAATGATACAGATTTGCTGTCCATGTGTTGTTGTTTTCTGACAATTATGCATTTTTAAAGTAAAATCTAAAACTTTTCAACTACAACAAAATTATTATATTTCAGAATTATTGTCTCATGACGTATTGGATATGAAGTGATATTCACTAGAAGAGGGATATATTCGAGGCAATAGCCGAGGTCAATATTTATCTTTCCTGATGAATTTCACAACATATCCAATACCCCATGAGTCCATTAATGTTTTCTTTTTATGATGTATAATGTTTTTTTTCTTGCTTGAAATGTAAAGAGAATAATAATAACTTTTGGAAATTCTGGGATATTGGACGTTTTGGACTAATACTTTTTGAGAATGTTTATAAAGCAAATTGAAAATATGAAAAATAGGAAAAGAAACATTCAGGTGCCTCTGCATGGGAAAAATATTCCAATCAGAAAGATATGCGGTTAAACTTTGTCTTGACATCCACAAAGCGTACGCTTCTCTAGTTGCTATAAAAAGAGAAATATTATATCGTTTTTTTCGGCGTGGGGAATGTTAAAAGATTTAAAATGTGCTGGAGCTTTTTGAACCAGCAAACTATTGATAAAAGCTTTCGTCATATATTATTTGGTTTAACAGAAAGTATTTCTTGATACCCTGATGTTTTAATATAAAAACAATTAATTGTAACAGAAATAATTAGAAATAACAAACTATCTAAAAGTGAAGCAGATAATTTCAAATCAAATATCAAATCAAATATCTTTATTCACTCAAGACATGTAAACATGACAACATGAGGTATAAAGAACATAGTAATACGAGGCATAGTCAATACTAATGGAAATAATCTAACACAATTAAATATCGGAAGATAGTAGAAACAATTTACTATATAACCAAAGTACATAAACTTCTACATACATATTTAAAAAGATTACCGTTCTATTCTTCTATTCTGTGGGAGAAAAACCAATTCAAAGTACAGACAGAGTATATGTATATTCAATTAAACACACATAATATATGTTTAACAAACTCGCAGAATTTCCTGCATTCGGTCTTATTTGATATTGTCATAGTCATTACTTTTCTAAAGGTAATGATATTTGGTCTAATGTAATGTAATGTTCAAAGAACCAGCGCTGAAAATGTTCAAACATTTTTACGAAAGGCATAAATGTTTTGAGTTAAAGAAAGACCAACTAAAACTACCTAGTAATCAGAGACCAAAGAGCGAGAGAGAAATTTATGAATACTATAATTATACTATAATGATTGACCTACTCTACTAACCCTTTGGACATGATTGATAAATGTCTCACTAATGAGCTTGCGACGTACTTTATGATATGTTGCATATGACAAGATAACATATTAATTAAAGCATGTGTGACAATGACACAATATTAATACACAGAACTAAGTGCAATAATCGGTGAGTGTTATAATGCATTGGTGTATACCGGATAAAAGACAACCGACCCCTTTGTCTAATGAGTTCACATAAAGGTGCATTGTTAAATGCAAATTGTTAAATATACATACAACAATACATACAATTTCCTCGACTACAAACAATAATGGTAACAAATGTAAAATAGAAATACAAAATAATAAAGTAAAAAAACAAATGCTTTGAGATGACACAGCAATTGATGTTTTGACTGCATTTTGAAATAACGGCCCAAATTATCGTTAAATAGCTTTCAAAAATAAGGAAAAGTCGCAGTCTATGAAAGAATGATGGCGACATAAATTTCATGGCGAAAATCGGAGTCGTGAAAATTATGCTGTGAAAGTCCATAAATCTTAGTTTTGAAGTCGCAAGATATTAAATAATGAGCTATTAATAGAAAACATTGGTCTTTCACTGTTTTCTGTCAATGTTTAGACTTTAAATGTCTTCTTTACCGAGAGCTAAAAGGAATACATGTAAATTTCTGAAAATGTCATCATAATTGTTATAATAATAAACAAAGGAACCAACTATAAAAGACAATTTGTGTAAAAATTTAAACAAAAGAAGTGTGACCTTCTAGGCCACAAAATTAACATTTAAACGTTTAAAACGCTTGAAATATCAAAAAGTATATAATTACAGACGATTCATCACACATTAAATGACAAACTTTGACGAACTTTGCATAGTACATAAAACAAAATTACAATTTATTATACAGGCAGTCGTGTGGGCCAAACAGACATTTTTGTAAGTCAAAAGAAAGTTAATATCCAAAATTAATGAGGAACACCATATTCTCGTTAAAAATGGATACTGTCGTCAGGTTATTTTTGCTGTCAATGTTAACGACGAATGTCAATGGTATGTACATTTTTTGATTACTTCCGTACATTTGCAAAAAACAACAACATCTTAATAATCACCGTTCATTCGTTCAGTTACAGGACTTCAGTTAGTTTAGATTTAGACAATGTATAACAGACATCTAACGATCCTAAATGTATAATGCTTTATAATTTAGTTAAAAAACAAACTATGCATATGTTATTATTTTGTTTCCATCATAATATAAAATAGCTCTTAGCATTTTCATGCTTTCTTCTGATAGATAAGTTAATCAGTGTAAAATTATGGCTGTCAAAATGCATTTTCATGAAAGTAAACACTAGATATAAAGACATGTTATTGTTTCACAATGAACAGAAAATATGTTTCTATGCAATTTTCTGTCAGTTAAAGGTGTATAGCATGATGTTGCAATCACTAGTGATAGAAATCGGTTGAATTTTTCACAATCGATTATCGGTTCAATCGGATGGGGTATATCGATAACCTTCCGATAATAATCGGTTGAACCAAAAGAACTTCAAGCAAGGCGCTACAGTCTACACCGTTACATGAAGTAGTTTCTGCCACAGTTATGGCAGGTTAACCCTTTTAAATGCTGGAACGTAAAGGTAATGCTCATGTCCCAAATCAAGCACGGGCCTAAAAGAGTTTTTGAAGGGAATATTAAAGGTTTTCTTATAGAAACCTGTGTAAAATCAAGAGACCCCAAGGCCGGGTCATGTTTTCACATTTGGCCTTCTGGAGGGCCAGAAACTGGTAGAAGACTAGAAGTGTTTTGAAACATTGTTGCACAGAACGAGGCCGAGTATGCTTTTAGCTAGACGACAGCACGAATATGAACAGAAAGTTGTTTGCAAGAAATCAGGGTGTGATGTCTGATAATTCCAAGCTTTGCTTTGTTTTTCTTTTCCGGATGAAAAGCCGCAGGCTTTCTTCAGACTCAGTTGTTGTTGAACTTGTTTCTTCCAACGAGTCTAATTTCCCTTGGGTTGGTATAAAACTTTACCGCGACGTCGCCGACCGGAAGTGAATCGTTTATCGCCCTTCATTTTACTAACCGATCGTCGGCGACTAGCGACAATCGGAACATCACTAGCAATCACGTGACAGAGCGATTTAATGCAGAATAAGATGTCATAATCCTAGCATATAATGTTTCACTATGCAATGTCGTAAAAGTGACAGACTAAAGTTGTAACTTTGTGCATCATTATAAGGTCTGTTTACCTACTGTTTCACTGACATATTATGTAGGTACATGTATTCGCAAAAATTGTTTAATATGTTAAAAACTAAAATGTCTGTTTTATAATGTCTGCGTTTCACAAATATACGGACACAAGTTAAAGAAAACACTCATATATTAAAGCATTGTAAGCTTTCACTTTTGACTGAAACACTCACATAGAAAAAGACCCACTTAACCATATTATTGTGTAAATTTATGTTCCTGCCATTATGTGGTTAAATTTTTACTGATGTCTAGATTGTGAAATATTTAAATTGGACAATGAATGATAGAAAGACAAATGTTTTCTGTAGTTTTTATTATTCATTCTTTTAAGGTATGTAAAGCCGTATAGAAATATCTTGTTTACTTGACTGGCAGTTTAACATTTATAGCTAGTATGTCATTTCAGTCTGTTAACACAAACAAAAAAACACACAATGTATAGTTGATATAGGCCCAGTATATATAATGTTAAGCATTTTATATCATTGATATGTCTATATGTGAACGATACGTGTACACATTTGAGTTTCATATGGTGATTTTAATGACCTGGCTATGTGCAGTAACTGCGGGTGTTTGATATTGGTACTGAGCCGGTAAAAATAACTTAGTCTAGCATGTTTGAGTACGTTAAAACAGACACTCAAGTGCACTTTTTTATATAATGTTACCCCCTATAATGGATAGTGTTATGTATTAACATATCATTTGCATTTCAAAGTTGTTGATAAATAGTCATGGGTCGATGTAATAGTATTGTTGTAATATATTAAGTAAGACTATAACTTGTAAGTGTCATAGAGAAAAATCATATGACACTAGAAACATTAATTTTGAAGCCACCTAGCAAGAAAAGAATCTTTACCCCCAACATTGCAATCATTTGGGCGGCCGTAGTTGCTTAAATGCAATCTAGGCCTTTAAAATGAAATGCGATTTTTGTGGAATTAAGTTGAAATTGAATAAATACTTTACCGAAGCAATAGAAATGCAAAATTCAAGTTATTCACAAATTCAAACCACACTCTTGTGACCATTTTCCGGCTCCCTGGTCAAGTGGTTAGAGTTGCTGACTTGAAACCACTTTTACCTTTCATGTCTTCGAGCTGTGCTACCTAGCAAGAAAACAAGTTTTACCTTACCATTGCAATCATTTGGGTGGCAGTAGTAGCTTAAATACAGTCGAGGCTAATAAAATAAGATACGACTTTTTAATTATGTTTGAATTGAATAAATGCTTTACCGAAGCAATAGAAATGCAAACTTCAAATTCACACATTCAAACCGCACTCTTGTGACCACAGTCTGCCTCCCTGGGTGCTTATTGAAACTCTGTAACCTCTCATGTGTTCTGGTCGTGCTACCATCCATGTCTCTTAATGTGAGAAAGGTGGCAATTTCTAACAGAGGATATGAGTCTAGTATTGGTTAGGTAAAGTACCTGTCTGTAGTCTGTAAAAATGACCAACACACTAAGGGTGCTTATGAATCATATAAAAATTAAAATGGAACATATTATTAAAGGACCGTTTAAAGATAAAAGGACGGAGCCAAGATTGATGTTAAAATATCAATTATACTAGGGTGAAAAATTGTTATCTTTTTGAGCAATTAACTCAGAAACTCTTTCTTATATACATACCAGTATAATAGCCATTTCATAGTAAAACTATTTTGTCACTAACTTGTGTATTTATTCGAGTCATGATACCATAAGGTATATACCACAAAGTTAAAACCTTTACATGTATAGAACAGAACGGATATTTCGCATCTGCTCAGGATATTTATTAAAGATTGAAAGCAGTACGAGGTTATTTGTTACGCCGTTCTAACCACAAAATTACACTTTGACCTTTAGAAATGACAAGACGGAAACAATTAACCTTATTGGCACACTAGTCCATGCTCATATATATCATTTCATTGTACTTAAATATTGTTCAATTTATTAACTGAAAAATTGGGTAGAAATTGCCAACTGGTATTCAACTGGTTTTGATAATGACGTATAACTTGTGTGTACTACTTCACTGGTATAGATAAATTTACATATATAAGAATACAAAGATATTTATCACGACTACTAGGTGATACTAACTGTTGATACAGATGGCTAATTAAAGATTAACCTTTTAGGGCAATTCAAGTTTACAGTTGTGGTTTCTTCCTTTCATTCATATTCATATATACCAGGACTGTCCTTGTAGTCTTGTTAGCAACCTTTCAAACTCAGTTCAAATGCAAACTCTACATAGTAGAGGGTAATATATGTTTTCAACAGTTGCATTCTAGTTTGAAATTATTCAAACTCAGTTATAATGCAGACTGTGTACTCATTCATTGTTTGATAATGTAATTATACTGTTCTGATCTTCTATTGCAAAGTTCTGGTTTAACAAAGTAATAGTCTCTTGTTTTGCAATGATGCAAATTCTGTATAATAATGGACATTCTCATCGCATGTTGTCATTTTTGGAAACATTCTAATGTATCATTGATCTTGCACCTTGCTTGAACATTTGGCATTGTACGGTACTATATTCATCTACAACTGTTTCAATGTTCAATGATAGCAATGCCCATACAAATCCATTGCAACTTCTGTACTTTGAAGGACAATGTATGTATGATTCAAACTTTTTGTTATTTTGTAGGAGAATGTTTAGGTGCAGCTGACCTTATCATTGCCGTACCCGGAAGTTACGCAGTACCATATTATGACTTCAAAGCATTTGAAGGTCATCTTACAACTCTCCTTAGATACTTTTCAATTGAACCGGACCAGTTTAACATTGGCCTGCTTTTGTACGGACAGCATACGGTTACTATAGCAGCACCCCAGCCATTTAAGAATCGAGTACAGATGAATACCAGGGTAACACTAATGATGCAGAGGAATGTCCATTTTCTAAAGGTTTCCTTACGTCTATTTTCTAAAGATATTTTCACCTTTTCCCATTCTCTAAAGATATTTTGACTTGTATCATTTTCTAAAGGTATATTGACTCTTTTCTCATTTTCTAAACGAAATTTAACTTGTGTCTACAGGTTTTGGTATGTCTTTTTCCCAATTTTCTAAAGGTGGTTCGACTTATTTCAATTTTCTAAAAGTACTTAAACTTCTGGTTTTTTTCTTAAGATAATTTTAATTGTGTCTAATTTCTAAAGGTACTTTGATTTGCGTATATTTTTAAAAAGTATTTGATATTGTTTCTATTTTCTAAAAGTATACTGACCTCTTTCATTTTCAAAAGGTATTAAGCCCTTCTTTATTTTCTCAAATAATTAACTTGTGTCTAATTTATGTTGTTGTTGTTTTTCCATTGTCTGAAGGTATTTTGACTTATATCCACTTTGTACATTCGAGACTTCAGAGTCCAGCTGAGGATTTCACGCGCCGAGTTTAAAAAAAATGATACTTCACTTCGAAATAACTCTCTTAGCTCCTATTTAAATGAAACAAAATCACCAATGCCCCTTTGAAAAGGGCATCAGAATACACACAAAAAGAAACGGTTTGCCATTTATACACTCAACCGGTTTAGAAACGCAAAAGTGGCAAACTATTCATTTTAACAGTTTTATCGTGTTTCAAATTTCTTTCATACCCAACAAAAACAGTATAAAATTAAATTCTTGTAAAAGTTTCAATAATTCATCGCAAAAAATGACTTAATAGAAATAAAAACAAAAGCGTAATTCAAATAAAATTTTATCGGTTGAGTGTATGTATGTAGATTGTAGTACTGTTCGGAAGAAAAATAAAAACATAAAGAATATTTTATCAACCTTTCAAAGCTAAAATCGTATTAAATCCTGACGTTAGACCCTATTCATGGTACATCCTTTTTATAATTTCATATATACAGATTCGCTTGACTATAAAACAATGTATGTTTTCTCCATTTCCTACTCTACCAAAGAGTTACTAAGACAAAAACTGAGTTTTAGATACTTAATCAAACTGTATTTTATGGAGTACAGAAATCATTATGGAGAATCATAGTGTTGTTTTAGGTCTATACAGCAATTATATGTTCATTCGATTGTTCAATAGCACATATTTTGAATGATTACGTTTAGTTGTATGTAATGTAACTCAGTAACTGTGTAACACGAAATACACATTTTGAAGAATATCAATAATCTCGTAATTAACACGGATACTTGACAATATATGGTAAGAAGTAAAATCTATGTGTTCATTTCAAATCAAGAAGACTTACTATTCCTTTGATTTACTATTTCCTTTGACAAATATCTGTTATTTAAAGTTGTTATTGCTCTATATAGATACTCAGAGGTCAAACGTGACAACAAATTTCTACTTGAATGTAATTAACATGATAATCAGTTTGTTGAGAATGACATTTAAAACTCATTAAAAAATACTGCAAATGCTTTTCTTTGATCCACACCCTGACGTTACGTAACAACAACGAACTGTTTATCTCAATCATTGACTTCATCACTCAGAACAATTAAGTCCGTTGCATGTTTTATGTGACTGCACATCAGATTGTCATGCCGACCCTGAAAGTCAATTAAAAGTGGATCAAAATGACAGTTTTTTGTCATTTATTTTTTTATTACCGGTTTTAATGGATTACTTTAGCACCTGTCTACTGCGTCTTAATATAGTCACAGAATAACATTACTATGGTTATCACGTAGATGTAAGGTTGTGTTTATCCATACTGTTCTATGGGAAATTGAAAACCCAAAGGAGACATAACGACAAGAACTTTCAATTTTTCATGGAACAAGTATCGAAAAGCACCAACATACTTCGTGTGAAGCTTAATTTGTCATCTAATCAAAATAATGCCTTATTTTAATATATAATTGATCGCGCACCTTCTCATCGACATAGTGAAGTACAATGAACAGATTTATACTTGAAACAGTTTAAACTTATTGATGTTCTATGAAATTTTAAACGATGAAACACAACAATAATAAGGCGATTTCGTTACTGCCCGCTAAAGATGCGTTTTGAGTGCAACAAACTCCTTTCTTATACGATTCTTTTGAACATTTTGTTAAAATGAAAAGAGCTGTTTATACTAAAAGTAATATCTTTTGCTAACCAATATAGAATATCTTTAAAATTCCAAGTAAATTTTCATAATAATTTGATTTGCATAAAAGAGATATCGTTAATAAATATTAATTTAATAATGATATGTTTCTAGTCTTGTGTTTTTAAAAGCTACACGCACGTTACAACACATATACTGTTTTGTTCTTTCTAAAATAAACGACACATTAAAAAGAAGATGACTTTAGGCAATTAAAATACTTTTCTGATAGGAATGACGAGAGGCATGCCGGAGTCTCACGAGAATCCAAATAGTTAACTTATGGTAGTGGACCCTCATCAATCAATCAAACGAAAAACTTAATAAAATAAAACGGTCAGTCACATTTGTCTTTTTACACTAAATATGAATGGCGTGGCATGGCATTATTTTTAGGTTTAGAAAAAAAGTACTGTTTATTACGACAGTACTAATACATTAAAATGATAATAATTTTATGTCACTTAAATAAATAATGATATCTTCACACCCAAAACAAAAGAGTATCAATCTAAGTTATATAAACTAGTGACACATTGACATCGAACATATTTTTCATGTAGAGCAAAACATTTAAATACACAGTAGCGACGAAACTTTAAAGGGATGGAAATTTTTTATAAAAAGTGATGTGTATTTCTAATGCAGTATTCGGAAAGACAAAAATTGCCGAAAGCTTCATTAGTGGCACTACAGCTGCTTAAAGTAAAAACAGCACACAAATATTGATTTATTTATTGATATTGATTATCATTTCATACCAATACATATTCTGTAAAGAAACTGTTTAAACCATATTTTTTAAAATCAAAATTAATCGTTCTGGTGCAACATCGAAAACCTTTGGAAATTATTTGAACTATTATTAGTAACACAACGCCTACTTCAAAACCATAAACCAATTTGTTGTTGTGTCAGAATGACAAGTGAAATAAACAGTAATATTCTGAAATAGTGCAGTTAAGGTAAACATGAAGTTAAGACCTTTCAAAAATAAAACTCAATGGTCTCATGGTCTCGTGGTTTGCAGAAAACAAAGACACAATAATCTGTAATTTGTTTTACGTGCAAATGTGTTAACAATGATGTCTCATGACACCCCTGTGGGTTTGATTTGAGTCATGTCCAGTACTAAATTGTTACATAACATCGGCTTTTGTTACCGACGTGTATTTGATTTGGGTTATAACTAGTATCACATTGTTACATAGCATCTGGTCTTTTCAAACGTTAACAAATTATTACCCGAACTCTTGTTCTAACTGATCTTTAAGTTATACATCTATGTCAAGTTTTATGCCTAACTGTATATCTCACTGCAATCATTCAGCTGTACGCAATCTTTAGCTAACTCAAATATTAGTTCAGATTGGTTAGTAACGCCAGCAACGGTATGTTATAAAACATTAGACACTGTATTTTCCCACTTTAATTATTATTTAAAAGGCAACGTAAGTCAGAATATAACTGAGAATTAAATTGACATACTTGTTAATAAGAACACAGTGTTGAAAGAATTTTTAAAATAGGGAAGAAAGTAGCAATTTGGATATTCGTTGACATCCCTACTAATCTTTTTAGTATTTCATTCAACAAGAACATCTGGATGAAATTAATATTTTTACTTTATATGTCAGATGGGTTTTAAGCAGAATCTTGCAAAAGCCATCAGAGAAGTACGCCACATGCTCACCTATCCACCAGACGGTCACGATCACAAAATTCTACGACCTAATGCTAAGAAAATTGGAGTTGTATTTGCATTTGGACCGACTGAAAAGAAGGATATTCAAAATGTTATAAGTATGGACCACGCCTTTTCTTTACAGATTAGTTATAATGGTAGAAACTGTTTTTTATTATAAGAATCAAAAGAAGGACAACGAGAAAGTAACATTGGTGTTATCCAATCTGTCTTTCTTATTAATATCTGCTGGAAAAGTAAGCACAATCCGTCCAGAACGACCAAGTTCGAACTTGGCGTAGTTACCTGTAAATGCCAACATTTATCAAAAACATAATCTATGATTTTCCCGTTGTCACGTTGGTGTATTTTTAGTACAAAAATATTGAAAGAAAAACAATTCTTGTAAAGACAACTGTACGAAAAGCCAAAAGTATAGAACAAAATGACCAACACTGTCAAAATATGTCTAACCAAATGACACCAAATTAAATATGTCAGAGTCACTCTCTTTTATTATTCTTTTTCAGCCGCGGCCACAAAAGCGAAAAAAGAAAGCGGCATCCTAATGTATGCCTTAATTGCCAATGGTTCGGCGGAAGATTTTCCTCTAATAGGTACAGATTACTGTAGGCTGTTCTCTATGACTGACTTTAAATCTGGACTTGCAGATGCTATACCGGATCTAGCCACCGGCATATGTGCTTGTACGTATATTTTGTTTTGAGATAATCTGCTCGAGTTAACTAGTGAATAATAAGTTTTTACGAATCATCAATTTTACTATATTAAGTGAATTAATTCCTTAGTTGATACTAGACTGTTATGAAAACTTTGTTACAATTGTCACAACAATATCACGGATACGTTTTAACTGCAAAAGTGCCATTACATTTTTGATATTTTATTCATATTGATATTTCAGCATTAGAGCCTGTTCCATTAATATCACCAACCAACTGTTTTCCTGGTAAGTAGATTCGATCAATTCATAAAATAACAAGCAGATTCAGTGAATTAATACCCCCCGCCAAATGAAGCAAATAGCTGAAAAAGAGCAACTGGAACGTGTATTGGTCTGTCTGCCCCCTCCCCCCGTTCCGACAAAATAAAAACAGTTTTAAAATTTCACCACCCCACTAAGGCCTCATCACTGAGATGATATTTTTACCTAATTATTGTAAGTTAAATCAAGTCTGTACGACTAATTTCAGACAACGAAAATTCTTAAGTTTCTTTGTAGAATAATAATGAAAGAAAAGCACTACACCCCCTTAAGGGCCTCATTTCTTTAAAATTCCAGTTTCCTAAAGTTTCTGTTGTTAGAGAATACAAAGAAACATTTTTTAAAATTCAACACCCCATGGGGGCCTAATGTCTGAGGAGTGATTCTTTTTCCTTTTAAAAGAATGTAAGTTTCTAAATAGAATATGAAAGAAAAAAGTTAAAAGTAAAAAAAATCAGGAAGTGTAGGGGGTGGATATTAGAAACAGTGATCATTAAATTATTTGAGCCAGTTAGATTTTAATTTTGATAACCGGTTTACGAGAAATAAAATTTTAATGTTTTTATATTAAATATAGAAGAAAATAACAATTAAAGGGCAATAACTCTAGAGATACTTATCCAATCTCGACGAATGTTGTATGTGTGCCGCGACATTATGCCATTGTACAATTATCTAAAGTTTCATGAAATTTTATCCGTTGGTTCTTGAATTATGACTCCGGACACATGGACGGACGGACAGACGGACAACGCCAACAATATCCCTCCGCCTTTGGCGGGGGTTAGTCATACAATGTGATTTGTACAAAGAAATGCTAACATCAATGAGTGAATTATGAATTTGAATAATTTTACTGATTAATTGATTTAGACGGATTTGAATTACAAACACAACTATTCGACTTGTCTCAAAATAAAATGTATTCTGCAAGCGATATTTTTAATAAACTTGTACAAAAAGTAATTTGGAAATAGATCTGAAACAGACACGAAGGTATGGAAATATGACATTTTGCTCAAACCCTTTCTCAAACCGTTCTTTTATTTCAGGAAACTACAGAAAGGCTCGTCGCGTCGGAGTGACATGTCAGGTAGAAAACAACATGGTACAATCAGACCCTAACAATTGTGCTTATTACTACAGATGCGAATACTTTGACACCAATCCTATCAAGTTTACTTGTCCACCTAACACATTATATGATCCTCTGACCGGTATCTGTAACATGAAAAATGACGTTGCTTGCTACAACGACCTTGTGTGCCCTACGGACAAGCCCATGCTACACCCGCATCCCCTAGACTGTAGTAAATTCATCAACTGCTACGATGATTTTATTCCACACGCACAGTCGTGTCCAAAAGGCCAAGTATTTGACCAAGTTCATCAGTCGTGTAATATGACGGCGTTCGGCTCTTGTATAACACCCCTTAATACTGCACCAGTAGTGTAATTTGTTGTTTTAGTCGTGTGCAAATGTAATGCTTATTAACTGAATGTATGTCTTTAGTGTTTATAAAATTAGAAGAAGACACCTGTGTTAATGCGTTATTATAGATAAAAAGCTGTTATAAGTGGTAATAGAAATTATGCATCACAAAATGACATGAAGGAGTGCAATGTCAAAGTCTTCGTACATTTTCTTTGAATATATTTAATGTTTTGCTTAAAAGTAATGTTTGAGACCTGATTAAGTTTTGAGGAAGAAATTATCTTTTTCCAAATGTCTACCTCAATTTTGAATGAGCAAACTGTATGATCAAATAGATAATACATGTATTCACACTCGTTTATGATATTTAACACTGGAAGAAATATTCATGTAATTATACTTCTTACTTGCATGCAGATTGCATAGTGTATTAATTAAGGAACGGAGGTTACAGTGTCCTTTTTTTTAAAGATTTAAGGTATATAACGGGAATCAGTCTTGTTGGTCAAATTTGTAACCCAGCTTAGAAAAAAACCTTTAAATAAAATATATTACAGAAATACAGCAGTAAGCGATTTAATTGTTGGTAAATATTTCAACTTTTGTTAGGAATGAGATTGATATAGTCAAAGTTTCCAGTATCATGTAAATTTTTGTCATGAACTGTTTTGTGAATACATTCTTTTATACCATTTAAATAAGGAAACGTAACAAAATATTATATCTGTGATGTGAAGTTTCTTCTTGTTTTGTTTTTAGTTATTGGCACTGCTCTAGATATATTACGTGCATTTAGCTGCATTTGTTGCTGGGTCAGAATTTTATTGGGCGTTTGCGATCCTGGCATATTTTTGTTTTCTATCATTATGAGGATCTTTTTTTTACTATATAGGATGTATAAAATGCGTAGGGCTATAGACCCCAGTTCAGTTATTAGGCTGGTATCATACAGAAGCGTATTTATCTATAAACTGGCGTAAAAGGGTTTAGAAATATTGTCATAAATATTATCTCATGTGAAAAGTTGAATAAATCATCCAGATACCGGTATCAGTAGTTGTAGTGTTTATTCTTCCACTCTCTTTTCATGGTATTTTTGTGTGCTTTCATATGGATTTTCGAAATTTAATAGTTAAGATAACAACATTACAATACATTATTTTACATTTGATGAATAAATTAGTTAAAAATGATTCTCTGCTAATTGACAAAAGCTTATAAACTAAGCACATGTTTGGAGAGAGTACACGATTTTACAGTTTAACTTAAAAAGACCATGGACAAGCATAAACTAAAGCTCACCTAAACAAAACACACTTTCGATTGCTTCTTTTGAAAAAAGATTTTCCTTTAGAAGAAAAAAAACGAAGAGAAGGTTTTAAAGGAAGAAAGGGGGTGTTATGTAACCGCTACGTGTAAGCCAAATGCTTATTAAAATGACATCAAATGGAATCTTACTTGTTTCTTAATATAGTAGGCTTCTTGAAGAACGATTTCTTTATCACTGTATTACTGCGGCTGTTTTTAGGTTCTTTTCAACAGCCCGTGCATGCATTTTTAGCAGTAATCTAGAGGTGTCGATATTACACGCTTCCCAGAACAAAGTCAACAATCTAGAGGAACGAATTTATGTGGAATTCGGCGCAAAAAATGAAGCACCTTTCACAAGTCACTCAGTTTACACCACACTTAGCGTTTGTTTAGCATGTAATGTAATGCCACACTTCTAAAAAGAATGTCCATACTCTTAAAACAAGATAAGTTAGGTTAGGCCAACCAACAGCTCAAGGTCAAGAATGAGTACATACAATTTCAATGTAAAAGCCGAGTACTATATTGAATTTGACTTTTATGAATTTACACAGCTTAGTTTGAAAACATGGATTTGGCAATCGTTTATTGAATAGAATCTGATGAATTCGATACTACCAATAACGGGTAAAAAATCTCGAAAATTCATTTCAGTCATTTGTATTGATGTAAGTTTTGTAGTGACGAACATGGTTTTAGTGAATGATGAACACTAATTTTGCTTAGTCGTCCTATGTTTTGTGTTCTCCCTAGACCGATGGTCTGCAAGCTTGTTGCCTGTAGATTATATATAACAACCATAAAGTTGGCGTACACAAATTGACAAACAAGCCGATTTTGTATTCTCCAAGGTAAATATAACTCAACAAAAGCATACAATTCACCCCATTCTACTTACTCTACTCGTAGATTTCGTATTTATGAGCGGAGAAAAGCCTGACAAAAGGACTTTGGCTGAAGTTAAGCACATCTGGACAAAACACAAACTTTCATGTCAGATAACATCACGTCCCATAAATACTTCCAATGATAGTTTCAGATAGACACACTCCTCACTGACAAAGCTTCTTCTCCTGTCACTCTGAATAGTTTGGTAGCAATATCTTCAATATGAATTATCAAGTTTCAGTGTTTCTAATTTTAATGTATTCATACAGTTATTGGGTAAACATTTTGGACGGAGTCAGCAATCAATCAAACATTCAATTAATTCCTAATAAAAATATGTCCAACATGCTTTCTATATGAATTTTACAATGACATTCAAAATTGCTTTTCTTGCTTTTCGTATACATGTACAGAGTGAAAACACTCCATGCTCAAACTGAGTCGAATATGAAAAAAGAAGAACGATGTAAGGCACCTTCCTAAAGAAACACCTAAAATTGCATTGAGCCGGTTGTTCGAAACTATTGATTTAAACATTCTTGGTGGGCATAAAAGAAGTGGAATATTTTAATTTTGCTGTGAAAAGTTTTCATTCCTCTTTCTCTTGAAATCACAAATTTGTTTATAATAAATGAATCTCTAATGTTAACTGGTTATTAACTTAACTTTGAAACGTTTCATTTGACAGAATCACATCACACTGGTATTTTGTAATGTATTTTTGTCTTTACCAGGATGCAGAGCAACAGGGAAAAATAAATTGCTCATTTTTGTGTAGGTGGTGAATAGTTTGTAAGTTTATTTCCAAAGGCACTTTGAAATTAAGTTAACATGGATTGAAAATTGAGTTTTCTATTTCGGTAAAGTAAATCAATGGTTGAGTTTTAAGATACGTGTCGTATACAAATAATTTGCGTTTAAAATATAGACGTTGTTGTTTCGGCTAGAGGCTTACTGTATGGCGTTACTGTAAGAGCCATACAATGATCAATGTTCTCAGAAAACTGTTTCTCTATAAAGTGTTACTGTTAGCATTTATTGACAATGTTTTCATATGATATATATTATCTAAACCTTTCACATTTTTACGTACGTTAAACGAAATCGTGCTCAGCTTCTTTATTTCAACATCAAAATGTGTTTTATTATATATAGCACAGCGCTTAACCTTAGTTTGAAACGAGTACTTATCAGAAATCTGGGAAGCAAAAAGTTGTAAATAAATGCCCATGTTCTTAGCTTCATTGCGAAACTGAATTTTTTAATATACGTTTGACATAAGCTATGATTGAACCAAATTATAAATGAAGTGCAAACAATTTGCATCACCAGTTCTATATTAACCAAATTAATGCTCATATAAAATATCATTGCATACAGTTGATTGTTTAACCTACAGAATGAATGGTAAAATTACACATGTGAAAATGTTAATGATATTTCCTGTTGTGCATTTCCTACTTGTTTCGTTTCCCTTTCGCATTTAATTTCATTTCCAGGGTTTGCATTTCTGGATGTATTTCGGAAGTGAATGTGTCATACTGTCTGTAACTCTAATACCACTTCAAATATCACTAATTTATTTAAACGTTGCTAGCGGACGCACATCATTTTCATTTGTTGTTTTTACAGGAAAAGGATTTACAGGGGCGGATGCAAGAATTCCAGTTAGAGGGTGCGTGAAAGAATATGAATAGTCCGGTATAGTAGATATAGAAAAGACAATAACAATGTCAAGTGCAACAGTCGGACTTGTTTTTGCGTCGGAGCAGTAGCAATTTTCAGTTTTTATGAATTAAAAATATTTGGAATCAAGAATCGAAAATTATTGACAGTTACTGTAGCTGAAAATATTATGGTCTTTGGCCTTGTATTACATGTTCTCTTCAGCAATTACCATTGTATTTCAGTATGGTAAAATTGCCACGATTCAGTGAATACACATTGTCTCATAAGTTTTTCTATGTGCATGTGTTCGTGTGTGATTGTATGTGTGCCTCATAATTAAATTATATACATGAAGGCACGATTTAGTTTTGGTTGTACTTTTTCTGTTCAGGCATATTTTTGTACGTTGGGTGTGTGTGTGGGGAGGGGGGGGTATTCACCGTGTGCCTAGTCCAGATGAGCCGCCCATGTCCATTAACCAGCGCAGAACGAACAAAATATAAATGTCTAATCAATTAGAAATAGCCATTATGAAATATGAAGCCCTGTCCATAATGACGAGTTAAATGATTATTATGGCATTATATGACAGTGAGCTAATAACCTCAGGGACAAAATATTATCTCTAAATTTACGGCTGCATTACTTCACTGCGGATGAATCTAATTACGTAAATCCATTATGGTGTTGGTAAACTTGTTTGTTTTAAAACTTTCCTCTTTCAGCGGTTCGTATGGCCCTATCAATTAATGATTTTGGTACATATTCGTCGCTATTTTTTCGAGCATGATTATATTACTTTTTTTCATATGAACGAGGTCGTTTATTCATATTTGCTATTCCCAGATTTAGTTAATTTGATTTTGTTGAATATCAATACGCGAGGGACCATTTGGCATTGATATTCTGCCGTATCATCAGACAAAAAGTCGTAGAAAGCAATCCATATATAATTCTGCTATTAGAAGAAGTTGGTTATTGTCGAACGCGCCCCTCAAATAGTTGAGTCAGAACAGTCATAGAGTTTTTGGGAGTATCACTACTTGAGAGAGACTGCTTTTTCTATGCAAACATGTCTACGGAATATGGATTTCCTATTTTGGCGCTGTTTTTGGTAATTTTTTCATGTCTTTCGTAAAACTTTAAGTTGTTTTTGTCGTTCTTTCATCTAATATTAGAATAATTCCGTTTACGTTTTGATCATTTTTTTTTATAATTCAGCAAATACCTTACTAAATTTTTATTTGACTTAAACTCTGTATAAAATCAGTTGAAAAATGATAAAGATAATCTATCATATCTTGAAAAATTGAAAATGGCATGAATTTCTTTAAATATTTTTTTTTGTATAAAAGCGTTTCTTATTATAGGTCGTGGTGAACGCTGCTGACTTTGAACGTAAGTTTGTTTTGTTGTAAACATTATGATTTGTCTTCGAATTTCGGACGAATTCACGGAGACATTTACGACGAACACAGGTTTAAATATTCGCCAAATTGAAAGTTTGCCCATAGGTCTTTGGTGCATTAGTGCAAAATATAAAAACAAGAAATAGAAAACAGCCACCGTAGTTTCTGCAAGATTATGATATATAATATTATAAAACAAAAGATCAAAGTACTTTTTAGTATAACTTATTCCTTTTCCTTCAACTTACACATATCTGAGGTTCATAACATTTTTATCTATCTACTTCAAGCCTGTGGCGGGAAACCGGCCGACGTGTATTTTGCATTAGATTCCTCCGGAAGTCTCACGAGCAGCGACTTCCAAAAAGAGCGTATATTCACAGAAGATGTTGCATCAATGTTTGATCTGGGAGAAGACAAAGTTCGAGTTGGAGTTTTAAGTTTCAGGTAGGTTAACTAGTTTCGTTTCTGACGTTAGATTCTCAAAATTCCGGACCTCTAAATTCCGCTCACCGAAAAAATCGGTCGTTTTTTATCCACCCTTTATGCTTAAATTTTCCTAAAAATTCGGTCCCTCGATTTTCTGAATTCCGGTCACAAAAAATCTATAAAATTATAAGATTGTGTTATAGTAGAAAGTAGTATATCCTCAAAAATAGTTTATACTTAGCTCAGTTGTGTAGCAAACTTTTGTCAAAATAATACATATAAATCTCTCTCGAGATACCACCGGTGACCATACCAGTCATTTATATGAGAATAGGAACCAGTCACTTTCATTATTGATACAGTTTAACAGCTGGATGGACTGAGACAGAAGTGACTTTAGAATCGAACCCTGGACTTCTGGTCCGAACTTCATAGTCATAACAGTCCCGAGTGACCACAGTGGTATGTACTTGCTGATTATTAGGTCTAATGTCATTCGATGTGCTTGAAGACAAAAACAATCCAGTCTCACAAATTGTCGTATGCGCGTAACTATATTCTTTTTCAGACTTCCATACACGTCCGCCTGTTTCAAATATATCCATCGCAGGATTCGATATATTGACGACTTCTTTATGTTCGTAAACGAATAGAAAATAATGAAATAAAACTTTAAAGGGCCTTTTTTTCTAACAACTACAAAATTTAATGTGACTAAAATCTAAAAGGAACTATTTTCTTTGTTTCAGTAAAACCGTTACGCCTCATTTTGTTCTCGGCGACTATTCTGACCGATATAACATGTTCCGTAAAATATCAAACATCACCTGGGAAGGTTTTGGCACCAACACTGGAGAGGCTCTCCACTTCCTTCATTCCAAGGTAGTAAGACTGTGTGCTCATTTAATCACCTATTTCGGCTATACTACTATCTCGGCTATACAGTTATGTATGATATTACAATTACTAAAGATAACCACATATACTTAAAACACTTGAAACTACTGGTTTAGCACTTTCATTTTCGTCTAATTGCAAGTTGTCTTCCGTTTTATAATGGTATGTACAATAAAGATTTTTCTTGTGTTACTATAAACTTCAAACCCTGCTCTTTCAGTATCGTGATTTGGATTTTGAAATAACATATTAAATACGAGTAGATATAGATAAGTAAATAATTTTGGTTAAATCCTTTAAAAAGTTTTTGATAACAGTTTTCACTATCTCCAAGATTTTAGTTCTTTCATCTTTGTCCTTGGCTTTATCAGCCTCGTCGTTAAACAAATCCGCCAAAATGCAGATTAGCGTGTTTCAGCCTCATGGACAATGATCTCATAAATCTTGAATATGCGTTTGTGAAGCACCATTGTTTATATTTCACATACATGCAGGGTCTATCGCCAGAGAACACCCGACCGGGCATTCCACACATTGCAATAGTCCTTACAGATGGGATGTCTCAAAATATGCCTATGACCTTAGAGCAGGCCAAACTAGTACACGATAACGGAATCACAGTCTTTGTCATTGGTGAGTTTTCCATCCCTGTTTAGGCTTTTTTCTGTTGTACTTATTTTTTATAAGAAATCAAAAGTTCTGCAAATGTTGATTCTTTTAATTTTAGGGTGTTCTTAAAGATAGCAAAATGTTCTGTAAAACAGTTGTTTTGTTCTCCAATACTTTCTTTTGCTGACCGGGTGACCTGACTATAAAACATACATTTGATTCGATCTCATGCATTGGATTGATATACCACTACACATATGGTATTCTTTGTAAAGATGCGTCAAACAAGTGTATTTGTAAGCATTGAAAATGACCTTCATGTCTTTTTTGGTGTTGTTTTTCATATGTATAATGCTGGCGTTTAAATATATTTCGTGTCAAACTGAAGTACGAATATTTTATAGAAATCTGGGGACCGATCTAAAAAAATAATCATTTTTAGCAAAATGTAAACTACATTCATCAAGAAATTATTTTTCAAAAATGCTCATATCCAGATCTTTTTATAAGATAGTGTATTGTAGGTATCGGCCGCCAGGTAGACAGAATGGAACTGGAAGCTATTGCCAGTCGTCCAGCGAACAAATACGTGTTCATGATTGACAATTTTGATGCCCTGGATCAGATCAAGGATGAACTTGCAATCAAGGCTTGTGAAGGTAAGCAAAGAAATATATTTGATATTCGGATTTATGAACTTATCACATACGATTGATTTTAAGATGATGTATTCAGTTTCTTAATTTTAGAAACACTCTTTTGATTTATTTTTATCGAAACTAAAATCTCCATTTTTTCTAGAGACGCCTGCGACACCATCCCCGGGTGTACAGAACACAGAAGCTGAAGTAGAAGAAGAGCTTCTGTCTTTGGGAAGTAAGTGAACTCATTAATTCTTTTGTTGTACTGACAAAAATGCATTATTTTATCAACAAATAAATTGTTTCGGTAATGTTATTGTAGCGTTTGTTAAAATATATGTTACTTAGTTTAATCTAACAACACCAATACTATCGATTCGAAATGTTTTATAGTATCTCAAAAAGCAAATCTTTCTTGTGTTGGTATTTTGTTTGGTCTGACTGATGAAAGATTTCATCATGTTAAAATGGCCCTTTATGCAACAATGGGAATGTTTATGAATCTGCAAAAATGAGCTAACGTACTGTGTGTATTGTAGTCACTTCACATATTACAATTACAAATCAAATGAAATTGAAACTAAATTCGTTCTCAGATAGATAATGTTTAAAATGCCGACGCTTTCATCTCTCTTCAGTTGTTATATTTTGCAAAGATCTTTTTTTAATTTAGGATGCACTCCCCGCCATGTACTAGACATTGTGTTTGCTGTCGACACTGCAGCCATCGGAGGATCAAACACTAAGTTTGTGCTGCAGTTCATTGCCAACATTAGTGAGCGCATCAATATGGGCATCAGTGACACGACCATCATGACCATAGGTAATGGATGCAGCGGGTCAACGCTCGACGAGGAACCAGCAACCGATCCACAAACGGTGAAACAAGAATTGACCACGTACGAAACCCCGAAGTTCCACCAGCTTATGAGAAACATGCGTCTGAAAGCCGTAGATGGTCGAATGAAATCGGACCACATTGGAATTATGTTCGTCACAGATCGGCTGTCTTCGTATGAGTACGGAAAGGCTCGACTGGAGATGATGCGTGCGAAATTTCAGCGCACAGTAATCTTCGCTCTTGGTGTCGGAAGCAGAGTTCCAGAAGAACAATATACTGCCCTTACAATCAATGGTGGACAGTACATCAATGTTCCAAGCTTCGAAAATCTTGCAGATATCGAAAATGTTCTCTTGTACAAGCTATGTGTCTTTGGAACGAATGAATGATAAAGATGCAAATAGCATATGTGCTAGCACCAAAAATGAGAAACTTCATTCAAGTGATGCATTTGTACATACGGACTTCGTATTTTTTAAATCATTCAAATACGATTGTTTGTTTTCGTCAGTGCAACTGCATGAATGATATAATTAGAGTGACATTGCAAGTGACTATTTACGATACAGCATCAGATGAAGTAAAACCTCGTATTTACATCAATGTATCAACCTTTTCTCTTATTGATATTTATGATAATTTTACTTGTTTACAACATTCGACTGCTAATGTTAAAACTATCCCTAATACCTGAATCTAATAAATGTTGTCAAGCATTAAAATGTGAGGTTATCGTGTACTATTGCGTCACGGGTGAAACTCGTAAAATCACAATGAAACTGTTCTGATAACAAACAGGTGACGCACAAAAAACGACCGTTTTCAACTCACAGCGGAAACGTCATGAAGCGCAACTCTGCAATATGTAAAATAGTACTTAGAGAGTTAATACGTAAACGCTTTCAATTAAAAATAATCACATAATCTTTTTATAGTAGATGTTCAAATAACCTGATCTATTTATTATTGAATATTGCGTCTAAAGATCGAATATTTTACGTCACAAGTAAAGGTTTTGGGTACTTCCATTCATTTTTTCACTCGTTGAACTTGTAGACACAGATAAAGTGCCTGAAGACATACCTAAACATAACCTCAATGCTAAGGTATATGTTTACATACTTTATCCCCTGCTCTAATCGGAACCGGATACCATTGACTCATATTCAATGTTTGTAAATACAACAGATAGGAATTTTACTATAAAAGCCGTACTTAACTCATTCATACTCAGACAACTTCAAGGACTTTGAACATTCAAACTTTCTCTTCAACTGAAGCTAGAAAAGTTACTTTTAATCGTAGTTTTGCTGTTTGAATACTCAACTCTCAAAGAGGTAAATTTTTTTATATCTTTATACTTTGATACAACTTTTTGTATGTGTCACAATTTTGATTTAATTTAACATTAATCTTACAACTTCTTCTCGAACTTTTACTTTCGACATCTATAATTCCTGCGGTTTATGATATTTGATAAATTTATCTAGTTCATATTCCCGATGTTCGGGAGTAGGCTAAAATTAGATTAAGTAACTATTGTTTGCACCATTCTGTCCCTTTTTTCCTGCCAGGATTGGTTAATATCAAGTGTTTGCATTAAAACCAAGTTTAAACTCATAACAAGCTCCGGAGGCCTCTCCGTGTCTCCTTCATGCGTTATAAGCGAATCTTGTTCCGCTCCTTTTCATCTTTCCGTTTTGAATTTATTTCAGATTATAAGCAATGGCGAGTGCAATAATTGCATCAGTTCTCCCTACCTGTTTAATACTCCTGTATCAAATAATTTGTACTGAAGGTCATGGCCGCTTGATCGAGCCGGCATCTAGATCAAGTATGTGGAGATATGGGTTCAAGACACCAACAAACTACGATGATAATCAGCTCTTCTGTGGAGGTTATGATGTAAGTAAGAATTGTTTGCTTAAAATACAAAGTAATAGTGTAACCAAAGAATTGTTTTGCTTAAAACGATAGATCTTCGCCAGACTTTTCTGCTGAAAGTCAAAGTGTTTCCCAAAGAATTGTTTTGGTTCAAAACTTAACAAATCATCTTCATTCAACTTAACAAAGTGTTACACAACTGTAACAACAGTCTTTCTTGTTTTGTCAATTTTTCAACTAATTATTATAATGCATTAACTATTCACTACATAAAACTGGAACATGATATTTTTAGGTCCAGTGGAACCAGAATGGTGGCCGTTGCGGGGTTTGTGGAGACCGTTACAATGGTCGACGAGATAACGAAGCGGGAGGTAAATATGCGACTGGAACAATCGCTCGACATTACACAGAAGGCCAGACAATCAGCGTCACTATTGACGTCACTACTAATCATGGCGGATACTTTGAATTTCGTATTTGTCCGAACAATAATCCAGCAAGACCAGTAACAGGTAGGAAACATATACAGACTGTTTTTTTTTAAACAATGCCAGGGCGTGAAGGTTGTAACTTACTGAGTTTATCCTCAGGTAGCGAGCTAAATTCCTAGTTCAGAAATAAGATTACAAATTATTTCTAAAACAAAATTGCTAAGTTTTTTTTATAAAAATAGAATCCGTATGTAACATCTGACATGTTTTTAAAATCATTTTTGGAAACAGCCACTTGAATCTCATGAAATAAATGCAATATAATAACTGATGTCGAATTTAAATTTTATCTACTGAGTAGCTCATTTAGATTAACCTGCTTGAACACATAGGCCTCAATCACTAATAATGTAGGTATTTTTGAATTAAACACATGGGGACACATTTATAGTACCGTTTTGGCCTACATGTTAAGCAAAGACTTCGTTATTTAAAATCTTCAATTTATCATCCTTTACAATTTTTTTTTTTTCAATATTGCAGAATCTTGTTTGAATATGAATATCTTACGACAACCGAACGGAGAAACAAAATGGCGTCTTCCTGAAGGAACAAAGAAGTTCTCATTGAATCTCGTTTTACCACGCGGACTCACATGCACCCAGTGTGTAATGCAATGGAAGTGGAATACAGGTATTTTTCAAATGATTTTATTTCTTCACAAGACAAAATTTAGTGTTTATGCAATGTAAAGGTACAATATACTTAATCCGAATGTGCGGGAAATTTTAGACACTTTGTTATTTTATGGTTTTATTTGTCTGTGACATTACTTTTTTCTTTCAAGAAAATGATAAAGAATGCCGAAATTTATCGAGTTTATTTTGTGTAAATGGTAAACCACATTCTAACACAGACTTGTTCACAAGTCTCCGAGACTACTCAAAAGCCTTTATTTGAATCTCCTAAACAGAGTTGTCTCTCTTCCACATTTACAGCTGTTAAACAACATTTGAGGCACATCCTAAGTTAGAACTATAATCATTTGTTTATTCTAAGATAGTGATTCATCAAATAAGTTTCATACATTTTATTAAACTTAACTTTTCTCGCCATGGGAACTTTGACAATGCGAACAAATTATACAAAATAGTTCGACGGTTTCAGACATAAATCAGTATTTACGACAGGTTTTACTGCATATGAGTGCTGAGTCGTTTCATTTTAAACAACACATGAAACGGTTCGTCTTTACAAATAATGGTCCCAGACATGTAACACAGGAAATAAATGAATACAGGCTATAGTTACATTTAATTTAGTACCTTAATCCTGTTACACCTTAACATTTTCAGCGAGTAACTGGGCTTGTGACAACAACAACAACTGCTGCAAGGGTTGTGGTCCACAAGAACAGTTTTACGGATGCGCCGATGTGTCCATTGCAGCATCCTCTTCTAACGCGTACAACAACGCTCAATCCGGTGCCAGTCAGTACAACAGCGGTCAATCAGGCAACAGCGGCATGCAGATCGGTGTCAACTTGCCTAGTTCTCCTGTTCAAGGCTTTATTCCAGTTGATAGCAACAACGTAAATTCAGGGACCAGCAATAAATGCGAAGCTACAGCTTCTTGGAAAACACGATATATATTTGCCGATCAGTGGTGCAGAACTCAGTGCGCTGCTGGAAATTGTCCAGTACAATATTGTAAGGATGCATGCAGAAATGTTTACGGTTGATTGATTGACGTTTACACTCAGTACATTTAGAAATGACGAGTTTTGGGTCTGTGATATTTTCAGGTATCATTTTTGCAAAGCAAGTTTGTTATTTTCTGTTAATACACATTACGAGGGTTGTAAGTGAGGACCGCAACACTGCAGGAACTTATATGAAATATACAAAGGACTTAAACAATTTTACGGTCACTTTCGATTAACTTTCATATTTGTATTAACATTTGGCGTTTAAGTTACGTAATTATGGAATCGGCTTTATGCAAAGATCTTTTTTGTACCTCTATCTTATTCTATCAAAATATTTGAGAAAATCTGCGTTTGATAGTTTTAATTATACTAAACATACATGTTATCTTTCAGTATCAGTTTAGAGTATTTCTCTACATAGTTTACATATGTCATGCTAAATATCCTTTATATTACTCAGCTGTGATTTATTTTGTATATTTGCCTTCTTTTACTATATGTATTTATTTTACAATTCTTTTTTATTAAAATAAATAATGAAAAAAAAAACAAGAAAAAAACATATTCTCTCCTTTTTTGTTCTTGCTTCTGAGAATTTATTAAATGTCAATTCCAGATACAGCTTCAACATTTATTTCAGTAATTTCTAATTCGAAATGAAAACCCCTTAGGCATTCTACAATTCTTGAAATGGCAGGTTCTGTACTTTTCCGTCTTTTAGCAACAATCAGAACCCAAGGATGTTGACTGGAAAACATCAGACTTTAATGCAAATCTATAAAATCTATTAGACTACGAAGTAAAGCATCTTGTTTGGAATGTTCCTATACGTTCCCCAGGGAAATTTGTGCTATTTACCACTATTATTTTCATCAGGCGGAAATATCTCCAACAGTTTACAGACCTTCAAAAAAACTGAACTTTCTCAGAAATTTTCGAATTCTTCTTGCATTATATTATTGCACAAATTTGTAATTTTCACTAGTGCACTCACGAACATTTTTTTCACGAACATTTTTGATTAATTATATAAAGGTTAAAGACGCTGGGAAACTCACTTCTAATGTCAAGTATAAACTACGACTTAATTTTCGAGCTTGGAATGATTTTTTATGCAGGAATCCATACCGTCGTTGAACTAAATTCTAGGACATTTGAATTGATAAACAGGTTGAAGTCTTCATAAACACCCACCAGCTGTCAAAGAAGTTAAGGAAAATATGTAAATTACGCGATGGATAACAAAAGACATGAATACCTTAAAAACAACTACAATGTACTAGTATAGGGGATGCATCTGAACTTTGTTTTCCGACCGTGTACCCACCGCATACATATCATTACCGAACAGATTGCACAGTTAAAATCACAATCCAATCGAACTGTTCCTTTTAAGAGAGGTGGCAACATAAAAGTTAAGATTGGTGCATAAGACAAGAGCAAAACGGAGGCGTGAAACAAAATGAACTAAATGCAAGCAATGCTCTACTATTATCCTTGACCATACACAAAACGATAGAAATATTTTGAAATAAAGACATGGATTTCAGATTTTAGTGTGATGAGGTGGTGGATAAAATTGTATATAAGTCGAAAACACGGTAAAATGGCTACTTGTGGAGTTTTCGTGGCTTCATCTTTTCGTCCCGAAATCAGAAATAAGTCACAATAAGTAACTGTATAATTACACAGTAGGTTTGGATATAATAAATTGCCTGAACAAAAATATTAGCGTAACAGAAATTTGAAAATTCGAGAAAAAACTCGTATACAATATTGATAGATCGGTAGTGTATTATATTGGAGTAGAAATGTGCTTCCCGGAAAACTCCGTAGAAAGTATTTTGATTGCTTCAAGTGATATATCCATCATCACCTACATCAAGCCACTTTAAGATGGCTAGGTCAAACGTGTTTACATATTTGAAGCTAAAATTACTCTCGGCAACAAAATAGTTTTTGTAAATGCTTTTCAAAGTGTGTGAAAATGAAGAATCCGTAGCCTTAAGTTAAAGCTATGAAGTAAACAACAACGGTGAGTGTTTAAGGAAAAGAAACTGTTATAGAGTTCTATCTAATACACTGTATAGCAGCATAAAAGTTAAAAAGAACTTTAACGTTCGGATCATAAAATACAGTGTTTGTATTATTGATGACACCCTAAAGTAATGCCGGGTTTTACCTATGATGTTTATTTCTGTCTGAAATTTCCGTTTGTTTACTGTCAAGAAAAAATACTATATAGAACGAACTAACAACTATATTGCAAATTACATTGGCTTTAGAAACAATTGAGTATTCGCCTTTGGTAAGTCTAATTAATATTATATACAATCCTATACTGCAGTCAATATTTCACAGACTCGCCGTTAATTAAGATTTTAAGAATTAAAACATTTATGGTAAAATATCACTAAAACCAAATGGCCTGTTTTGTGACATCAAAGTATTCCGTCAAAACTATGTTTATAGTTATTACAATTTCATTATTTGTATCAACTTTAATACAATCTGGAAAAGCTGCAGGAATTTGGGCGGTTAAACTTAATGACAACTTAATTGAAAGTGTATAGAGTTCATAAAAGACACAATCATTAAATATGTGTAATTGGATTTCATGCTATATCAAGCATTTTGTTGCCCATATCAATTTGATTGATCTGATTTCATATTTTAAAGATTATTAAAACGATTTTTGAATACATATGCCCGTTTAGATTAATGATGTATGAATATTAAAAATAATTGAAATGTTACAGCAAAGAGTAGCAGTTGCCTTAACGCGTGCAAATATTGTAAATTTACTTCTTTATTTGAAATACGTCCTGTTGAGTTTCATTTTCGTCGTCACATGATCATTATTTGAAATATATTTAACCTCCATCTGTCATTTAGAAAATTGAATTTTGAGTGTCAATATCATAAATAATATGTAGCAAGTGTATAACTTGTCAATATGCGACACAAGTAGAATCTTCCGTTTAATGCCAATTATGGAAAACTACATGCTTGTCACGTTTGTAGGCCTGTTGAGAAGTTTGCTGGCTTCTGACCTAGAATTTAACACCGGATGCATAAATGTATTAATGGATTGATGCTCAGACGATGAAAATGAGCAGCATATCTAAAGGGTCACTGGCTTTATATCGCCAGTTTCTTAAGGAGGATAGGTCCCTTCCAGGAACGATGGTTAGGTATACTACCAACTGTAAAAATGACCGAAGTACGGTTGAAACGGACGCTTAACTCATTCAACAACAACAGCATATCATTTTGACACAATAGCATTATCTGTACTCAGCATAGTTTTTTGACATAATTGAATACTTTGTAGGATAGCATATCTTCTTGGCATAATAAAATAAGTTATATATAGGCAGCATAGTTTTTTTTCCACACATAAACGTCATATGTAGGTAGCAAAACTTTTTGACATAATGTAGACACCGTGTATAGACAAGATCAAAGGAACAGAGCAACATACTGTACAAAGATGGTCTTACGAAACTTTGACAACACATCTGGACATTTTCTAAAAGCGACGTATCCGAAAGAGAAGAAATAATATTCCGTATACACAATTAATTGAAATATAACATCTAAGGACAGTTTCGGCGTTTCACACTAATGCTCTTGTCGATTCGCTCAATGAAAAAACTGAACTTACCGGTTCGTATTCATAAACATGCAAAACACATTCAACAATGAAAAATATCATTATATATTCATAACCCCTTCAAGAGACTCCTGTTATCAAATAATTATTTTGCAGTATCACGTTAAATGTTTGATATCACGCAAGTTGTTTCGTGGAAAACATGTGCATGTATATAGCATATGTCAACATGCAAATGAAAATAGCACTTCAAGGTAGCGTACAAAAGTTACTGTGGATAGAAGATATTCAACTTAATCAGTCCTTAATCACTTTTGTTCATGTATTCTACAGTTCAACAACTGGAAATGAAGCATAAATTACACGTTCCCCACGGTATTTACCCTCGTATTCCTATCAGCTTAGTTTTGTTTCTATACATTATGTAAAACAAAATATTTACTTATTTCAAAGAAATGTTCACACAAATGGGTTTAAAGCCCGTTCCAATCGTATTTGGGTCATGGGAAAATCCGGTCTTAGATCCTTATCCCCCGTAAAAAACTGCCAACTTTCTCACATTAGGATATATTGTTAGTAGCGAGACTCGAACCAATGCCTGATTACAGTGATTTAAAGTCAACGACTGTAACCACTCGACCACGAAGGCGGTTCCATTTCTTGAATAATCAGTAGTTACACTTACCACTTTTTGAATGGTGAAAACAAATTTAAAAGTGATGTTAAGCTACATGTAATAACATTCTTAATCGAGATCTACCTAGATTTTTACAATAGGATCTTCCGACTTTCAATTTGGGCAAGTCTATTTCTTTAAGTAGGTTTTTTCCCGCAGAATAATTTCCAAAAGGCTAAAAGGCATTTAATTTGTCGTCTGCCTGGGAGGGCATCTATTTGAAAATGTATATATTTAAACATTATGTACACTTAAGCACAAATGTGTTAAATTAGCCCCGGTGTAAAGAGCGAATATAAATTTTAGCAAAACAACGAACTTAATTCAAACCTGTTACCGAAAAAAATGTATTATTTTCACCGTTTGAAGATATAACTAATAAATTGAATAACGATTAAAAGAATATGTAACTATTATGAACTTAAATGTTTACACTTTCCACACTTTTCTCTTTTTCTAGTAATTTATTACATTTCCATTAGTAGTTCTGACGATTATTTATATCAAAAACATGGTGGCGTATCAGTAAAATAGCGCATTGCGCAGATAACAATCTGGAAGTACGGCTGCAAATAATATTCTATTTAATTTATCTGACTAAATGAGTATGTTATCTATATGCTTGAGCAGTTTATTTCACTTTAGAAATCAAGACTAATCTTAATGTAATTGTCTTATCTTTGCAAAAATTGCTTTTAGTAGTGCTCCGTAAAATTATATATTGAGCGCTAATGTATGAAGTCGTAATCGGGCCAAAAAACATACTAAATTTTCTTCGCGATCTTAAATGTTTATCCATTGAACTATATAGTATCTTTAGACTTCCAACTTAATACGGTAAAATATATTTTTATGCATAGAAAGTTTGCAATTAATTAAAAAAATGCGAAAATTCCGAGGACAGACATACGATTGTTTAAAGTCCCAGGATCTCCTTTAATTCACTGATATTGTAAAATAGATATACTGATAGGATAACGATAAAACCACGTTTTATTATTCAATTTTACAATAGTACACTCTGTATTAGATCAATTGCACACATGATATGAAACTGTTGACAAATAACTGAGACAATAGAGAAAACAACAAAAAAACCCCAGAGCGCCTTTTTTGTCACGTAACAACCTTGGATGGGTTTCCTTCCACAACTCATGACTCTTAGATTCTCTTTATTTCTTGTTTATTAGCCAATATTTTATAAGTTGAATAATAAAATTATCACTAATCAAGTGATTACGACCCCCCTCGGACAAATAACAAGGCCAATGTGAAATCACTTGATTAATAACATTATACTATTCACTCTAAAACAATGTTGACATATTCATTTCTTTTGAATTCCAATCGTTTCTTCACGCAAACAGGTTGCCAGAATGCCTTTCTTATTTTTGGTAATATCAGTGAAGAACATACTGCTCTATATTTCGAACATGTACATGTACATGTACATCGATTTAAAAAGTTAAGTTATGAATGTTTTTGGTACAAACACATGTCAGTTCCGCCGGTAAGACATCTTTCTTGTTAAAATAAGAACTACTTGTGCTCCTGGGACTTTAATCTTAGTAAATAAATTGAAAACTGAAAGTCTGAAAGTTTATTTCATTTCTGAATACTTGTACTGTTAGTCTATAATTATGCAAGTTATCTGTGTCCGTCCCTGTAATGTAGATAACACTGCGTTTAACTTAATACTTCTTTAAATGATGATTTTTCGCTGATTCTACAACAGAAATGATGGTTAAACAGAGTACATTGAAAACTATCCCTATCTTATTATATATAAATAAAATGAAAAAAAAAAAAAAAAAAAAAACACGAAAAAAACCGCCAATTTCTAGGTTGCCTGCTTAGGCAGGTAGACATGCGGTACCCATTTTTAACTAGCTGACGCCTCACTTTTCCGGCCGTATACCAAAACGGAACCTTGCTGACATTCGAACCTCCGACCTCCGAGTCCGAAAAGCAATGCAAGTAGTAGAGCAGAGGAGGGGTTTTTATTTAAGGAGAATGCAAAAAATAAGAAGAGCTCAGAATAAAATGATGTTCAGTATAATTGACAATACAGTCAACACTACCACAAACTCACTTTAAAACAAACAAAAGTTTATATCATTTGGATGGTGCGAAATGTTAATACACCAGTGGTCGAGTCTATAGTGAGTGTGTCTTGGTTTTCAACTTTTATCTTAAAAAAGCACGACTAAATCCGAGGCTTGCTGACGTCTTCGTCCATGCCCGCGGCTTGCTGTTGACATGTTTGTCATTTCGTAGTGCGCTATTACTAATTTTAATTGCCATCGGGGAGTTTCAATGCGTAAACAAATTAAACTAAGGATTCTAAATAGTAACAGTATCTTGTTAAATCGCTAGATATCGAACCATTTCATCTGGTGTAAAAAAAACCTCCACCCCCGCCTTATTCTTCACAGAAAGGCAAACATAGACTTCGTAAAATTTGTTGGTTTTATTTTCTTCAAGATATTACCCATGGTGACCTAGTTTGGTGAAGATCCAATGTTAAAACTGAGTTTGACTCCGGACGTCTGATTGTCAGTTGACATACAATTGAAAAAAACAACATTTTTTAAAAAATCTACAAAAGATGTCTCATAAAAATACGTGAATTAATGGTGTGTGGTAAACCCTCAAGTTTAGTTCTAGCGGCATTGTTCTAAGGTAAGAAACTGAAATTATTGGTTTGCATGTCTGCACTCGGGATAAAGTTTCGATTTACGTCGAAGTTAGCTGCACCGGAGCATATTAATTTATTCCTCTGTAACTTGCAACCGCAAAAACGCTCTCGGGGGCCCAGTTAGTTTGACGTATTCCGCCCGCACCACGATGTAAATAAAACCGACCCAGATTTTACATACAACAAACTTCGTCTTTGACCTTTCAAAAGCGGATAAAAGCGGTATCTCCCATTCATACCGGGTAGTCCGTATTTAACAGATAGCCGAGTTGTATTCGCACACTGATGCAAAGAATCATACGGATAAACTCTAATACCTCTGTCAGCACACTGAATTAGATTAACAGCTTTAACGATAACATTCAGTCGTTTTTAAATTCGGATAAAAGATTTATAGCGCCTTGTGCCGAGATATTGATGTTTATCATTTTCAATAAAATTTCACCAAGTTTCTCTTAAAGTGTGTTATATCAATATATTCTCCTAGAGTAACGTTATCAGAATGTGGTATCTTTAAAAACCGGCGCAAGATTTCGGTTTTTGTGATGGAATTACCGGGATTTTCTCCTGCAGTTTCCGTGAGATGTGATCGTAATTATTAAAGGAAAGCTAGTGAACTTGCTTTACGGTTAAAGTGTGTGTTATACCAATGTTATAGTATAAATCTAGTTGGTGCTATATTAATTTTAAATTATTACAAATTTTATATATTACTTGCGTGGTTTATTATGATATTTAAAAAATAATCTTTCGCGTTTTTTTAAAACAACATGTAAGATAAGTCTAGCAAAAATATATCAGGAAATAAATAATATTAATATTTAAAATGGATTATCAACGTACATACGAGCGTGAAAAACGAGCAAATTATGACGCAAAAGGTGAAGAAGCGTCGCTCGGACAACTTTCAAACAATAATGGTGAATCGAACACGGAAGAAACTGACCTCGACAATGCCGATTCCGAACCCGTGACGGAATTATTGCTACCCAAGGACGAGTACAGCGTGCCACAGGGACCATGCACGGATACTTTTGACAGACAGGATGAAATTTTTCAAAAGATTGAGTCTTTAGACAATGCGGACGAAGAAAAAAGTGAAGGCCGTGAGACTTGGGACAAGAAAGCAGACTTCTTGCTTTCAGTAATAGGGTTTGCAGTGGATCTAGGGAATGTGTGGCGATTTCCATATATCTGTTATAAAAATGGAGGAGGTATGTATACTCTTTCGTCATCAGAAAACATATATGTTAACGAAGACGGGGTTATTTTACACAAGGTTCTTTAACAGAAATTTCCACACCCAGGGCCTTTCGAATATAATTTTATAGGAAAGGCCTTGTTTCTCAATATTAAGACAATACACTCCGTATATTACGACTCCGTATATAACGACTCCGTATATGACGACTCCGTATATACGACTCCGTATATAACGACTCCGTATATAACGACTCCGGATATAACGAAATCTAGGACACAATGAACAAATTTTCTTTGCCCGATGTTTTCTCTCTCTTTATTAAACGCTATTATGATATATGAATATGACATACTTCGGATATAAAGAACAAATTCAAATAGCTCGAAGTAGTTCGTTATATACGGAGTTTATTGTACATAAAGAAATTGGCGATAAGGTTACTGAAAACACAAAAAATGACTCCTCTGTTGTAATATAGCTTTACATTTTTTTTCTCATGAACCTCCTGCAATAAAAAGCTCAAATTATTGCCAAAAATAAAATGCTAATGTATGTCAAAATGCGAAGTGATTTACATTTTTATATACGTAGCTGAATACATTCCCATATTTAGGTTCAACGACACCGATTACCGTGAACTATTATGCGAAATGATTGTTGAGAAAATTACAAACATTATAACCGTACTTCCAAAATTATAAAAATGACCCAGTTTCCTTACTTACGTCTTGTTAAATAAGCAAACCATTAAATCATTCCATGAATTAAAAGTAAACGCTTTCTGTTCGACACCTCCTGTGATTATAGAGAACTTCGTATATTGAACTTTTATTTCTTTAAAGGGAACTAATATATAGATTTTGTCAACAAAAGAAACAATATTCTTCAAAGTGGCATTTCATCAACGGCAAACACATCATGAATGTAAAGTCGGTCGCAATTATCATTTGTATAGAGGTATACAAAAATATACGTCACCCCTCAATATAAGAATGATGGTCTTTATACAATGATTATAATAATTATCATTAATTAAACGGTATGAATAAATAGCCTTTTTTGTAAATATTTTATAAGATTTTCATCACCTGCAACGCGCGCATTACATAAGTTTACATAACTGTGCAAGTCATCGTGGTATAATAACGCAATATTGGCAAATTTATTACGCATACTTGCGATTGCGGATTTATACTTGTAAAATAATGAATAATAAAGTGACCAACAATTATTCAGATTTTTCCTGCGCATTTTCAAGTACATGTATTGTAACATGTGTGTAAAAAGACTAGGTCTTTTTAACAAAATGTTAATCTTTCAGTAGACTGGCATCAGTCGTTAGAGTCATTACCTCCCGTATTTTTTGGGTATTTTTATATTATCTTCAAAATATCTCATTCCCTTGATCAGTTGTTAGAGTCAATACCTGCCGTCTTTTCTGGGCATTGTTATAACATCTTCACAATTTCTCCTTCCCTTGACTCTAGCTTTGATTGAGACACATTTTTATAGAGATACTTTCTAAAAAGAAAAGCCTGAAGACTTGAAGAGAATTTGTTCTCAATCTCAAGACCTCTCAATTTCAACAGACTTTTATAAGTTAAAGGCTAAAGAATGCTATAAGGTATAGGCCGAGATCAGCATCGACTGAAATCAGCTTACAATGTACCATTTTCTTTTTGCAAGAAACGAATATTAAAAAAAATCTTCAATATTGTAACAATCTATATCCGGTTTGACTAGAAATCATAGATAATCGCACTACATGTAACTTCACTTAAATGGAAATATAAATGTAAACTTAAAAGTCCCGGGAGCACTTTGAATTTACTGAATGTTTCAAATTAGGTAAGACATCAAAAGCTAAGTGTAATGTAACTTCCAAAGTGATGTAGGGACTTCTAACATAGGCGAATAGTCGTGTTGTAAAGTACAAAATTAATGTGTTTTATACTTTTACTGTTAACATAATCATTGTGTATATAGATTAAAAATACATTAGAAAATATTTGAAAAAAAGTGATGTTTGTTGACCGATAAAAATCCTTTATGAATTGGTTACACAGTCATGCTGACTTAATTAAGTAGATTTACACATACTTGTAATTTAAAATGTCAAATACCCATTTAAAAATACATCCATAAATGATAACAAGTGTCAAGTGGTAAATGTTTATAGTTTAAATTGACCTCTGCTAAAATACCAGTCTAAATGTGAATTGAACATAGATATATGCTAATTCAATGCGGCTCTTGATACCGGAAGTGCATTGCTTTTGACTGTCCTGCATAGAAACACCGTGTCTTTTCTTGGTCGTGATTGACGGCCGCTTACCCTGCATGAATCCTTCGATATAGAACTCAAGAAACCCTTAAACTTAGGTCATATAAAGGATGAATTCGCACAGACAGACGGTGAACGGATACAGATACCTGATGCATTCGTACAAATAAGAGATAAATTCGTACTGGCAAACGATAAAATCATACAGGCACATGATAAAATCATATATACATGTACAGGCACATGATTAATTCGTGCATGCAATTGATGCAAATTATAAATTCGCGAAACTATGAATTCATACAGACATATAATGAATGAGAAATTCGTACAGATCAATCAATCATCTGGTGTTTGAAATTATTTTTTTTGTCAAATCGTAGCGCAGTATTCGCTGCACTTAAACTTGGGTAAATCAATATTTATATACCGAGTCAGTAAATGGGGCAATACCGCTAATTTACTAAAAATAATTTCAATCACTAAGTAGGTTAATGCTCATTTTGATGCATTTACTACAATAAATTGGTCTCACGGCATACGCCGCTCCAGATCAATTAATTTTCGTAAATACATCAAAATGAACAATAACCTATACATAATTCAACTACTTACGAGCAAAAGGACAATCTTCATCAAAATAAAAGTAGTAAATACCTAATACAGGGTGATCATTAATATATGATAGGATAAGAAATCACAGTAAATTTGTCAAATTGTGGACTAGAGGTCTTATTTTGTTATTGATTTGAAGAAAATTGATTAAATTTTGTCTTGAAAATTCAAACTTTTGTCAAACGACGTCATGGTAACGTTGATGACGTCATCAATGACATCATACTTTCCTTGGAATTCCAAAATGGCAGTTAGATTCTAGTCATAAATAATCAAACTTTACTATGAATTGGAGAAAATCCATCTTTGGTAAGAAGAAAATTACAAAAAACTGTACACATCTCTTATATCGAAGTACTGAAAAGACTAAATTTCACGATGAGATGGCATTGTGCAGTGAAAAAAGAAACCGTTTTGGTGGCGTTTAGTGCTCACGGGACAATAGGGTCATATTAATTTTCAAAATGTTTGTATATGTGCTAAAATAATACACATTGCTCAATTAAATATCTTTAAAAATAAAGATCTTATTAAATTTTGTTATCCTATCGTTTATTAATGGTCACCCTGTATATATTGGTAGAGATGAGATATTGCATTTATAGATTTTTGTTAGGTAAATATATTTTATACATCATTTTACATTTCATAACTTAACCGCTAGACAAGTTGTGCTCATGAATTTTAATCGAGTACTTTATCTATGTAATCTTGAAGATTTAATGCGATTAACAAAGTGCACATTAAATAGTTTTATTTGATAGGGTTAAACACTGCATCGGAGTGTATCTGAATACGTTCTGTTGATCTAAAAAGGAAAACTAGTTTTGTGCCGTTTAAACAAGGGAAAATCAAGTATATTTGAAAAGGGAAAGTCTTGTTTACGACTATGTTAAAATATTACTTATTGCAAACTATTTAACTGAAGTTTGTCCTTATTCACATAAAGTCCAAATGCAGTTCGATCTGTTTGATATTCACCTTTCTCTAACTGGCATACGTTGCCATTAAATCACCTTTTTCATATACATGTATTTTATAATTTCAACAGACTGTAAGGTAAATGGGCAAACGCCTCCAATCGACAAACAAATAGGTAAAGAGACGCACATGCTATGTAGATCGCTCTGGACCGACAAACTGTTTGGTAAAAAGGCGAACGTGCAATGTAGATTGCACTTGACTGACAGGCTATTAGGTAATGAGGCGAGTATGTAATGTAAATTGCACCTGACCGACAGACTATTAGGTAATGAGGCGAGCATGTAATGTAAATTGCACCTGACCGACAGACTATAAGGTAATGAGGCGAGTATGTAATGAAGATTGCACCTGACTGACAGACTATAAGGTAATGAGGCGAGCATGTAATGTAGATTGCACATGACCGACAGACTATTAGGTAATGAGGCGAGTATGTAATGTAAATTGCACATGACCGACAGACTATTAGGTAATGAGGCGAGCATTTAATGTAAACTGCACCTGACCGACACACTATTAAGTAATGAGGCGAGCATGCAATGTAAATTGCACTTGACAGACAGACTCTAAGGTAATGAGGCGAGGATGTAATGTAGATTGCCCTGACGAAGACGATAAGGTATGGGCGTTTTGCACCTGACTGACAGACTATTAGGTAATGAGACGAGCATGTAATGTAGATTGCACCTGACCGACAGACTATTAGGTAATGAGGCGAGCATGTAATGTAGATTGCATCTGACCGACAGACTATATGGTAATGAGGCAAACATGAACTGTAGATTGCACCTGACCGACAGACTATTTAGGTAATGAGGCGAGCATGTTATGAATATTGCACCTGACTGACAGACTATAAGGTAATGAGGCGAGGATGTAATGTAGATTGCACCTGACTGACAGACTATTAGGTAATGAGGCGAGCATGTAATGTAGACTGCACCTGACTGACAGACTATAAGGTAATGAGGCGAGTATGTGATGTAAATTGCACCTGACCGACAGACTATTAAGTAATGAGGCGAGCATGTAATGTAAATTGCACCTGACTGACAGACTATTAAGTAATGAGGCGAGCATGTAATGTAAATTGCACCTGACTGACAGACTATTAAGTAATGAGGCGAGCATGTAATGTAGATTGCACCTGACTGACAGACTATTAGGTAATGAGGCGAGCATGTAATGTAGATTGCACCTGACCGACAGACTATTAGGTAATGAGGCGAGCGTGTAATGTAAATTGCACTTGATCGACAGACTTTTAGGTTATGAGACGAACATGTACTGTAGATTGCACCTGCCCGACAGACTATTTCGTGATGAGGCGAGCATGTAATGAAGATTGCACCTGACTGACAGACTATAAGGAAATGAGGCGAGGATGTAATGTAGATTGCAACTGACTGACAAACTATTAAGTAATGAGGCGAGCATGTAATGTAGATTGCACCTGACTGACAGACTATTAGGTTATGAGGCGAGCATGTTATGTAGATTGCACCTGACTGACAGACTATAAGGTAATGAGGCGAGCATGTAATGAAGATTGCACCTGACTGACAGACTATAAGGAAATGAGGCGAGGATGTAATGTAAATTGCACCTGACTGACTCACTATTAGGTAATGAGGCGAGCATGTAATGTATATTGCACCTGACCGACAGACTATAAGGTCATGAGATGAACATGTACTGTAGATTGCACCTGATCGACAGACTATTAGGTATTGAGGCGAGCATGTAATGTAGATTGCACCTGACCGACAGACTATTAGGAAATGAGGCGAGCATATAATGTAGATTGCACCTGACTGACAGACTATTAGGTATTGAGGCGAGCATGTAATGTAGATTGCACCTGACCGACAGACTATTAGGTAATGAGGCGAGCGTGTAATGTAAATTGCAATTGACCGACAGACTTTTAGGTTATAGGGCGAGCATATAATGTAGATTGCACCTGACTGACAGACTATTAGGTAATGAGGCGAACATGTACTGTAGATTGCACCTGACCGACATACTATTTCGTAATGAGGCGAGCATGTAATGAAGATTGCACCTGACTGACAGACTATAAGGAAATGAGGCGAGGATGTAATGTAGATTGCAACTGACTGACAAACTATTAAGTAATGAGGCGAGCATGTAATGTAGATTGCACCTGACTGACAGACTATTAGGTTATGAGGCGAGCATGTTATGTAGATTGCACCTGACTGACAGACTATAAGGTAATGAGGCGAGCATGTAATGTAGATTGCACCTGTCTGACAGACTATTAGGTAATGAGGCGAGCACGTAATGTAAATTGCACCTGACTGACTCACTATTAGGTAATGAGTCGAGCATGTAATGTATATTGCACCTGACCGACAGACTATAAGGTCATGAGATGAACATGTACTGTAGATTGCACCTGATCGACAGACTATTAGGTATTGAGGCGAGCATGTAATGTAGATTGCACCTGACCGACAGACTATTAGGTAATGAGGCGAGCATGTAATGTAGATTGCACCTGACCGACAGACTATTAGGTTAATGAGGCGAGCATATAATGTAGATTGCACCTGACTGACAGACTATTAGGCATTGAGGCGAGCATGTAATGTAGATTGCACCTGACCGACAGACTATTAGGTAATGAGGCGAGCGTGTAATGTAAATTGCAATTGACCGACAGACTTTTAGGTTATAGGGCGAGCATATAATGTAGATTGCACCTGACTGGCAGACTATTAGGTAATGAGGCGAGCATGTAATGTAGATTGCACCTGACTGACAGACTGTTAGGTAATGAGACGAGCATGTAATGTAGATTGCACCTGACTGACAGACTTTTAGGAAATAGGGCGAGCATGTAATGTATATTGCACCTGATTGACAGACTATAAGGTATTGAGGCGAGCATGAAATGTAGATCGGACCTGACTGACAGACTATTAGGTAATGAGGCGAACATATAATGCAGATTGTACCTGGCAGACAGTCGTTTAGGTAAAGCGGCGAACATGAAATGCAGGTCGTACCTGACCGAGAGACCTTTAGTAAACAGGCGAACATGTAATGTAGGACCGACGAACAATTAGGTAAACAGGCGGCATGTAATGTAGATCGCACCGGACCGACGGACACTTAGGTAATGAGGCGTTCATGCAATGTAGATCGCCCAGAACCGCTATACTATCAGGTAAAGAGGCATACATCCAAAGAAGATCGCCTTGGACCGACAGACGTTTAGATAAAGAAGCGTACTGTACATTAAAACTACATTACCATTTTTAAAGTAACACACACCATTTTACAAACTGCAGCATATCACGGGGATCACGTGACCTTGTGTAAATAATAACCCAAAGGTTTCTGGTGTGTTTTGTTCTACTACATCTTACTCTTTTGCAATATAATGTTATCGACCGTGTTCCCACCAACAGCATACTGGTGTCTACAATATAATAATACTGCAGTGTCTCCGTTGTTGTTTTTTATTTACCCTGCATAGAGTGTGACCCACATATTCAATAAAATATGTGGAAATATGTTGCACGAATCGTGGTCGGTAAAATCAATCGAAATATCTTATGAAATAATAGAAGCTCAAAAAAATACCCTTTGTGGTAGATTTAAACATTTATTACGTGATCATCCCCTCTGATATGATGGAAACTAAAAACTCGGAACAAAATATAAACCACAAAACATCAAATTGAAGTAGAACATCTCAACCAACTGTACTACCAAATATAAGGCATACGTTAAACTGTTTTGAATCAAAATTAATGAAAACATGTCAGTGTGGGCCTTTGTTGTGTGAGGCAAATGACTTTCTAAATGACATGTAATTATCCCCTATGATACACATTTTAATTAAAACTTCTGCATATTCTACAATGTCTACATCGTTTTATTGAAATGTTGTGATATTGTTCATGAATGAGACTGATGTATATATCTCTAAAACAGATACCGGTTCTACATACCAGGTGCAGAATAAGGTACGGTGTTTAGTGCTGATATTACAGGCGATACCAGAATTTTAGCAAATATTACTATGATTTGTTAAAATCACGTGACTTCATTCATAACAATGCCAGTCCAAGCGTATTAACGCATGCAGACTCATAGATGCTGTGTGAAAATTACGCGGGACGGAATTTCAACAGCCAAAATGTCGTCAAGTTAACATTCGCAAATAGTCTGCTCACAAAATTTACGTCACACAAAAATAACCCAGTATATAGTATTACGTGAGACCATTCGTGTTGATCTTTTCTCAAAAAGGAAGGAAAGAAATTCATTAATGCATAAAGCAAAATTTATTTGCTATTTTGAAGATTCGAGTTTTAATATACACAACCGGGAAGTTCTATTTTCTGATTTATTGATAGAAAATGCAAATAAACGTTTTGAGTAGGTAAATATCAATACATTTGTCTAAGACAGCCACGAATAATTTTACTTCAACAAAAAGAGAACTATAACAGAGATTCGTAAGTCAATGTTAAAAAATATTTTTCAGAAATTATATTGAGTGTCAGATATACTGCTATCTCTTTGATGTTAAAGAAATTTAGTTTTAATGCGGCACACGAAATTTTACATTTTCAGGTCTTTCGCGAATATTAATGATATCCCAGTATTTTATTATTAAATGTCCAAATTTATTATCATTAAAAATAAATACAGGGTTACAATACTAGTAGAGTTTTACAAATAAATGATTCGATAGCCGCCTGAAATAAACTTGTTTTTCTTTTATTTCCGTCATCAAAGCCCTGTCATCTTTACAACGCAGCCTGTCCTCGTTTATTAGACAAAAATGTATTACTAGTAAACTTTCTGCTCGATAGCTTTGTAATGTTAATAAAGAAAAGTAAACAAAAACAACCTGTATGACTTATATACTTAAACTGTGAAAATAATGAAACGGCAAAAACCAGTTCCATCAGAAACGAAATCAAAGCGTGTGGATACATCTCAGTGAAACGTATTGCATGCATACAGCCGTCGGCATTTTAAAAATAAATGAATCAGACACTTGTGGGAGAATGCAGTGTATTTCATCTCACTTGTTGAATAACTTGACTGAATTATCGTCGTGGCAAATACATAGCACATACATTGCAGGCATAACTGTTTATTGACTGGAACACTTTTCTGTTCTACATAATATCACCTTTAGGTTTGATAAACGTGTACACGTCAAGAAAAGTGAATCAGAACAGCTTAGTCCAAAAATATGTGATATGTGAATTCTATAACGTTGTTTACCTTCGTGGATATGTCACTTCCTGTCAAGTTCCAATGCCCTGCCCTATCATCACTTGGAGCTACACTATTTCTGTAGAACAAAAGCGCGGTTGAGAAAAACTACGCTCGAGATACAATTAGTTACGATCCTTTAATCAAAAATAAATATTATATCGCGAAATAAAGATAGTTAATTGGACTTTCGTAAATGTACAAATGTATATACTGTTGCAGTGCGAAACAGCGAGGATTCCGCTTATCTGCTTTTGCTCGCAATTCCCTCCCGTACCCTGAGTTCCTAACTTACACCTTCTCGTGTGGTCAGTTCCCTACCGTCCTTCTACTGTCCGCCAACTTCTAAAGTTCAATTTCCTGCCGCTACTACACTATTTCTAAGTTCCCTTCGGCGTTTTTCATGCTATACGTGTCTTACCGGTACCTCTTCTGTTACTCTGGTTCCTGCATCTTCGCACACACTCGGTTTCCAACCTTTACCATTCTTGTGATTTCCTAGCCGCCACATTCTCACGCTTTTATCCTACCGTTACAAGGTTACTAATTTTCCTCGGACTTATCAGTATTCGTGTCCTCAATCCCTAACTGCCTTCAGTTCCCTATGTCCCAAATCGAATTCGTATACGTTTTCGTTTCGGATTCGATTTCTGTGTATATTTGAAAGACCCCGATTGTTGTAATTTCATGTTTTCGGTTTGGATTCGATTCGGTTTCGGTGTATATGTGAAATGGCTTTTATTTATTTAATGATAAATATATGTCTTACGACGTTCTCTTTTTTTCCATTGTCGTCAGAACTGTACCTACACTTTCTTTACCATCTATGCAAAGTGCGGTAATAGGCATATATATGGAATAGTGCCAAAGTGCGAAATAAATTCAATTAAATGTGCATTATGGATCCTTTTCTATAGAAAAAAATCAGTTATTTGTCCTGACATTTATGCTAATACGTCCGCCCACATGTTAAAAAAATAACAGTGATTTCAATAGATTTCGATGAATAATTACACGCTAACTATTTTACCGTAGAACATGCTGTAATAGAGAGGAACCAATATTATTAACAAACAATTATCATTATCATTAAGTTTTCAGTTTTAGATACTTTGAGGGCGCGAATTATTCTTCACCTGGAGTTCAATGTTCGCCCAGTTTAACAAATATTGTCTTTATCTAGTCCAAATCATTCTGACAAAGTGTCTCAGTATTTTGGGATGTTTGTTTAGTGATTGTAGCGGTTGTCTCTTCATCTGATTCTCTCTTGGTAAAGTAGGGTCAAAGATTTTCTGATATTTACATGAACTAAAGTGCCACTAGTTGTTTCTATGTCTAAACAGGTGTAGTATCATTTAATGCAAATGGTCTTCATGAAATTCTTCTTTCTTGTTGCAGCAGATAAAATAATCTAAGACTGTGAGTGTTCCCTATGTCATAGTTACTTTTCCATAGTTCCTTACGTCATAGTTACCTACGTCATAGAAACGATGTTGGATATCCGAATTCGCTAAACGTCCGAATAATAAGAAAATGAGGGGATATATTTTGGAAAATTTTCTTTTCCTGTTGTATCAATTTTCTGTAGACAAACAGGCTGTCCTGAAACACCCTTCACGGTTGGGTTTCCAGAATAATCGAGCATTTGAATATCCCGTAACTGAGTCTTAGACACATAATTCAAGTTTCTAGAGAAATATACTCGGAATCATCCTGACTGTATGGTCCTTAACCTTTAAAGGTGACCGGCTTTTTCAGCAGTAAACTGAACATTTCCAAACCAGTGTCAGAAACATAGAATCTTACAATAGCGTTAACAATGAGTTCTACCAATTGAACTGCCAGCCATCAATTTCAGTTGACCCATTACCTGCTTAATTGCTATTGTACTTTAAAACAAATAATCAGTCATAGAAATTTTGGAAAATAGATTGCAAGACTGTCTAAACTTCATCTCTCTGACTTGAAAAATAAAAAAACTAATGCCATAGGTCAATGACAAAGTCAGCGAAGGTCAAAGTTGCAACGCGCGTTTAAAAATGTACTAGTAGTTCGAATTTCATTACTGTAGTTTCAAAAAGAGGAAAGTATGTCAACAAGTCATGGTCAAGGTCAGCCAATGTCGAAATTGAAATCTACATGCGCAACTGTTCACGTGGTGGTCCGTATTTAACTGATGTAGATTCTAAAACAGAAAGCAGGACAGTAAGTCAAGGTCAACCAAGGTTAAAGTTGAAATCTGCTCTGGATCTTGTGGTAAAAGGCAAGACAGGTTTGGAAGAGTTCTCTAACAACCTCAGTAAAATCAACTGGCCCCCGGTTTGTTCAGCTTTGAGCCGATGGTAATGAATTGTATAATTAATTTTCCATAGTCATAACAAGCAGAGTTCTGCATAGACGACTACCCAAGGAACATAACCGCCAAGTTGCATCACCTTTTGTCAAGCGCTTTACGACAAGATGTCGTTAAAAGAAATTGTGGACACAAGACGGGACACGCGATCAAACGAAACGCAAAAGAATCTGTGAAAGGAAAATGTGGAAACTATTTGTGGAAAATTAGAACTTGGGCTTGACCTGTTGACTCAAGTATCAGAATAGCTAAATGTCGATAGAGATTAGGATGAAGAAATTAAGTATGAAATGCTTACACAGTTATTAAAGGAAATGTAACCAAACATTGCGTTTTACAGAAGAAGGACTCAAAAGATCCTAGCAAAATACAAGAATATCTGTGATACGAATCACAGCGGGCCAACTTACAAAACTGACATGTAAATATATTTGAAATTGATGATGGTTGATGTTGAGGCATGGCTCGAAAGGAATCCAAGGAGACCTGTTCTTAAATGCATTATTTGCCTAACGCATTCGTTTATCACCGCATTGAACTATAAAGTTCTGATTATCTTTTATAAATTGTTATAAGTAAAGATTGCCGAAATCACAGTTGTTGGTAAACATTATTGATATATTTGCAGCAACACATTCTCGTGGTCTTTAGTTTTATATTGAGACAAGAAAACTTATCCCAGTTGACATGACGTAAACGCTTTTTTATTCGAGCAAATTAGTCAATAAACACCTATTGAGACATGAAAAAACATCTACAAAAATTGGGTCAGTATATAAACATTACATTATAACCACGATAATATATTCCATAATTACGTCCTTTAGTTCCTGGTTAAACTGCAGTACAATTTGACTACAAAGGGCACGAGTTGTTTTTTTTATCAGTACGAGTTGACCAATTAAGGTACGAGATGACGACCTGGAAGTTTATGGTTGAACAAGCAGAAACTAACACGACACCACATCTACTGTCTGACGTGTAGCATAAAAAACTGTACTGTTACTGAATTATATGAATCGATTTATTAAAGATTTATAAACAAATATATACGTCACTGTCTAAATTTGGGGGCAGGAGAGAAATAATGTTACTATTTTAAAAAATGCAAACAATAACTAACGACAACTCTATAATGGAAATAAACTGAGTCTACAATACTCACCTCAGAAGAACTTTAATTTTTCAATGACGAGAGACACATCTAAATAACGAACGACAACTCGTGCGTTCAGAAAAAAATATAGACTGTGTCTACATTATTCATTTCTGAAGTTCCTCAATTTTTCCATGAAGAGAGACGCTTATTTTTTCGATCTAGTGCTGAAGTTCCTATGCACCTTAAAATTGATTTTGATTTGAAGCAAATGTTACAAAGGTCCGTCCATGAGAGCGTTTATATTAGCTTGTATTCTTGGATGAGACCTCCCCATGCACCTTATCCGCAGCCCGTATTAAATATAGCGGGCTGCGGTCCGCAATCATGATAAAATATTTTTGTAAAAAAGCAAATGCAGCAGACACAAGAAAACGTTCCATTATTGTTAAGATATTTGACGCAAGAACTTAATTACTGACGATGCGACGCATCTTAAAGGTCTGTTAAATTAACTACGGGGGTTATATGTGTATTTTCACACATATTAGTCAGTGCAAAATCTTTTCTACAAATCAGATTACAAAAGTATTCGTTTTCGCTATTAAGACAAACTAGACTGCCTGGAATATCAAAGTTCTTTCTTAAATATAGCAAACAAGATTAGGGAATGTTGCTGACACCAACAGTGTAATTGTGACTGCTTGTTCACAGAGCAAACATCTTCGCAGAATCTCCCCGATTCGTGATTGAATTAATCAAACAAGTGCCCCGATAATGAACTTGTTTATGAGGCTGGTGTCGGTCTTGAGTTGCAAATTACTGGATGCAGTCTTCAGATTTGAATAACCTTTAAAGTACAAAAACTTACTAAAGATATTTATTGGTGGATTGTGTTTGTTATTAGTAATGTCTGGTACTTCTGAATTATGCTGATTACAGTGGCTAAAGGCTAACATGTATCAGGGTTTTCGTTTAATGTTTCAATATTGAAAAGATGGTCGGATTCAATGAACAATGCTAGATGTAATGTTTTTTGGGAGAATTGAGTCTAGTTAAAGAGATATTAAAAACAACAGCCAGTTGATGTAAAAAAAGCTTGTGACGTTAAAATGGTGGTGCTTGGCATTATTACTTTTGGGAAATTCTTCGTTCAAACATATTATTCATTATTTGCTGTTTTAAGTTACACACCATGTGCAAATTTTAACAAAGACAGTATTTGTTATAATCTTTTCAATGTTTATAGATTAACAATACACTTTAATACCTTAGTTACTTTGCAAGTCTTGCATGAAACAATCCATAGTACGTTCTTAAAGACTTGTATGTTACCAGAAACACGTTATGGCCAAAAACTAATGGGTCTTCCCAAACATCTCCAAATATCCAATTTGTTTTCCTGTTTTGAACATCACTTAAAACCAATTATTTATATTAAATGAATAGTTGATTCTGTTCAAATATAACGGAGACCTGGCTAGTTCGCCACACATACGTACCAACGATACTGACGTTTTATAGAATCAAATATCATATTTTTTGTCGATTGTTCTGTATAATTATGTTTTCAAAATGTTTCTTAAATTTCACTACTTCGGACATCTTTAAATTATGTTATATTACCACTTTCAGCCCCAGTCACAGTAAATGTCAGGTACTGTTACTTGGATTTCACAGTGCTACCCGTTTTTACCTATGGCAGAAACTGCTTTTTTTCTTGCAAGAGTTACTTCGTTAACGGTATCCGGAACACAAGCAATTATAGGTGGCATTCTCAGTGAATTTCTACAGCAAAATGTCACATATTTGAATATCCGAGAGCAAAAAAGGCAAGGGCTAGAAGCAGGGTTACTATACCCAGGTGCATTTATTTCTAACCATTTATTAAATGTTTCTTTTACGTATAAACTTATGCACTATATACTTTTAAAGCAGAAGTACGACGTCTTTTCGGCGAAAACTTTGTTATTAAACTTTTTGTAAAGAGTTTGGTAAGAATCAATCATATTGACCTATTTTCCACTGCGCAATGCAAACGTATAATTCTCACTTTAGATATAAGCTTAGTTTATAGGGTTAAATTCTGAAATTGCTACTATGGCTTCGGGGCAAACCCAAAGCCGAAGTTTCTTCATTGGGGAGCTCTTTTATTCGTAGTTATGCATTTTCAGTATGGATAATTACGGATTATAAACACTGCCTTGCTAAATTACTAAATCACAAACACATTAAGTCAGGGATGAGTCATCGTTTATATCTCAGCAATTGTTTTGTTGACACTGGAATAGTGCCGATTTGCCAAATCAATTCAATTAAAAATGCATTATGGATATTTGTTTTACAAATCATGCAGCAAATTGCTCACTTATAAATACGTCTGCACTTCTAATCTGTATTGCAAAGACGAGCATTCCACACAAATGTAAAAACTAAACCACTTTTTGAATTGCATTTCGACATCTTCCGATATTACTGAGAAGAAAATGCATTACAGAAATTGCGAACGTTGCTGAATTATCACTAGAAGAGTAAAAAATATATGAGAAATTATTATTATCATTTACTTTAAATGTATATTCAAATAAAATTCGTTCCAGCGCTCCAAATCATTGTTTATTAAACGATGAATACCGCTGGAACGGATGTTATTTCATAAATAGACATTGATTTGGAGTTTTGATGCGCAGTAACTAACTACGAAGTCCGGAGACCTGAGTTGTTTAGAACTGCGCATTAGAACGACAAAAAGTTGGTTATTAGACGATAACAACGATGACAAGGATGTTATTTCAGTTCTAAAATAACCAGATATTAAATAACGGCATATCGTTTCCCGTGTTGTCTATGGCATAATAAAAAAGTAATGATAATGAATCGACTAACGTCATAACAAGAACCTTTACAACTATGAAAGGTTAAAGTCACCAAGGGACGTCAAAAAAAGGATTCCGTTCCATTCATTCATTTCGGAAACTCTTAAGGCATTGGCCTTCCCATCGACGATTTGTTCAGATAACCTACTTTCTCATTTAGTATAATTTCATCCACAATTATTGTAAAACTTTACCTAACCGAAAGTTTAGTTTGCTGTTTGAACGACATCAGAAATGAACATAGCCTTTGGAAACAACTGCTGGTGATAAATTTAAATGCGAGAAGACATTAATTTCCTATTTGTACAGCTAATACCCTACTCGGTTGAAGTACATTACAATATTTTTCAGCATCACGTACGCAAATATATCATATTTAATTAAGGAATTAAATGCACTTCTCCCAAGGAAATGCATGTGTTATGTCAAATAGGTCACAGAGATGGTAAAACGAAAGACACATACCGAGGTAATTATGGATCCTTACAGCACATATAAAATGAAAACATAAATTTGATATTTGTGACACGGTTACCTTAAGCTAGAAATGGTGTAAAAATGCAACAAGATTGTTTTTGTAGTGGGGGACACCCCTGGCTGCAAGTTTCGTTCAGAAATGGATGATGTGTAAGATTATTTATTGCATTTAGTGTCCTACGCCTTTTAGCATTTTAATATCATCAATATTTTTTAATGTCTTTCGAGACTGAAAAGACCTTTCCGAAATTGTATGGGTTAACATATTATCAAAAGACACAAACGTCTGAAGACTTAAGGGAATGGGATGTTTGGTCGTCTGGCGTCATACCTTAAAATTACTTGTAAAAAGAAGAAAAAGCATTTGTGATTTAATAGTTGACAAAGAGATAAAATTGCGCAAACCTTCGTATCTGGATATTATTAGATATTTGAAAATATATAAATGGTGGTCATTACCGTACGTTTTTCTGCGCATTATGATACGCTTTTTCCAAATGAAACACAATTGCAACCCGTTTCCGCAGTCGTTAAATATGAAGGTATGCAAGTAACACAACTGAGTACTTGCGTTCAATGTCCTTTTTTTAACTCTGCAAACAGGACGACATCAATATTGTTATTGCAAATGTTTTACCATATAAAATACCTTCACGCTCAGCATCTTCCCCACCAGTGATTGAATTAAGCAATCAAGTATGTCTCTAATGAAGTTAATTATTAGGATGGTCACGATGTCACACTGTAGATTACTGGCCCCCAATCCTTCTGTTGTATGTTTTATGGAAGAAACATGAACATGACGAATCTTACTGTTGGTATATTTCAACAAAAATGTTGTTTGGATTCTGGATTGTTATTTGTAATTAAACATATGTTATTTTAAAGTAATCAAACCTGCATTATCTATGTTAAGTTCTGTATTTTTAGCAAAAGTACCGTTTTATTTCCTCAACAACCAGATAATACAAAACTTCTTTACTGATACAAAAAAAAATAAAATAGAATCAGTCAAACAAGATTTACACGAAAATAGAGTCGACGAATTACTTTTTCGTTTCTGTACCGTCACTAATCATTAGCAATACTGCCCTGCAGATCCGCGTTCATAAGGCACAGAAAAACATCATCGTTTACATGCTAACAATACTGTTGTCGACACAGAAATAGCGCCGAATTGTCGAAAAATGTTACAGTAATTCAATTGGATGTGCAAAAAAGAAGTTTTTACAATAATGAAGCAGAAGCTGTTTCGCTATCAATCCGTCTGTAACAGTTATCATTGTATCATTCTTTGAAAGATGAATCTTCGGCGCGGAGGTAAAAAAAGAATTCCAATATATCCTTTTTCTATAATATATTTGTATATCATAATGTATTATTTATGTACGTAATATTAAATAAATCAGCTTTAAATATGTTTTTCATCCTTAATTACTAACCAGTTGTTTGTAGAAATGTAAGAAATTTGTAACGTGCAAATAGATTGTAACTATTTTCAAGATCCTGACTTACAGAGTAGAACAGATCTAATTTCTCGCAAGACATTGGATGGACAAACTAATATACATAATAATAATATATTGCCTTTAAATCATTTTTCTGATACTTTTCAAAAAAATAATTTACATCCCCTGCTGTGAATGATTACAATCTGTTCTGTCGAAATGAAGTCATGAAAATTAGTGACTTCCTCTCGTACATTGTAGAACCTGCGGATTTTGTGAACGGGAATAAAGATCTTTTGAAGCATGTCGCCTTTTCTTTTTAAACTTTTAATGCTAACATGCACTGAATGCTTTATATATATTATATATGTATATTAGATCACCATACATGTCTCTTTCATCCATTCTATTAAAATATATACGGTTCGTGGTAGTTGCTTACACACACGACTCTGATCATTCCAGATGTCAAAATACCATTTAGAAGTTCTAAAAAAACACATTCCTTTACCGCTGAAGAATTTAATAAAATGTAATAAAAATACCTGACAAGTCTGCTTAGATTATTTTTTACATCTTTATCAGAAGCTCTAATGTTGGTTCTAATGTTATCACATTAGACGCAATGATGGTTCGGCAGTGTGGGTCCAGACCACACAAATCGATCTTTGTTTTGCTGTAATGTTTGTTTTTTCAAAGCGTGGATCAATTAAAATAATTCTACGAAGCAAAACTGGCAGTTCGTTCTGTGTTGAATCTGCTGTTCGATCTGTGTTGAGACTGACAGTTCGTTCTGTGTTGAGTCTTCTGACTTTTCACATGTGAATCATCAACAATTTTGTTTAAGTTATGTTTGTGTTGAAGTTTTTTGTACGGTTTTTATTTTCCCAAATTTTAGCGAATAAGGCACTTCATCATTCTCACTAAAAAGCAAACAAACAATGATTAGATATAAAGGGGTGCTCGCAGTACAGTACTTTATTATATATAATGTTATCCACATAATAGTGTCCAATTAAAATGTAAAATAAGAGCTTCGTATAAATGTTTGTAGGGAAAAGCTTATTTAAACATATAGATTATATATGTATTAAAAATAAAGTGTAACGGCGAATTAATCCTTTCGATATCTTAAACAACTGTCCAGAGATATATAAAATATTTCAAGTTCTTAGAAAGTATTTCTAGAATTTATAGATTTACTATTTTAATCGAATTTTCTTTTAAATCTGGATGGAAATACAGTTGCTGGCTTATAAAGCTTGACCAATAGTCATGGAGTTTTTCCCTATTTGAAATACTGCTGCAGAAAAACGAGTGAATATTTTTTGTATTTCCTTAGATTGATCTGGCTGGTCTTTTTGTCCTACTTTCACTTTATTGCATGTTGTTACAGTTGTTACAGATATAAGTTGCACATCATTGGAAGTAAAGTGCTTTCAACTATAATAGGCATCCTTATTAATGTATTACCTATTTGCAGCCTCTTTCTGAGAGACTTTTGGAAAATTACAAAGATATTTGATAACTAGAAAACCTACTTGCGTTTTCAAAAAGGCAAAATATAATGTATTAATTGTTTTGTTAAACTCAAATTTGCAACACAATATGGTCACATTCGATGCAGAATATCATATCTTTCCTTCTGAGAAGACACCTATTACAATTCCAGATTTAAAAGATAATTCGATTTGGTCTTAGTAATGGACCTTTAATGTAACTTTCAAAGATAAAGCTTGTAGTGACGGAAAACTTGTCACAGAATTGCGTGGGTGAGACTTTCCAGATATTTATTACAAGGAGTAAAAGAAATAAACACCTCATGCAATAAGAATGAAAGTAAATTAAGTTTATAGAACGGTGTAAGAGCATTTTGTAAAACATAGGCGGCATACTTAGAAAGATGCCATTTGTACATTAGGTAATTAGCAAACGTTAAGTATAGCATCTATGGATTTATATGACTGCTCTGTATATGTTTATGAATAATTGAGCGGTTGGGAAACGTTAAGTTTATTTGGTCTTCCGAATTTAAAACTGCATTTTGAGGAAAATATCGACTATATTAAGGTAAAATAAGTGACTGTTTTCAAAGTATTACGTTTTATAAGATCTTGATAACATCTGTGTCCTAATCACGTGACCAGGACATTTATATATAATTTGTTTCCAAATTGAAAAAAGAGTTGTTTTCTGATTTTGTCAAGTAAATATTGGAAGGAACTACTCCCCGTATCGTCTTCGGTTAAGCTCTCAAACGTTTCTTATATTGACACACCATCAAAAGAAAACCGTACAAAGACTGCATTTTTACATATTTTGTAGCAAGACGTTTCGTTGTATTGTTTTTGTCATCAGTTCGTAGAAGGACTGTAGTTGGGGAAATTAGTCTTCTGTACAGACGCAAAGAAAAAATTCAAATACTTTTAAAGTGTATTCGAATATTGGTGTCTATCGGACACGAAGACAAGAAAGATGAAAGCAAAACAAGTAGTATAAGCACGATTTGGATCTCCAAACTTTCAGAACCCAGTTAGATACACTTAAAAACGACAATATTTTGCCTCTAAAGAGCTGAACAAAATTCAGTCAGGATTCTGACAAGGCTGCCATGATTGTTTCAAAATGTTATCGTATTTGATGAAACGATTCTGTAGCCTGGGTTCAGACAGCACATTGAGCATTTTGATTGATTTATCCTTTAATTAATGTAATTATTGGCTTGAAAGGAGGGAATCGCTTAACCTATTGGAAGATACCTGATAAAGACTTTTTCTTACCAATTATTTGCAGTTAAATGATTATAGTAAAGCGGGAATCACACATGATGTCATGTCTGTTGTCTCGTCCCGTCCTATCCCCACAATGTCAAATATTGCTCAGTACCTACATGTTGGAGTTTTAACAAATTTGTTCTGTATTATCCTGGCATTGACCCTTAAAAAAAGGAAATAGTTTCGGTCCAGTGCACACAGGGACCGCTGTTAATGAAAACAGAAAAAGAAATTTCACGCCACTTCTCTTCGTGAGCCAATGGATGAACTGTTTCAAACTTACCCTAAAATGTCCTTGCATTGTCGCCTCTCAAAAAAAAGAAAATGCACACAAAAGACGGTGTTATTAAAATAGTAAACCATCTTTAAATGGCTTCTTCTAACGAACCAATGGATTGAATGTCAAAGAAATTGCTTTGTAGCATCCTAGATTGTCTCCTGACAGGAAATGGTTCTGGTTACAGTGTTCACAGGGGCCGCAGAAAAACCCTTAAACGTGGTCTTCTCATGAACCTATGTATAGAATATCACCAAACGTGCCCTGTAGCATTCTTGCATTGTCCCCTTTCAAAAGGCAAGAAATGGCTCCAGTCCATTGTACAAATGTACATACGGACCGCTATTACTAAAAAAAGCGGTAGCATTCTTGAATGGTCCATTTCAGAATACAGGAAATGGCGTTTTTTGCATTATTATGACTTTTTAACAATACGTAAAACAAGCAGGTCCGTATACATTATTTTCAGATACGCCACGATTCTTTTCATGATCAATGTATCAATTTACAGCTTAACACATTGTTAGCAAAATATGCGTTATACGGGTATAGGGCCAAGAGATAATTTCCACACTAAATCCCCACTCAAAAATACACCGTCTTTCTGAAAGTGCATATTTTCGTAGAAACCAAAATGATTGGCAATTCTTAATATACTTAGAAAACGTGGAATATCTGACAGGAATAAAGACATTTTTCTCAAGAAATAAGACATTATAGAGAAAAGATATATGTCAGTTCCTACCAAGAATATAAAATTGATTAATGACTGAAGTCTCCGCTGCGTGCCTGTAACTGGTTTAATCAAAAGGAATGAGATAACAGAGAACGATTTTTTTACATTGAATTCCATGCGATTATGAAATAAATATGACAAAAACATTTTTTTTTACTTTTGCCTACATAAAATAATAATGCTTTTACATATACGCGTCCTAAACAAAAAAATAGATAGCACATTTGCATTTCACTGTATATCAAATGAATACACGATTGTCAGGCCTATCTATGGTGCGTTCAGCACATTGATATATCACTTAAATATAGAGGTTTTAATAAACTTACAAAAGTGGAGCCCAAGCTTTTCAGCGGGTCTTTTACATTTCATTTACTTGTACGAATGTTAGACGGAAAGCAAAATCATGGAAAAATAAAACAAATTGAATAGCATTTATATAGCTTTGGATGACTAGGACCAAATTTATGATCTTACATCGTATTAGGTGTCTTTTAAACGGTTTTGAAGCAAGTCAGTATTTTGTTTAACAATCTTCATTTTCACTCTGGAACAGGCAATGTAATCTCTGAATATATTTGCGTTCATAATTTGTAAATTCTTTTTTAACACAAATGTCTATGTAACAAACTAGCTAAATATAAATATGTCTGCTTAAACACGCGTTGTGTCTTTACTTTCAAATCTTTTACTTGACTCACAAAACCACACGTCTTTTGGCCTTGATACTTTTATCCCTTAGCACGGCCTCGTCCGTCCATCGTCCGTCCATCGTCCGTCTATTTCTATAATTACTGCGAACAAAATCTTCTCCAAAAGCTCAAGGTTAATTTAAACCAAACTTTGCAGAAATGCTTCTGTAGAAGTCCTCTTCAAAACTAGTTTAAAGAATTCAATTCCAAACACTTATTGCTATGGCAGCCAATAGGAAAAGCATTAATTTTTTTTATTGTGCAACACGAATACCATAAGGCCAAACGTGTAGGTATATAGGATTTAACAATCAATAATAGATCTCTACCTAGTTAGTGCAAATCATGTAATCGGGGTCAAAATTGGTCGCGCGTTGAGGTCATTTATTTAACGTAGAAATGTATAAGAAAAATAGTCTGTGACAGAAACCGCAAAGCAATAGTGCTTAGACTTTTGGGATGTTATATTGCGTAGGCGTCCTCTTAGACAAGGATATAAGAAATTCAACCAAACTCGTCTTGCCAGACACAGCAACGCCTAGAGTTTAGGTATTTAGTATGTTACATTATAAAGTTGTCCTCTACCAAGTTTGTCGGAATCATTCTCCTTGAATCTAAATTAGCCCGGCATAGAGGGGTCACTTGTTTTAGTAGTACATAGATATACATACATGAAAGAAAGCCTCGAAAACTCTCCGTGATAAAAATCACAGTGTGTAGCATTGTCCATTGGCACATTACAATGTGGTTCAGACCAAAGCCGCGGTTGTATTTGTTTCTTCTCCGAATGTTATTTTTCTTTAAATATATGTAAAGCATAGAGCTTAGATACTTATGTAACAGTTGTAGCATGCCGTAAGAGTACTCTACCAAAGTTGTTCAAATCGCATTCCTTGTGTTAAATTTGTGCCCGCCAAAGTTTTGAATAATATATTTTTATATTATATCTGTATGTTAAAGGTTTCAGTTTCTGTGATCTTAAAGTTGACCTTGTCATCACGGGCAGTTGTAAATCAGGTCAACGATATAGGACCATCGAGGCTCTGTTGATTTTTTCTATCACTCAATATTATCAATACTTTTGCTGTTGAGTCTTTGACAATTCTATTTCAAAGTAGATTTAGACCGAATAAGTTTCCCCCCCCCGGTCCCCAAAATTTTCCGTTGCCCCCCCGGGGGTTGGTTGGGGGGGGGGGGGGGGGGGGGGGGGGGGGGGGGGGGGGGGGGGGGGGGGGGGGGGGGGGGGGGGGGGGGGGGGGGGGGGGGGGGGGGGGGGGGGGCCCCCCGCGGGGGGGGGGGGGGGGGGGGGGGGGGGGGGGCTTTGTTTTTTTTTTTTTTTTTTTTCTTTTTTTTTTTTTTTTTTTTTTTTTTTTTTTTTTTTTTTTTTTTTTTTTTTTTTTTTTTTTTTTTTTTTTTTTTTTTTTTTTTTTTTTTTTTTTTTTTTTATCATATTGTTTTCATATTTTTTTTTATTACATCTCATTGTCCTCACTGCAAAACAATTTATGATTTATCTAAATTATCGAAATTCAAAAATATGCTCAAATCTATTAAGACTCTAGTAACTCGGAAAATATATTTTCCTTGTAAGAGGAAGATGTCGTACTACTACTATCTTTTGAGAATGCGTCTTTGCTTGTTCTCATGACTGTAATAACTGAAATCCTAATTCCGTTGGAAGATAGTTTTCGTAATTTCTCTACCAGAAGTAAGTCATATGAGCGTTATCTTTATGTAAATGTGACTTTTATCGATAACACATCAGGTGACGGCATCGGCATTTAAGGATTTACAAAAACTATGGCAAAAACATGGCTATGTAGGTGAGAGATGTTCTTCTGATACGAGCTTCAACGGAGAAAGAAAGAATTACATAACTGTGCAATGATTAAAAAAAAATTAGATGGATTTATTGAACTCTAAAATTCAGTTCCAGAATATCTTCGTTCGTCAGTTACAATGAGAAAGAATGTTATATAGTTTTATCTAATTAATATAAGTGCGGACTCTGGAATGTCACTGAATTAATTAAAATGAGAAAGGAAAATCTTATACCATATTGTATGTCAGTGCTTTCTTATTAATACATATGCAGATTTAATCATTTGTACGGAGATGATATAAGATTCAAACAAGTAAAAGAATGCACTGTATAGCCTCCGTATCAGACATAATGAAAAACCGTGTCTCCTAATCATTTAGCACAAAAAGTAGCTATTGAAAGGGAAATGTCATTTTTAGACTAAAGTAAGCTAAAGTTTCTTGAAGCTCCTATTTTTTTGTAGAGTACATGCATTAAATGATGAATTTAAGATAAAAATATGTTAATAATGGGGTATGTAAATTGATAGGTTCAATATTTAAACAATCATAATTTCAAAAATAACTTTACATTCTTGTATATTTGAATAGCGGTACAAAACAGTGACAGAATGTCATTCAAGTGACACAGCACCAACACCTGCTGATCAATGAATTATTTCCGAAGCCATTTAGCTTTCATTTGTATGATTATCCAGACAGCAATAAGTGGTGTGGGCGGAACCTTAAACCAGTGTCTATTAATGTTAGCGCTTCAGCATTTTACCGAGACAGTTTAATACTTAAATACCCTACTGGCTATAAACATCACCAATACTGTCGACTTATTTACGATAGAAACAATACGTTCCCTTTGCCATAGTTAAAACACATCTTATATTTACAGACTTTATTTTTCAATTGAACATTTATAAAATGAACACCCTACGAAACTCGATGTATTACCATTATCAATTATTTTCCTTATCTCGATGATGTATTAATATTTATAAAAAACTTCATTATCATTGGAATAAGCATTTGACAGTTTGCTTTAACGTACAACGCTTGATATTTCTAGATCATATAAATAAACCCATAAAACCACACTCCGATGCTTCCTAGCGAAAATAGAATTTAATCAAATTTCTGACAAGTCTGCTAAGATTATTTTAAATCTACATCAGTCAGGTACTGTCTCATATTTGATATAACAATGAATTTATCGTACATTATAAATTGCCATTTATTTAGGCTTTATTCTTGCTAACTTATTAACTGTTGGTTTTCGTTCAATTGCTTTTACATCTTTTGTCGAATTAAAAACAAGATTGTGTCCTATATTAGTAATCTATTTTGCATATCTTAGACATATTACATGCAATTTTATTCAATAATCTATATTAACTTCTAGTTGCAAACATATACTGCCTTTACAAGCTTCTGTTAAGTTGTCCTTCATCAAATCTTTTAACTTGGGCATGTAATACATTGTACATATGGAAAGTATCTGCAAGATTTCACAAACATGAGTGTTATCCACTATATTAACTGTCAAAATGTAACTTTCGCCGATAAAGCATCGGGACGTCACCGATAAAGCATCGAGTGACGTCATCGGCAACTTGATGATTTATATAAACACGTGATAACTATGCGTGGGTGAGTTGATTTTGCGATTCTACGGCCTATCTACAAAGGACAAATAATATTCTAGTTTATGAATCATTAAAAAGTCATCCTGTATAAAACGTACTGGGAAAGTTCGGCATGACCGAAATGTATTTTTTTTATGAACACAGTCTAGTCTTAAGACATAGAATATTGATATTTAGGATGTAGTATTGAGAAGAAGCTCATTATCAAATGTGTTCAAATAATCGCCCTCTTAGGTTGTAATTGGCCAAGTTGATTAAGAAATACTTTATATAATAAGAAATCTTGTTAAAAACTACAAGGCATAGACCCTAGATATTTGTTTGGAAGTCTAGTGTAAATTTATTCGAATCGCACCCTTGGGATCAAACTTGGTCCTGTCAAAGTTTTAATGGCAAATTTTAATCAAATTGTCAGGTTTTCGGTTTGGACCTCTGTCACCTTGACCGTTTCACTTTGGTCAAGTGTTCATTAGTGGAGCGATAAACGTCCATCATGACCCTCTTGTTACTTACAACATCGATTCTTTTATTTTTAAGTCTATGGTAAGTTACTTTATTTAAATTGATTTAGACGGTATAGATTCTGCATTATCTTTTTTATTTCATCTTGTTTTCTTCACTGCCAGAATTATTGCTTGATCTAAGCTGATTAAAGGAAAAACATATCCTCATATCAATAAAAGCCCTCGTAAAAATGAAAGGAATATATATATAGTGTAAGAGGAAGGTGTCGTACATTGAAAGTTTTCGTACGTTCAGAATTAAGTAATCTTAGCGTTATCTAATAGATTATATCTAAATGTAACTTTCGTCGATAAGACGTTAGATGACGTCATTGGCATTTAAGGATTTACAAAAATATGGCTGTATGGGTTAGATACTTTTCCGAAACGGATTCTACGGAAAAACAAAAATTCCAACAGCACAGTTATGAAATGTAGCCGAGTTTATGGAGCTCTGAATTTTCAGTTCGTGAGTGTCTTCGTTCGTCAGAAATATGCTGATCAGTTGCATCTAATCATTAAAAGTGAGGGCGATGAAATAACACTAAATTAATCAAAATAGAAAATACAGATCTTTAACAATAATGCAAGACATTGCTATCTTATCAATACAATATACAGATTTAATCATTCAGGTTGAAATGATTTTTTTTGCATTTGGAAATAGAAAAGTTGTATAATAAAATATCAGATATTAGAAGAAAAACGACTATGACCTGGAGAACCGTATCTGACCAAACTTATTTAGCTAAAAAACAAGTATTAAACACAAAACATCGTTTTCAGAAATCTGTAAGCTTTAGGCGTCAGATAGCGCCTGTCTTTTTTATCGTAAAAGTGTATATTAATGGGTATGAGAGCAAGAGGTCTATATTGTCCGTTCGAAACGTTACTAGGCTTTATTTTTTAATCAATATAATTTTGTCAAAATGATATTACATAGTTGTAGGTTTTAACAACGGTGCAAAACATGACAGGATGTCAATTGAATTAAACTGCACCAATTCCTGCTGATTAATTTATAAGTTTCGAAACCTCGTAGTTTTCTGTCATATATTTTCATTTGCATTATTAGTCAGACAGCATTTTGTGTGGGCAGAGCGTTAAGCTAATGTCTATGAAAATAAACACATCAGCATTTATCAAAGACAATTTAATGCTTAAATACTCTGCTTGCTAGGAACATCATCCATCAACATTGTCAAAAACTTTACGCTATGTACAATTCCTTCGTTTTTACTTAGTAAATCATATTTTCAAAGCAAATGTTATATTTACAGACTTTATTTTTTAAACTTCAACTTTTATGAAATGAACACACTAGGAAAAACATAAACATGAGCCTTGTATTACCATTATCATTTTTTTGCTGTTTTTGCTGTTCCTGCTTGTTTATAAACACACGACTTTAATATTTCCAGATATCATGGATCATCTTAATAAACCCACTAAACCACAGTGATCCTTTCAAGCGAAAATAGAAATTAATCAAACTACTGACATGTCTACTTAGATTATTTTTAATCTATATCATTCAGGTCCAGTTATCGTATTTGAAATAACCGTGGTTTATAACATATGTTCGTATTTTGCCAATTCTTAAGGCTTTATGCTTGCTTACTTATTAAAATGTTGGTTTTCGTTCAAATAAATTATCACCTTTCGTCACTGCGTGTTCGTGTTTTAATGTTGATCGCTTTAAAATAATTATGACCTATATTAATCAATCTTTTTGGCACGTTTTTGGATGAGAAGATCTAATCATGATAATTTTGTTACGTTTTTATTTGGTATTCTGATTTAACTTCTACCAGCTATTATCGGATAATTTTGTAAGTTTCTCTTCGGTAATACGAGAAAGTATCAATATTAAATCTTTTGATGTAGATGTCTTTTTCATTCGTAAATTTATCTTTGCTGAATTTAGATCGTTCGTAACTTCAATCCGTTTGGGAAAAAAAATCTCACCTTTTTTAAGTAGTTTTCTGTAACTTTAGCATTATCTTCTAGATTTACTGTCTGAATGTAACTTTCATCGATAAAGCATCGAGTGACGTCATCGGAATCTTGATGATTTACAAAAACACGTGATAACTGTGCGTGGGTGAGTTGGTTTTGTACAGAAAAAACGATTATAAGTCTTATTTACGAAAGACAAAAAACTGAGGTATATGAATCATTAAACAGACTCAGTTAAAAAAAATATCATGTATCAAAATTACTAGGAAAGTTTGTTATGACCAAATCTTTCTTTTTTGATGACGGAAAGGCAAACCAAAATATTTCGTAAAGTTTACGCAAAGCTCATTGATATGTTCATCTTGAATGAATGATCATTGACTTAGCTGATACGCCAAATAACTGGTAACCGTCATTCTAAAAAAATTGATGTTAGTCGTCTTTATTTCTGAAACAAACTAATTTTATCTGTATCATGTATTTGAGATTTTTGTATGTGGTATTTTGTCGGTAAATGTGGTTTTTATTGATAGTTGACTGGAGCTGTTATTACAACTTCGTCGTGCAGAGCAGAAGTTTGAAAAAGAAATTCAGCATAAGAAGAAATCAGTAGTTCTAAGAAATAACTACTCACAGCGAACATAATGACTGTATTTAAAAGTTATTTCTATAAGCTGTCTTGCCAAGTAAAGCAAAGCATGTTTTCTTCGTTTCGAAGAAATTACGAGATAATTGAGTCCTATTCTTCACCGTCAGTTTCTAAAAAGTAACTTTTGATTCTCACATGCAATGAACACTTTTGGCACCAAATATCACAAAACACAGAACAAAGCATAGAAAATCAGTTCTTAAATACTTCTTATACAAATATGTAAGGTAAAGTATACAAGACCAACTTTTCCATACCAAACCTTTACCCGAAGTAGTGCACTTTTCAGTGAGACTTTGTCAGTTAATATTTTTGTAGAAACTGAAAGATTGATATATCAACTATTCTTTGTATATCTATCTATAAAATGTGGTTGAAATCTTAGTAATAAAGATATGCTCTCAAGAACTAGACAATGTCAAGGAAAATATCAATGACAGTCCCTAATGATTAATGACTGGATGATATTTTATTCATCCACTTTTTTGTGCTTGACAGTTGTTTAATCAAAAGGAAAAAAACAATAACCGAAATAACGTTTTACACGAAATTTCATGCGACATTAACATTAATGATTTCTTAATTACTGAAAGTCACGAGCTAGTTAGGATTTCGTCTATAATATAGGTTTTTGTCTCGTGTCGATCTTCTTGCCAACGATTCAAGAAAACAAAATGTTTCATGATCTTAAACAACCAGGTGTATGAGGTCTTTTTGTTGTGTAATAACTTTCTGTTTTGCTTGAACATGCTTTTTGTTACAATAATTTTGTTTTTGTTACTTACATTGAAGTACAAATAAGCCTCAAGCAAAAACACTTTTAACACTTATTATATAAGGAGCGTCGAATCCTATGCTTATTCAATTGGAAGTATAGTCAGGAGTTTTTGTCTATAGCACTCATGTTCTCGAGAAGACTTTTTTGCACGGGTGTAAAAATGTGAAATACAATATTCTCAAACATCTGTGAGGTATAAAAGATAGACTGAAGTATATTACAGATATCACCAATACGTTTAAGAACATTCCATTGGACTCAACGTATTAAACAAAACATTGACTAAATCACCTGATATTTCATCCACAGAGCCCTGACTTAAAGTTACAACCATTAGATCAATAGATTCGCTGATAAAATTGTCTATATGTTTTGCATATAAATCTTTAAAATCCTTGATTTCTCCGATTATGATTTTTTTTGTAAGTTTAAATCAAACGTTAGTTAGATATCGATTTAGCATTCGGCAGTTGCTCAAATGAACAGGATCAATTTGAAAATTCCAGTTGGCGAAACTATTAAAGATAATTTATCCCAACAGAAATTAAGGCCCAAGGGATATCGATGTTTTTCTTAATATGATAGATATAGGAACTTTAATATTCTTCATGTATTACAGTATTAGTCGAAATAAAAATATACAAATATAATAATATGATATCCCGTTATAACATGTATAAGGCACAACTAATAATTGATATCCCTTTATCAAATTTATTAGACACAAATAATAATATAATATCTCGTCTTGAAATTTGCGAAATTAAAGATGAACCCTCCAAGAGTGTCTCGCTGTGTTTCACCTGTTTGATCTATCTAGAAATGAAACAAAAACACTTTATGATCAGACAATAATTTCATTTGGCTAATAATCATTTTGCCTTTAACGAAACGAAATTAAAAAAACAACGTGCTTACGAACTATATTATCACCATTTGAGTAACTTGTTCCCATTTACGAATTTATAATGGCCACAGCCTTTCCTTGCAGATACCAAGGTATATTCCTCCCGTTTCCTAAAGCACACGACCCTGAGTTTTTCAGATTTCCAAAGTCATTTACAAATGCCCAAAAAACCAAAACAGATTGCGACTACCGAGAAAAAAACTTAATGAAATTACCATTAGTTCCAAATCTGTGTCAGTAGTCTTTATTGCAATGATGTGTTTGCAACACAGGGTCAGGCATCCATGATTTAATGCTACGTCCATGTTTATTTAAAAATAGAGACCAGCGTCTCCTTTGTCTCATTTATGACTTTGAATTGTAAGTGTTTTAGTCGTGATTAATTTTCATCTCATATGATTGGAATTGTCCGTTTCTGTCAGATTGTAGATTTAAACCTCATTATTTCTGCATTATATTGTTTCATCTGGTTGATTCTGCAAATTTCATGCGCAATTAACATTGTTAAAATAAATATGAAAATACAAAAACAACTGTGACTGGACCTATATAGATATATATAAGGAAACATCAGAGAGATGTAAATGTCGTATTTATATCTTTTACAATTCTCCGGATATAAATGAATATTTGACTGTTCTTAGAACTTCAATAACTTGGAATCGCGGATTAATTGGAATATAAGTTTTATTATTTCTCCACATGATGTAAGAAACGAACAATTTTATTGAAGCCACATATTCAGTATCTTAATATTAATACAATATAGCTTTATCAATAGAGCATCAATAACGTAATCGGTATTTGAGGATTTAATAAATCATGAATGTCTAGGTTAGATATGTTTTAGATATGTAGAAAATGCATCGATATTACAGATGAAAGTACTGAAAAACACCCGAAATGAAAGTCATATGTCACCAGCCTAGATCTTTTAATAAACTGCCCTTGTTAATCGGAAAATACAACAAAGTCACTGTGCTGTATGTAAGGACAGATAATTCAAAATCAAGGCGGGTGACGTATGATTTTTATTTCAGATTTTTGTTTCAAACTTGATTTTTAGTCAAAATAAATGTACCAAGTTTGAAGAAATTACACGAAAGAAAAACATTTGGCCCTACAAACAGATGAGAAACTGCAGCAAATCTCCTTAGGTTACTGCTGTATAGTTTTATGTTATTTTCATAATCATCCATTGAAACATTTATATAATTTGCTGGAAATGTTAAAAAGTATGCCTTAATCTAGGTAGAATCTTATAACTTGATCAGGTTATACCTTGTAAATAAACCGAGTAAGATGCACATGTCATTTTCAGACCCTTTCCAGAGATAAATCAAAGGACTGAAAGTGCTGGAGGATCGATTGTCTCTGAACAACACAGTCTGCACACATACATGTGTCAATATCCGGACAACATAGATTGTACACAAACATGTGTGAATATCAGGACAACCCTTGCACGAGTAAAGTTATAAACTAGAGACACAACTGTCCAAAAATTTTGACCTTTCACCATTTGTGTAAACTTTACTTTTGAGATAGGAACCCATGTGCTTACATTATGTCATTCAGTGACTATGTTCAACTACCCTATGAAGTATTAAGCTGTGAATCGTAACTGAGAAATGGATTTTGACAAAACTGAACTGAAAATTTATGGTTTGAACAACTTTAAATGTCATTCAAAAGTTATGGGATATGCCCATAAGGTTGATTGTATTGTGCGAATTAATTCGGATTTAACGTCGCACCCAACAGCTAAGGTCATATTGCAACTTCCGGCTTTCATGGAGGAGGAAGACCCTGGGTGCCAAATCCCTATATCATAATTTGGGGGTCATTTAGAAACTCCGAGGGTCATACCCTTTATTGTAAAAAAAAGGCATGAATATGTGTTAAAGAAGTTTTATTCAGTTTACTTCTGTAAAACTGTATGTGATACATCAAAAAATGGTGGGTAATCAAAGGGTTGGCAAGACAACAGGTGTTTCTCTTTGGATGCTTTCCATCTTGTCACTGCATCTCAAAACTCAAATTTGTCCACAAAGCGATTTATTTCATAAGTGCATTCAACCATAGACATTAAACTTGGATATTATTTGGCACACTTAAACCCCTTTCAATAGTGACAGTCTGATCGAAATGACTACAAAATGATCATTAAAATCACTCAGAAAGACGTTTTTGTTTCCCCTATTAAGATTCGTCGACCATCTCTTGTTGTGCGTCTACGATCTATGATGACGGTATCAAAGGAATCAACACACACAATAATGCAATGGTACAAAATGCGGGTCGATCCGAAATCAGACGACAACGAAGACGCAATAGGGTCAAAATTAAACATATCCCATACCGGAAGCGTATTTTATCAACAATTTATCTTGCATTTCGAAGCGTTTTGAGAGGGTTTGAAATGTTGTTTTTGTAGTAAATTGATCATACACATTTTAATTGCGTCATAGAAGACGCTCTTTGCTATTTCTGTTGCGTCATTGACAAAATGAGTGCGTCAAAACCGCAGAAAACGCGCTCTCGCGGAAACACTGAGTTTAGTGTATCCGGTGTAGCGATGCGTATTTCACGGGTCTTACAATTCTCATGTCACACCGGTCTGACGATAAAAACCGCGTAGGAAAATAGTTCTATACAGAACAGATACCTCGTTGATTTAAGTTACAAATTATAAGAAAAACAACAATATAATATTATGCTATTCTGTAATGTTTTGATATTATTTAGATCTGTTACTTTATAATTTTTAAAACAGAGGACAATAATATAGAACTACTTTTCGGCCGTATTCGACAAAAATTTGTGTTAAGAGTTCGGCCGTAAGGGTCTGAAATACTCTGTTAACTTTGGATACGATTGAATAAATTCAATCGATCCAAAAAAAGAGATTAATATGCTATCATCTTTGCTTGTTTGATTCGATTGAAAAATAGTTCTAACAATTTGTCGTCATGATTTCAGTAACACGAGCGTTATCTATGAGATGAAGTTTCTTGATGTTACTTTCATCGATAACGCATTGCATGACGTATTCGGAATATTGATGATTTACAATATCACGTGATAACTATACGTTGGTGACTTGCTTTTCTATACCATAATATAGGTTATATAAACATTCAACAGCCCATGTTTGATCGAGTTAATTGAACATCAAAAAATATACTGCATAAAAACTAGTACTTGCTTCAAATATATACATTTTGACGCACGACAGCGTGCCAAATAATTTGTAAAAGTACTTAATTTTTGGTGTTGTTATAAACATGAGCATAAACAGCTGCTACATATTTGTACTTTAAACTACTTTTAGTGTGCATGAATGGGAATATTAGACGCTCACTCGTTGCTTGATGAGCTTTTATAATTAAATTCATGCATTAGAGATTTAATGCTATGCAATTGTGTCCGTTGTAAGCTTAGAAACGCTGTTGTAACCAATACGTCGTGTACAGGCGTGGTACACAATTAACCAATTAATTAGCGGATACGTAAACTATAATATTAATCTCTATGGATGGACTGAATTTATTAATCGTATCCAAAGTTAACACAGTTTATAATATTATTTGACTAAAGCTTTTATTACAATTTCTAAATACATGCTCATTTTAGATATGGTAACACTCAATTGTGATATTAACCAGCCCCCTATGCAAGAGATTATTCTTTTCGTGATTACACTTTTTCTTCATAATAATAATGGCAAAGAAAGTTACTTATAATATCATAAATTTGCGTTGTTTACATTGCCAAACTTCTGATAATGTTTGATAATTATCTCCTTTGAAAATAGGCCTTGTAATATTTAACAACAAAGATTACAAAAAAAATATCATAAAGCTCAGAACAACATCTGCAGTACTGTTTTTATACGAAAGCAAAACAAAACATATATTTACGAAATTTTTACTAAAATTAATATGGAAGCCGTTAGCTCTAAAAGAAACACCTACTTCAGGGTAACACCCCCAATTTATGGTTCTGCAAAACCCGAAGATTGGAGTTCTTTATACATTTATATTGTGCAATTTATCTGCCAGGAAGGAAGATGTTTTCTCTTGAACTAAGACAATAGATATATGTTAGCGCCATCCGAGACAATTGAAATGGTGTATGGTTAAATGTCTATTTATCCACCTGGTATTAGAAATGGAAACTGTAAACTTAGTTATAGACGCAACGATTTAAATTTAGCTATGTTCACGAATTTCGAAAATCAAATCATTTTTTTTCACATATATTTACTATGAGAGAATTCTCCTTTCGCGAATTTATATTCGTGAATTAGTCTGTCTTCTCACATATCGCGAAATGTTCGTCACGTTAAAATTACTCAATTTATAGTAACAGGCAAACATGTTAGATAAATTTTCTTAATAATAAAATGTCATACATACATAACCTGATTATCATATATTATTAAAAGTTATAAACTGACTAACTTTTGGAAGAGCAGGACTACAAGTACAATAAGCCTGTGGGTAACGTCGCCATCGGTGTTTTGAATAGCATCAATATAGTTGAAAATGCATTAAAGGTTGTTTTTACAGTAATTCCAACAATGTTCTGATTGATATATCTGTACCAGATATGTTCTTGGGGAGATGATTTTTCAGTACCTGTAAAAATTAGTACTTTTTATAATGCATTCCAATATCTATCAGATATAATCATAATAATTTGTCCGCTAGATGTAAGTATCATTTTTACTAACCCTGTTAAACCACCATCTAAACGGAATTTTATCAATAAAGCATCAAGTAACATCATCGTTTTTTTCAGGATTTACAAAAAATCATAGAATGCCTAGGTAAGATCATTTCAGATACGTCATCTACGATCAGGACCTACTGTACGATAAACCATAGTTGGCTGAGTTTACTTAACGCTGTGTCAATAAGTACTCTGGAATGCAACAATGCATTACTGGAAGCAATATGTCAGTAACGTTTTCCTGGCCTTTACAACCAGCAACAGTTTTCCATTTGAAAGGTTCTTCCATGGATGGGGAACACTCTCGTAATTGTCTACTTTCAACAAACACTGTGTAAAAACTATGCTCTGCCTTACGTGTTACTTATAATTTACATATTTTAACAAGTAAACAGCGTCGATTTATTTTAATTGAAAAACGTTAGACACTCTTTACATTATGCAGGAAATTGTTTTCTTATAAATGTGTCTGCAGATTTAATTATTTCTTTGACTTCGTTAACATAAAAATTAAAGACCACTACATTGTTTTACAAAATCTATAAAGATATTAGAGGAAAACCGTATTTTACCGACGCATCACAGCCCGTAGTAAGAATCATGTCTGGCAGTAATGGTTTTCACAACAACATATCAATACGTCAAATGTTCATACTTCAGGCCTGCAAATGCTCATGCTTCTATCTTTGTTAACTTTCAAGCTGCCAATATAAGTTTTGCCAATATTTTATTTCAATTAACTTTAAACTCCAAGAATCGTGTTATAGAATGTCCCTGGATACTAATTAAGTCATTCCAGTTACAACAATAAAAAGAAGAGGTCCTCTTTATGTCCTTCTTTTAGTCGTCTATCTAATCTCTTAAGGTTGTAATGACCCCTTGGCTGTTCATACAGAGAAGTCTTGTTGCTGTATGATCTGAAATGGGTTATGGCTTGAATAAGTTTAGGATTTTCTGAGAATTTCATTTTCATTTTCCATACGGACCCCTGGCATAGTAGTGCGAATAATGAAATGTGACGGGGTGTTTTCTCCGTTGTTCTGGTGACGTCGACATATCTAGCTGTAAGTCGTAAATTTTTGTCAGAGTTTTCTCTTTTCATCTTCGTGGTTTCATGTAGAGCACTTCGAAATAAAACTAAACTGAATGATTAAATCTTAGAATCCTTTGACATAAATTTGGAATATAAATATGTTTAGAGTAACAGTCACATTATCAGCAATATGGAAAAAAAATGGATTGTAAAATGCTTCTAGGTGTATACATCTTTTCTGTTTATAACTCCTCCTTTTTAAGAAAATGTACATATAATCGAATTAGAGTAATTTGATTGCTGCTGACACCAGTAGATCAATCAGCGCAAGTTCCGATTGAATTGGTAGATATTAGTGAAAATTCAGAATGCCATAGTGAATGTAAAAAGAAAACGTTGTATAAGAAGTATCTAGAAAACCCAGTAAACGTGAAAGCAATGAGGACTATGTAATTCTTTCATGTACTAGGTGTATGCCACATGTTTTTATTTGCGATGCTATCCAGGCAGCAACAAGTTGTGTGGGCAGAACTTTTAATGATCGGAAAACCTATTTGTTTGACATTTCCAGATTCAAATAACATCTACATAAACTCTTAACAGCCACACTGATGCACAATACAACATACTTTAATCAAACTTAATCAACTTTCTGGTACGTCTAATGAGATCATTCGAAGGCGTATATGTGAGGCCTCTGTTATGACATTTGATATAACCATTATTTAACAACATGCGTTCTAACCTCACAGATAAAACGGACAAGTTTTATGCTTGATGCTGGTTTTTTCGCCTGGGGACTGAAAGTCCCCTTGGCCTAAGTTAGCATACCACATTTCAAACACTGCTGACATTTTAACTGTGCTATGTGCGAATAACAACTGCAAACATGCGCTTTGGGAAAGTAGTGCAAGACAGACCAGATCAATCTTTTGTTTGAATGTCGCATACGATAAGAACATATTACAAATAAAAACAGTACATACAACTTCAAACGATTGCAGAAAAGTCTATAGCTTACGGGCTGCATTACACATTTTTTTCTGTTTTAGAAATTACTGCGCTGTTAGCTGATTACGGAAGATAATCATATGCATATCACGGAAAAGTACGGATATTTACGGAAATTTACGGAAACGAACGGAATTCGATATAAGAGTTTGTAGTTTGATTTTCAAATTTCTGATGTTATTTCACGGACAACTTTCTTTTTTACGAACGATTACATTATTTATCTAAAAATAAATTTCTTTAAAAAAAAAGATACAATTTACGTACATTACCGAGAAGGAACTCACGTAATCAAAATCACCCGCCATTATTAGTTCTCTCAAACAATTGATATTGTTGACCATGTGATTATTTTTCATTTAACGTACGTTTTATAATAAAACAAACTTCCCTGCCACCAATATATTTGTGAATGATTCATTCTGTGTCATATACTAAATTTCGCCCTATGCACATTTCGACCCGCGCTTTAGGTAAGGTTCCGCGTAAGTCACGAAGGTCAAAAGTTGTTTTTAGGGGAGTTAATCTATAGCCCCCAGGCCTTCAGCGCTCACAGCGCTTTGATTATATTTGGAACTGTTACCCTTTCCCCCAAAGTGTCTATCATTTTAGTGTGGTCACTTATGTGTCCTTATTAATTTTGCGTTTTTGTATTGAAACGAATTTTGGAGTATAATTATGTATACTACATTACATTTTATGTAGACGTTTGATGTAAACTTCATTACTAAGAAATACGAACACGTATGCTAAAATCCACGCAGATACATGTATAAAACTTGGTCTGGCAAGAATTAGTAAATACCGACAGCAACTTTGGATTTCCGTACCTTTCACAACTGTCCAGAAATTAATGTAGATATCATTTTAACCCCTTTCTATACATACTTTTATATATGTACTTGTTGTTTGAACTTTTTGTACTTTCAATCACGATTTGGTTGAAAGATAATTTTAGCGCATTTTTATGCTAGATTTCAGTAATACATAGAAGCGCTATCTAGTAGATTTACTATGTGAATGTAACTTTCAATAAAGCATTGAGTGGTGTCATCGAAATTTTCATGTTTTACAACAACAAAAAACATGATAAATTATGTTTTTCTGATAAAGATTGTTCGGAGGCAAACACATTTGTATCATCATCTCATTTACAAAAAAGAATATGTTAATGGATCAATCAAATTATCAAATATTTAGTCAGGTTCCTGTATTGTTTAACTGGAGTGTGAATTGACTTGATCCTCGAAACAAAATGAAAACTAACTGGCCGTTACTTCAGACAATTAGTCGCCATCTGCTTTAATATTTGAAATTCATCTGCTGTTTGTTAGGTGTTTTGGAGTTTTAGAATTAACATCACGCAAATGTCGTTTTTTTTTTAAATTTTCGATGTTTTTTATTGTTTGAAAATAACGTGAGCAGTCTGATACTCATTTCTCTGAGAGGAAGGCCATGGAAACTTTTACAGCAAAAATCACAAAACTTAGAACAGCACTTGCTATTTACTTGTTATGCAAATGTGTAAAGGCAAATACGTTAGAGCCGAAAAACGAATCATATAAAATCTTTGCTCAAAACAGTTTCATTTTCAGAGTTACTTCTCCAATGTATATATCTACAAAAACAAAGATTGATTCACTTGCAATTCTTTATATATCTATGAAATGTGCTTTATCTGTAAGTGATGAAGTTATTTTCTCAAGAAATAAGACAATACGGAGAAAAGAATATTAAAATGATTTATGGCTGAATATCTATCCCCCGTTGTTTGCCTGACAGCTTTTTAATCAAAAGTAAAAATGATAACCGACGAGGATCATTTCAACGAAATTTCATGCAAATATGAAATAAAGTATTTCGTTACTATTGAATGTCATAGTGTATAGTGCTTGAGTTTTTTTATCATAATTTAATATAATAAACTGGAGTTTCATGCCTACAGTATAGTATAGATAAAATAACTTTTCCTGTCTTTTGTTTCTGATTTTTTTGTCGTTTTTTTTTGCTAGTTGTTTTTACTAAAATTATCATGCACTTATGTTACTGGTGAAAGAATCGCATCACAAAAGGATTTAAGAGTATAAACTTAAACAAAAAACCAAACGGTCATTACAAAAATAAACTATATATATCCTGGATTTAAGCATGTTAAATGAACTTTCATTACCTAAATTCTGCAACTGTGACATGTAAAGGTTCAGGGATTAAAGTCAGAACAAAAATCTGGTTAAAACACCTCATTGTCCGAAATAATCTTCAAAACTGACCAATCAAAGGCAAGAGATTCGAAACATTTTCAGCTTAAGCAATTTAGTTCAGTTGAAATACATGTATTTGTAATGCAAACGACAGCGCATTTCTGTTGCTAGTTAAAAAAATCCGCGTACTAAATATAAACCGTCCTACACATGTGCTGTCGTCAATTGTATATTTGATATTTAGTCCTTGAATTATTTAAATTACATGAAGTAAACTCTATTTTTCAGGTGCATTTCTGATACCATATTTTGTGATGCTGGTTTTTCTCGGACTTCCATTATTCTACATGGAGCTGGCCCTTGGCCAATTTCATAGAAGCGGCGCCATCATGATTTGGAAACAGCTTTGTCCAATATTTACTGGTATGCAAATTAATCTGAATTCCGTATTCATGACGCAAGTTGTCTTAGAATTTTAAAAAGATATAAAAAGAAGCTACAAATCAAGTTGCGCTCTTCCTGAGCGGAAGACCTTCCAGTAATCTTTTTTTCCGCACGACATATATTGAATCATTACCTTATCTGATTCATTAGATACATGATAGTTAATTATAATCTCTGTAGATTATTTTACCGATATTGTTCACGTAATATAGATAGAGAGTTATCTGTAGTTCTCTAAATTATATCAGGTTCTTAATTGTATTATTGCTTTAATTAGAAGCTTCGAGTTGCTTTAGCTCACTTGAGCACGAATTGTAAATGGTAAGCTATTGTTTTCGCCTTGTGTCCGTCATTTGTAGTGTGTCGGAAACATTTGACTTCAAAGGACAACTCCTCCTAAACCACTAGGCCCATTTCAATCATATTCACATACTTGTTCAATTTGTTATATCTAGCAAAGTTTTCAAAAGAATTCTATTCCTTGCAGAACTCTGATTGGCATGACAACCAGTATGAAAAGAAATATTCTTGTCCAAAGCTCTAAGACCCAGAACTGGTTGTATAGGATTGCGTAGTCCTTTATTCATTTTCAGGTTAAATTAAAATTTAGCCCACCCTTTAAGTGTCACTTGAGCGTCACATACAAGCAGAAACTCCAAAACTCTTCTCTCAGAATATATTGTTTTGATTTAAATCAAACTTGATGATATACATAAGCCATTGGGTTGTCATCATGTTGTCCAATCAGTGAGACTCAGCGAATAGGTATATGCAGCATTGTCTAGAAGTATTCTACCAAGTGTCTTTGAATGGTGCATTGGCCGCACCAGGTGGCCACTTGTTTTACATAGAATTTACAGTTAAAAAGATCTAAATTCTTCTCAGAAACCATTTATTAAATTTCTAGATTTCTTTTGTGACCTTCTACTACATGTACATTGTTAAAGCCGTTTCGGTTCGTCAAAAACATAACTCCTAGTCTCTTTGTTAGACTTTTAAAAAAATCTCTTTGGAAACCATTGGTCACATTTTCAAATAATGTCAAAATACATTCTTATGTGACCCTTTACCAAGATTTTTCAACTCAAATTGATTCATCAAAATAAATGTCCCCTAAAGGCTAGTTTTCCCAATATGTCATTACTGTAAACTTGAAAAATCTTTTCCTCGAAAACAACTGATAACATTTTCAAAGTGTTTCACAGGATTTATTCATAGATGACCTCATATCAAGAGTGCATGACCACCCGTGTTGATTTCTAAAAACAACATTGTCCCCGTGGGGCTGTACTATATTTTCCTAGCTACTAATCATAGTTAAGACTTCTTTTAAATGAGCCTGATGTGACCCTCTGCTTAAATTAGTTTCGATATGTCGATTTTGGTGTATAAAAACCCGTAAAGTCTTAAAGTAACCTCAGATGAGCAATATATGGCCATCGTGACACTCCTATCATATTTGTGTATAACTCTGACTTAAAATGAGAGGTTTTAAAAGCAGCTCTATCACTTAACCCAATTATAAGGTAGTATTGCAGGAGGAGGGGGATAAATGGACATAAACAAGACAAAAAGTATGACGAATTGGAATAATCTTCACAAATGCTTAAGCATAATTTTCACATACACTTGTAAATGGTCATTAAACGATGTTTTGTTGGTTAATAGGTGCTGAATTTCTGGGTTATTTTTCATACTTTTGTTTCAGGAATGTTTGAGGGCACTGAAATATTTCTGGGTTTTTATCACTGAATTCTCTCAGGTTCTTTGTCAGCAAGACTTTGTTTATAGGCACTGCACTCTGTCAGGGTTTTTTTTGTCAGAAAAACCTGGTTTTAAGGCACTGAATTATTTCAGGATTTTTGGTAGTAAGATCGGGTTTTAAGGCTTTAAGTTTTTTTTCCTCAGCAACAGTTGGTTTAAAGGCACAAAATTTTATATTAGGATTTTTGTCAGTAGGACCTAGTTTAAAGCCTTTAAGGTTGTTGTCAGCAACACTTAGTTTAAAAGGCACAGAAACATTTCTGGAAATCAGATATAGATAATCATTTACTTAATATACACCAATTTGTTTACAGCACTTTTATATTTTACAGTGGATGCTATCACAAGTAATCTAAATTTCTTTTGCAAACTTTCTTTTCTGACGTGTGTGGTTGTTAGTAAGACATAAAGCATAAACTTCATATTTACCATTTTCGATTTAAAAACATGTATTCCTGAGCTATTTTCAAGAAAGCAGACATCATCGATCATTCTGTTTGTAATTTCCGTTTTTGTCTGCGAGTATTAGATTATTTCTTTAAAAGCTTTTTGTCAATAATAAATTGTTCAAAATAAATTTGAAATACTTTTGCCGTGCAAGAAATCTATTAATTTCCTCAAAAATTTAAGTCGGTAGAAAAAGTAGGTCACCTGGTAAAATTAAAACAATTATTTTACGAAGCACACCCTAAAACAATGCGCAATTTTAAATAAATATGAAAACACACTAAGAAATACGTTAATTGAAAGAAGTTACGGCTAAATTTTGAACGACTAGCCATTAGAATTAGCGAAATTAGGCGTGTTGTAGTCCGTTAAATCTTCATTTACAGTTGCTTTACAATTTTTGGGTGGATAGTATCTTATAAAAAAAGACATTTGAATATCAGAATAAGAAAACATGCCTGTTGTAGGACGTGGTCGCATCTTCTCTTTAGCTTTAGGATCTACATCACCAGCGTTCATGTTTTGACTTTGTATAAAGGATCGTTTTGACCTGTTACAGATCGGGTCATGCTGGTCCTATCCGTAAAAGTGGCAGGGATTTGTTGATAGCCACGGCAAATGTATTGTTCGATATCCTGCTAAATCGACCAGACATCTGCCTTTACAATTACACTATTTGAATCAGTTTACGACGCTAGGATACAAAAATCTTTCAATTTTCCGTGAACTAATATAAACGTTCATTTTTCAAAATCATTCAGCAATTGTAAAAAAATACTGAAAAAAAAACAGCAATTGAAGCCTTGATAACCGATTCTCTTCGGCTATCACCGCTGTATTCAATAAACAAACAGGGCAGACAAAGGTTTAGTAAACCTTATTTAGCTATTTTTTTCAGGAGTTGGTGTGGCAATTTGTTTGGTAGCGACATATGTTGGAATGTACTATAACACAATTATCGCCTGGGCACTATATTACCTTATTGCTTCACTCAGGTACAGTTTTTATTTCTTACAATAAATCATATCTTACCTGTTAAGTCAAAGTCAAGTTAAGGAAATGCCAGTTTCCAGTACGTAAGTCCAAACTTTCTCGGGACACAAATCAAACTATGCAAGTCCCTTTGTTCGATAAATCTGTGATTGATGTAGAGAAACAACAACGAAATAGCCGATTGTTTCAAAATGATTTGAACCTCAAAATCAACTTAGCTCTTCAGTATTGGACAATTCTACCTTTCTATCGATGACATTTAAAATTTGCGTGGGCGTAGTTTTATAGACAGTTTATCTACTACTAATTTTCTGTAATATTTGACAAAGTTAAAATTAATTTTCACCAGAGCAGACTTTGTGCAGACGATTTGCTAAATTTCATTTGTACAAATTTATAACAGTATACGAAAGAACTTTACATTTTAGAATTGTGATATAAGTCCCAAGATAATCTACAAACTAGTATTTGGTATTGTGTGATCAATGTTGTTTCCATAATACACACGAAGGCTTTGCTTACTTTTATTATTGTTATACTATATTCAATAGTCTTAAAGATGTGTAATGGTACCATTAGTATGTGTATCATTAATTAATTAATGAGCGCTTTACCCATCTTCTTGTTGTATATCTCATTTTCTAGGTCAGAGGTACCATGGGCAAGCTGCAATAATGAATGGAATACCCCACATTGCGTATCCATGGCGCATGCGTCAGCCAACGGGACGTCGGCAAACCAAACAAACCCGTCTGCTCTGGAATACTTTTAGTAAGTTTGTATGAAAGGTTTATTTATACGAAATTATATATCTTTTGATAGTGAACATCTCCAAAAACACATGGTTTTCAGCGTCTTCGTTCCATTAAAAGCAATAGCCGGGAACCAAAGATAAACGCTGATTGGTGTATTCAAACAGACCAATGAAAACCAGATATTTTGTTATTTACTTTGTTATTTACTTTTATTTACTTGTATCATGCTCCCCGCGCAGTGACCCGGTACCGCCCGGAAAGAATTGTGCCTGCAGCTTAATTCACAGTTAAAAAAAACAACAGAAAAAGTAATAATTTCTTTACACATTTTGTTATATAGATTATACATTTGTACATATCTTTTTAATAAACTGTTTTCTCTGACCTGATTATTTCCAAAGAAAAAAATACCCGAGAAGCATGACTGTCCCACACATGGCGCTATATAATATGGCCTCTTTCAAAAAAACACACTTTAAACACAATGGGAAATGGCGCTATATATTAATATAGACCATATTTTATTAGACCTCGGAGTAACACCGGCAATTTGCAGTATTCAAAACATTACGAATTAAAGCAAAGTACTGTTACATGGAAAGGAATATCGTGAATTCACATAAAGCATTCAGTGACACGGAAAGGAACTTTTTTTCTATAAAAAGCGTAAGAAAGATATAGTTTTCGTGTTGAAGCATTTTTTTCAGTCACAGGTAAACAAACTCTCGAACAACCTTCACATAATTCAGTAGAAATTCAGCCTCACTTTATAACATTAAATTATATTTAAGTAACAACCATTTCTCGTTTCATCGCCTACCTACTAAACTACAAAAAAGCCTGTAGGTAAAGGTCTAGAAAACTTTGTATACATCTTTTGTAGTATATTTTCTTAAACCAGAGAAAGTACTCTGGTGTGTACTCTGGTGTGTCTCTTTTTTATGCCCCCGAAAGGTGGCATATTAAAATTGCACCGTCCGTCTGTCCGTCCGTCCGTCTGTCTGACCGTCCGTCTGTCCGTACGCATGCTGGGTACCTTAGGTGGTAGGAGGTGTGGTCTAAGACAATAGAAATATGTTGTCTTCATTCCGTCTTTTGTCCCTTAAGTGGTCATTCTTTTGTTACTTAAGTGGTCACTCTATTGGTCGAGAACAATTGAAATACCACCTAATACCACCTACGCAGGGGCGTCCGTCCGTCCGTCCGTCTGTGCGTCCCCACTTACAAATTCGTGTCCGGACTGTAGATTGAAGGATTTTAAAATAACTTGGCACAAATGTCTAGCACATCAAGACGACGTGTCGCGTGCAAGACCCACGTCCCTACCTCAGAGGTCAAGGTCACACTTGGAGTTTGAAGGTAAAGGAATCCTGTATATATGCACACATTCGTGTCCGGACTGTAACTTTGTCATGCATTGAAGGATTATAAAATAACTTTGCACAAATGTCTACCACATCAACACGACGTGTCGCGTGCAAGACCCACGCCCCTACCTCAAAGGTCAAGGGCACACTGGAATACTGTATATATGCACACATTCGTGTCCGGACTGTAACTTTGTCATGCATTGAAGGATTTTAAAATAACTTGGCACAAATGTCTAGCGCATCAAGACGACGTGTCGCGTGCAAGACCCACGTCCCTACCTTAAAGGTCAAAGTCACCCTTATTTTTTAAAAAAAAAAAAAACTTTTTATATAAACACTTTTTTGTGCCCCGTTTTTTTTTTTTTTTTATAAAAAAAATTAAAAAAAAAAAAAAAAAAAAAAAAAAAATAAACCTTTTTTTTTTTTTTTTTTATTTTAATAATAAAAAAAAAAAAAAAAAAAAAAAAAAAAAAAAAAAAAAAAAAAAAAAAAAATTTTTTTTTTTTTTTTTTTTTTTTTTTTTTTTTTTTTTTTTTTTTTTTTTTTTTTTTTTTTTTTTTTTTTTTTTTTTTTTTTTTTTTTTTTAAAAAAAAAAAAAAAAAAAAAAAAAAAAAAAAAAAAAAAAAAAAAAATTTATTTTTTTTTTTTTTTTTCTTTATATATTTTTTTTTTTTTTTTTTTTTTTTTTTTTTTTTTTTTTTTTTTTTTTTTTTTTTTTTTTTTTTTTTTTTTTTTTTTTTTTTTTTTTTTTTTTTTTATTATTATATTTTTATTAAATTATTTATTAAATTATTATTATATTAATTTTTTATATTATTTATTATTTATATTTTTTTTTTATTTATATAATTTATTTTTTTTAAAATTATTTATAAATTATTTTTTTATAACTTTCCATTATTATTTAATTCATTTATTTTTTTTATTTTTATTTTATTTATTTTTATTTTTTTTTTTTTTTTTTCCCCCTCATTTAGAAAGTAAAATCAAGTACCAGAAGCGGTTACTTCCCCTTATAATTGCAATCGGTCTTATAATTACAATCCCGGTATAACATGCCTATTTCTGTCTATTATTCAACGTGAATGATTCATTGATGAATGTAAATATATAAGAAAGTATAAGAAGTATTTATCGCACAACATCTATGGAGAGCATTCAAAACAATAATATATAAAAAAGTAAAATGTAATGTTCGCAAAGTAGATACGCCGATGCTAGAAAGATAAGACATAGGAAAACATCAACTATTTCATTCATCAAAACATCAAAGCAAAACCCGCCGATTAACCGCATAATAACAAGTGGTTATATCAAGTTTAAGTGCCGCGTATCAACAATTATTCTTGGTATTAACAGCTAAATACACTCCCCAAAACAATGAAAGAATCAGGTAGATATTTGTAACTTTACTGAGAGGGAAGTGAATTAGAAAATAAAATAATATAACATATCATGAACTAATAATGATGACCTTTTCATGAATTTATGCAAAATAAACGCTTAAAGCAGGCATTAATAAGAAACCAGAATACATGAATAGGAATAGCTCAGATCGCCTGGTGTAATATGACTTTCAAATCTCGTGAGATTAGCAATATGTAATGGCAGTATGGAATGTTTTCTTGAAGAGTACTGCCCTTAGTATACATGACAAAAATATCTTTAACACAAAAAGAAGAAACCACGAGGCACCAAATTACAATTGTAATGCATATCTGGTATGTACGATTGGCTTCATGCAATTTACACAATATTTTGCCTAAATAAACATAATTTTGGAAGAAAACTGACTGGTTATGGCATTCAGGTAAAACAAAACTCCCTACTTTCATAGTTGTGTAAGGCACCAGTATGACAGGGAGTAATACTTGTCAAGTTCCTCTGGGAACAAATTCCATGGTCGGCCGGGACTATTAGCAATCTAAATGAAGAACAAAGAAGCCTCGTCACGTCGTTACCTTGATCCCATACAGGCATCAATATAATAGATTACTGCATTTGATTGCAACAGTGATTTTTGCACCTACCAACGCCAAAAATAAAAAGCAATTTCATTTGGGTATTTCATCGCCTGAAAATTTGCTTTGACGCCCACTTTAAGAGTCCTCGTGTGGTATGATTTTATTTCTGCCAAATGACACAAACCTGCAACCATTAGATAACTTATTTCTTTTAGAATATACCAGTCCTTTTAGAGCAAAACAAAATTGTTTAAAGGGGCACTCCCTACATCTAGAAGATTATATCTCGAAACATAGATTATGTGTTCAATGAACGTGAAATGATAAAGTCAGCCCGGATAGCTCAATAGGTAGAGCACGAGACTTGTAATCTCGGGGTTGTGGGTTCGATTCCCAGGGCTGACCAACTAAACATTACTAACAGCCTTTCGGATGAGACTTAAACCGAGGTCCCATGTATGGGTGAAAACCTGGCATGATAAAGAACCAGGGGTGTCTCTGGAATTGGGACGCTTTCTGTATCTTGCACTATCCCCCGAAACCTAAAATAACTAAACTCTTCTAGGGGCGTTGGTCATATGGGAAACCGGTACCAACGATAAAACCCTAATATACCATACCATGAAATGATAAATAAATACAATTTCGAAGAAGAACCTATGGCGAAAAATGCCCCATTTTACCACAATTAATCAATATAGAGGCTTTCTGTAATAAATCGCATCTATCCATTAATTGTACAACAACAACTCTACACAGATTATTGAATGGTTTACGGAACTGCAGTATATCTTAAACCGCTGATTTTATCGATAATGATTTGGAATGCATAGCTGAAAATTTTAGGTTCAGTTATAATACTTCCAAAGATTCAATTATTTATGTGTTGGAGGTTATTTAGTTCGACATCAGTTATAGGGTGTGTCCCTTTAACTTAAGTATTACTTCAATTTGAAGGAAGCTTAATCAAGTACGTAAAACTGTTTCTCTTGACTACAAATTAAAACATGAAAGGACTGGAAAATGAAAAAATATAAACATTTAAACAGTCACAAAAATTGCAAGTTCTTAATTTTCCTGTCAAACTTGATTTGCTTCTATCTGAAAGATACTTTGAGTTTAAATTAGCTACGAATACACTTTCTATGACTCGAAAATTTCTTTTTCTTTGCTGTTTTGTTTTGGATGTGCAAAACATAAACTGTTCTCGAAATCAAATTATAGTTCGAGAGACTTTTTTTTTCTTACTTTTCTTGACTGATGTTATAACATTACTTTTTCCTCCATAAAACTCTAGACTTTCTATTTCTTCCATAAACTCTAGACTTTCTATTTCCTCCATAAACTCTAAACTTTCTATTTCCATCGTAAACTCTAGACTTTCTATTTCATCCATAAACTCTAAACTTTCTATTTCCTCCATAAACTCTAGACTTTCTATTTCCTCCATAAACTCTTGACTTTCTATTTCCATCATAAACTCTAGACTTTCTATTTCCATCATAAACTTTAAACTTTCTATTTCCTTCATAAACTCAAGACTTTCTATTTCCATCATAAACTCTAGACTTTCTATTTCCTCCATAAACTCTAGACTTTCTATTTCCTCCATAAACTCTAGACTTTCTATTTCCATCATAAACTCTAGACTTTCTGTTTCCATCGTAAACTTTAGACTTTCTATTTCCTCCATAAACTCTAGACTTTTTATCTCCATCGTAAACTCTAGACTTTCTTATTCCTCCATAAACTCCATAGACTTTCTATTTTCTCGTAAACTCTAGACTTTCTATTTCCATCGAAACCAGACTTTCACATTGTAAACTCTAGACTTTCTATTTCTTCTAAAAACTCTAGACTTTCTTATTCCTCCATAAACTCTAGACTTTCTATTTCCATCATAAACTCTAGACTTTCTATTTCCATTGTAAACTCTAGACTTTCTATTTCCATCGTAAACTCTAGACTTTCTATTTCCATTGTAAACTCTAGACTTTCTATTTCCATCGTAAACTCTAGACTTTCTATTTCCTCCATCGTAAACTCTAGACTTTCTATTTCCTCCATAAACTTTAGATTTTGTATTTCCTCCATAAACTCTAGACTTTCTATTTCGATCGTAAACTCTAGACTTTCTATTTCTTCCATCAACTCTAGACTTTCTATTTCCATCATAAACTTTAGACTTTCTATTTCCTCCAAAAACTCTAGACTTTCTAATTCCTCCATTAACTCTAGACTTTCTATTTCCATCGTAATCTCTCGACTTTCTATTTCCTCCATAAACTCTAGACTTTCTATTTCCTCCGTTAATTCTAGACTTTCTAATTCCCCCATAAACTCTAGACTTTCTATTTTCTCCACATACTCTAGACTTTTTCTAATTCATCCATAAACTCCAGACTTTTTATTTAATACAGTTTTAGCGTTCTCGAAGCTCACAAATCTTCAGGCATAGACAATATTGGCGGTATAAAGTGGGAATTAAGTTTGTGTCTTCTTGCTGTCATGGCAACCATATACTTTGCTCTGTGGAAAGGTATCAAGTCTTCCGGAAAGGTTAGTTCTTACCTATTACACGATGTATTGTCCTTTTCAGGTTTATTTAGCATATTACATTGAAAAATTAGTGAATCCTTATTAAAGCAAAACACCCCGGGTATTCGACTACTTCGAACGCAGATGGGTACTACTGACGACAGATGTATATACATGTACGTCATGACAGGCACGCTGGAATAACCCCGATAGTTTTATTATTTCTCTTTTTAGGTCCGACCTTTTGCTTGATATAGGTAGTAATATGTTTAAACTTTAGCATGTGTGAAGTTTTATGATAAACTGACGCCTTTTAAATAAAGAATTTCCCTAAAATGTTGAAAAAACAACGGTAATGTTGCCAAATATGACATTTATTTGCTTATAATAACAATATATATCAATGACCTTAGACACGTATACAGACAAATGTATAAAGTATCAATACAAACAGCCCTAGACTTTGGAATTAGTGGTATCGTTTTGATATAAGCAAATTTATAGAGGTGGGTGAAGATAAACGGATACGTCTGACGACCGAAGGAGATACGTACGAACGCAGATTGTTATAAAATGAGGATACGTATAACGGCAGATGTGTAACAAGTAGAAAGCATGAATAGGTGTTTTCCAATCAGGATAAAAATTGGTTTTAAACTAATAACATTCAGTATGGCAGTTGTTTAGTCTATGTAGAAGGATCTAGCATGTATATACTGATAATAATTATGTATCCCACCTCCGTGAGAGACATATTTATTAGTGATACATGTCTGTCACTTTTTTTGTCATTAAGTGTCCACGCAGCTCCTCTGACACCACGTGGCGGATTTACTCCAAACTTCACATAAGCGTAGTTGTATATATTATCGGCATGTTCCGGTTCAATGATTTTCAGTGGAATAACCGCCCTTGATACATGTAATTTTATGATGTTATGGCTAATTCTCCTATAACATCCGGCAAATTTCCACTTAACCTAGGATAATTGACCTTACGCCAGGAGAGATGTAGCCACGCCCACCGAAATCAAGGGGCACTACTCCTGCGAAGTCCGAGCTCAAACAGATCTCTATTGAACTAAGTCTGAAATCATTAGTTTTATTTCTTTATTCGATAATATTTAACTGTACTATGATCCTTTTGATGATTTCAAAAAGTAAATCTATAAAAGTGTGAATTTAGTTTTAAAGGGCGTGGGCGTGGGGGGGGGGGGGGGGGTACAAAATTGTCGAAACGCGTGCGGATTAAAGCTAGTTATTTGCATATGCGTTATTTTAATAAGCATAATTGAATCCGTTATCAAATATTTACGGTAGCATTATTATGTCCGCTGCGCATTAATTATTAAATACTCTTAAATGATGCGTTGACAGTATACTGTTAATTGAAAATCTCTTAAAGATAAGATATCAATAAGCATTTGTATAAACATGTGTCATCAATAAAAGTAACTGTGTGACCATGGTTTCTAACTTTATATTTCGTGGAAGACTTAATTTTTGCAAGCGGTTCTGTGAGCTGGGTCATGCTATGGGGTCTTATGTTTTAGGCAATGTGACACTTCTATAAGTAAAACAAAACCGATAATATGCAGAACATTTCTAAGCATATATATTTATATCATTTTGATACGACTTCTGACAGATGTTTTTAAATGTATGTCCAGCTAGAAAAATCATTTATTTATCTAAATTGTTTTTTAAATCAAATGAAACAGATTCATCGGACTGACTGACAGACAAATTAGAGTCATTTACCCTCGCTACCAGCCGTAGTCATATGACCCAGCGTGGCTTATACTATTATTGTGCACTTATAGTTTATAATGTGCAAGTCCACTAACAATTTTCTAATATATATTCGCACACACACAAACATGATGACACGTTTTGATAAGACACACTTTACAAAACATTTTATTAAATCACTCTAAAATGTATGAAGAGTCACAACACTACGGACCTAAAATAAAATTGGTCCGTGACAAAACTCTTAAAATTTAGAGACTAAACCCGGTAACAAAATATATGACTGTCACGATAAAAAAGATCTATTTCTAAGAAGTGCTCTTCCTTACATAGAAAATACCTGAAATTGCATGTCCGTCAACGGATTAATTGTAATGTTTGTCGGACAAAATGGCGGCTAGTAACCATATTCGCCACGTGTTGTAGCAGCTAGCTGTTTGACTGGTCTGATAAGAGATTATTATCTGTCAATCAAGAAACCTGGCGTAAGGTCAATTGAGCAGTGCCAAGCTTAGTTATGCACATCCGGTTCAGTGATTTTCGGGGATTTACATTGCATGGCCATTGATTCTTCAAATTTAATAATGTTTTTGCTACTTCTCCTCTACCTTTGGCCAGATTTTCACCAAACCTATTAGAACACAATTGTCGTCGGCATGTTCCGGTTCATTGATTTCCATGGAAGTTGCAACCCTGATGTGTCATATTTCATAATGTCCGTACTAATTCTCCTAAACGCTGGAGCTGAATTTTACCAAACGTCACATGAGTGATCATTGTCAAGCGTAGTTGTACATTTCGTCAGCATGTTACAGTTCAATGAATTTTGCGGAACTATGTCTTTTGATGTCTCATATTCTAATATGCTTGTGCTACTAATCCTGTATCACTGGTCAGAAAACTACAAAACTACACAGAAGTGATTGGTGCGAAGCCTGAACTTGTGTATATCATCGGATTGTTACAGTTTAGTGGTATGCATTTTCAGTTCTACTGAATGTTGCTGAATAATAGGAGACATGCTTTTTTTCGTGAAAGATAATCTCTAGTTTAGAAAATTAATTGATAATGGGGTATCTAAGTCTACTGTAACGAAGTCTCTAAAATATCGATGTCAAACTTCCCATACACTAGTAACTAGTCAATGACTAAGAGACAATGTTACTACAAATAATCCACGGGAACAAACATGTTCATTTAACGCCAATGTAAAATATTATATACATTTGTAATTACATTTTTAGCCCGACTGTTCGAAGAATGAGGAGGGTTGTTGTACTCGCCCCAGCTTTTGCGTTGATCAAAGTCGTGTTATTAATATTAATAACTTCAAATCCGACAAACGTATCCACTTAACACTTGCCATACTTGTTTCTCATGGTAATACATACAAATGCAGTAAGTCACATATATTTTTGCGGAGTAATGCCTCAATTTGTATTATGATTTTGTAACAAAAAGTTAAAAGTCCGGTACCTCATTAATAAAAGATAATTTTACAAAAATCATTATGATACTGAAGTTTTCTATTTAGCCTTGACTTATAATTTACTTTTAATACATAGTTTTTCAGTTTAAGACAAAAACTAAAGTTATCAACAGTTCGTATGGCGTTTTACGTATCCACCGTCTGCGTTCATACGTACCCTATAATATTTTCATCTGTCGTCATAAGTACCCTCAAAAAGAACCCCATGCTTGTTTAAGTGTCACTTGCAGCTGCTGTATCAGTCATAGCGAAACGAAAATATGTTTTTCTGCTACAGAAAATGTGTAGCTTTACGATTTATGCAGTTTTGGACTCTTTCGATTATTAGATTTCTTAAAATTCTGTTAAAAATCCGAAAAATTGCAATTTCTGGTCTGATTTCCGCAATTGTAACAACACGTCGATCATTTTTCAGCTAAACAATTGAGCATTGCCTAGTACAAATATATTGAATCTCATATTGAACGAAAACATTGTGAAAATGAATAAAAAAGAGAAGATATTAGGTATTTTCCAGCTTACATGTCAGGACGTTCATGTATATACATCTGTCGTCAGTAGTACCCATCTGCGTTCGAAGTAGTCGAATACCCGGGGTGCAAAAGTCCTAGACTTTTTCTTTACTAATGTCACAATTTTTTTCATGGACTTTGTGCCATACTTGTTGCGTCAACATTGTCATATAAAATAATTGTGGTCCAAGATCCAATAATTTATATTCATTTTTATGTTACATTTGACCATATCAATTGTAACAAGTAACAGGATCGAGATGTAATAATAAAACTATGGAGATGGTCTTTCTACGACAAAACAAATATGGACTGTGGCTGCATGCATTAATTGTAAATCAAAGTGTCACTCGTGACTCTCATCGTTCAGGATTTTGTTTGACAAAGTATTAGATGAAGAAACGTATATTTAGTTATATTTAAATATACACAAGCCTTAAGGAACTTTTTATATTTATATTTCTTTGCCTAACTACAGAGTTTAAAGTTCACATCATAGGTTGTTTGGGTGACAGCGACTGTGCCATATATTGTGTTACTGGTGTTATTGGTACGGGGAGCAACATTACCTGGAGCTGACGTCGGCATCAAATATTACGTCACACCTGTATGGAGCAAACTACTTGAAAGTGGCGTAGGTCATTGCTTTAGCATTTCCGAGTTATCGTTTTGATTTCTGGGACACATTTTTAAGTATATGCTATAGCAAATTACAGTTAACTTCGTTTAAAACGAACTCCTTGGAACCCTTTAAAGGCGTTCCTAATATCCGGAGTTTGTTATATCCGTATATAACTTTATACAAAAAAGAAAGAGTATGAAGAAATATCTATAAACTAGATAACTGCTCTAACTAAATAACGATTGCAGCAATATAATTCCCTTTTCCCTTTGCAAAATAAAGAAACAAAATATCCCTAAAGACGTAGTTCTCAGTTCAAGTACTTTCAGTACTATTCTCGATTTATTTTTTAATATTATATTGTAAGCCAATTCAGAATTTAGATAATTTCTTTGTCCTTACTTATATTTGTTGTTTTAATAAAAAAGATAATGGCTTTGAATTTTGTGCTGGACGTTAGTTTTGTCAAGCAAGTCTAATATTGTCTTTTTATTCCGCCAAAAGCAAATCGTTTAATTTTATAGGAGTCGGAATTTTGCCGTATCAGCGTTTATACGAGATTATAAATTTTTCGGTTTCTTTCATTATATTTTTATCAAATTAAACCTGAACTGAAAACTGAATAAATACAGATATGGCTCTATAGATTTTGTACAATTATTACTAAAATAATATTATATAGACATTTACGTATTTTCTCATTTTAGGTGTGGCTAGACGCTGCAGCACAGATATTTTTCAGTCTCGGACCTGGATTTGGAACGCTTCTTGCACTATCGAGTTATAACAAGTTCAACAATAACTGTTATCTGTAAGTTTCCGAAAAACCTACTTCCGGTACATATTCTTTATTACCAGTAATCACGCTGCAGTCATTTGTTTGCAATAAATTTGAAATGCTGGAACATTTGAACTGACACACCGTACAAATTGTGCGCACTAGGCTATCTTGTTAATGATTTTATAATGATAACAACAATATCTCGGGAAATTAAGCTAAATAGCTTTCGAATGCAAAAAAATGCACTTTTTGGCATGAACACTGAAACGATTCCCAAGGAGTTTGTCAGCCTTATTATTTGATAGTATCAAAGATATAGTGGGTAGAGAGAGATGTGTGTATGACCTACTGACGATCTAACAGTGTTACAGCTTTTATTCACCTTTTTATATTTTCTGATATTTCGGAACAGTTTGTGACGTCAGACGCATTCGTTGCTTTTCTGTATCAATATGTAATGACAGATTCAAGTGATGTATAAACGGATTCATGTTTTATAAACGATTACATGGGTGATCCAACTCCTAACATTCTGTCCGAGATAATGACACAAGGTCACAGTTTTATTGCAAATTTTTTGTCCGAGATAATGACACAAGGTCACAGTTTTATTGCAAACTTTTTGTCCGAGATAATGACACAAGGTCACAGTTTTTTGCAAACTTTTTGTCCGAGATAATGACACAAGGTCACAGTTTTATTGCAAACTTTTTGTCCGAGATAATGACACAAGGTCACAGTTTTATTGCAAACTTTTTGTCCGAGATAATGACACAAGGTCACAGTTTTATTGCAAACTTTTTGTCCGAGATAATGACACAAGGTCACAGTTTTATTGCAAACTTTTTGTCCGAGATAATGACACAAGGTCACAGTTTTATTGCAAACTTTGACGTGTTTGGAAACGTAAGCATGCAAGTGATAAGACAATGCTTTCTACATTATTAGTAGAAAAATAAAATAATACATGTAGGCTTTAATGAAAAAGGGGTATTAAAGAGGTATTAAATTTCTAATGGATACCTTAATAGTGTAAGGTTACATAATGCCTATATCTATGAGATGCCTGTAGGTTTGTGGAAAACACTGACTGCGAATAGTCCTAATTTTGTGGAAATATTTACAAAAAGAGAATACCTAGATTTTAATAATAATAAGATTTTTGGGCAAGTATGTTTTCTTAAATTGGGGTGTTTTGCAGCAATGTCATGCAATGGTTAACAACTTAAATCCTGAGCAGACGACATTGTTTTTGTCGTCTGCCGAGGAACTTAGCTGCTTAAAAATGAATATATTTATGTTGACACTAGACATGAATGGGTTTGTTAAAGTTAAAGTTTCAAGTTTTATTTGTGATCAAGGCTTATAACAACCATGTGATCATATAAACATGTACATTTTTATATCCTAGCTACAATAACATGTGATAATTTGAGAAAGTACTTTTAATTGTGTCATACAGTCTTAATAAAGATTTCATTGCGTTTTTGTTTTATGTTCAATGCATTTTCCCTTCTAGGGACGCAATGGTGACGGCGGTTATTAACTGTTTCACGAGTTTATTGGCCGGCTTAGTGGTGTTCTCTGTACTGGGATACATGGCACATCGTTTGAATGTGTCAATTGAACATCTGGCTGTGGAAGGTACTTTTTTTGCTTTTAGAACAATAATTTGAATATCTAATGTACCATAGAGTCCCTTATTTTATACTTTGTACCTTAAAAATGATTGAAAAAATATTAAAGTTTTATTTTTTCAAAATAAATGTAGTACCGTTAAAATGTATTTAACATAGTTAATACGTTTATATCAGCAAGGATATTTAGTTTCAGTCCAGCAAGGCTTCTGCAAATTAATCTCAGTACGTAACTGTCTTCGTGTACTCTCCTAGACAGTATTGAATTGAACTTCAAAGAGTATTTTTGGAACTTTTAGAGTTATTACATCAGCATACCATTCAGTTCTATAAGACATTTAAATTACCACGCGGATATTTTAATTTATAACCCCAGAACAAATGTCCACGACTGAATAATTTAAAATTGCTTAACATATTTTTTTATTTACAATTCCATTTTTTTTACCGTTATGCCATTACTCGTCCAAAAGTTTTTATTTTCATATTAAAAATTTCATGTTGGTTGTGTCGTCTGCTTAGTGCACGTGCGTTTCCATGAAACGGTCAATTACAGCGACGAAAGCTTATTAGTATAAACATTTGTTGATATTTGTATATACATAAAAGAGACGTAACTTGCAATTTTATTTGACATCGCTCCAGTGTTATTTATAGCAGCTGGAAAGATCTGCAAACTGATTAAATTTTTCTGGCAAATACCGACTTAGATTATAAACTAATATCTAAGATATCCAAAACCTGATGAGTGAAAGTTGGTTTGTAAGATCTTGAAAATACATCAATCCACCAACAAGGTTATCGATTTGACGAGGGAAGAACGTGGGATAAGCGCTGATACGCTCTGATCAGATCTGAGATAGGGCAGAAAAATGGGCGGGAAAACAGATCTATGAACTATTGCTATATCTCGGTTTCACAGTTATAAACATGTTGGTATTCAAAAGTGATAACCATACTTTTCTTCACGGTTAATACTCTTCCTTCAGTCGTAGACCACGGTGACCTGTGGGAATCTTGGCACTCGCTTATTTCAGTAAAAAGCAATAAAACCATGTCCTTATCAAATATGTGCGAATAATAGTTGGCACCTTTTTCAAAGTTAAATCTTTGGTTGTTCTAGTGACTTCAAAAGATGAATTTGCCACCCGTAACCTCATTTCATAAGGTAACGTAAGAGACATGCTCACGAATGTACGTAATGCTTAAACTGAATTAAACAACTGAATGCGTTTAGGGGTTAGACAGGGTAAGTGTTTATCACGTGTCTGTTTCAAATGTTTATCATTGGCATTGAAGATAGGACATTGGAGCTATCTCAGACTGTTTATTACTTTTTATATACTTTCAATCGGTTGTTTAGTTTATACGAATCTATTTTAGTTCTTTTACGAAGAAAGTTGCGTAGCTTCATGAATTGCCCTCGAACTCTCGTTCCAGATATCATCACGCTCGCGAGAAAGAGGTAGCGAATTTTTTATCACTGCTATATGGTTGCTATTAGGCACGTGTGGCATCAGTGGCTTTGCCCAAGGACACTGTGCGTGCTCAATACCTCCCGCTCCGGGGTCGAACGTCCTAACCACTCGATGTTCAAAGTGTGAACAACATATTAGGGCTTTGTGGCACTTTCTTTCTGTCTTCTGATGCCTCCACCAAGGCAACAAAAAACAATTTTTAGGAAAACCTAATCTATAAATCTTACAATCCAAAGTTCCAAATTGCGCTTCGCACAACTCTACGCACGTGTTGAGATATAGTTGTATATACAGGAAGTATACCGAGGGGTTAACGCGAAACTATTCTAAGTGTATATAGAAACAGAAGGAGATAGATTAGTTTCACGTTAGCCCCTATATATAAGGAGACATTTATGTTAAATTTTCTTGGAATTCAAAACACGGAGATGATATCTCGAGTTTCAAGTTCATTGTCTCTGAGGCTATATATGATGAAAATATCATAAACATAATCAAATTAAGTACATTTGTAATTAACTCTTGGGCATAAATCTAGTTGCATTATAATTGTAAATGTATTTGCCGTGTAGCTCGCAGCACCAAGTTTGTTATTTTGGAGAACAAAAAACCATATTATATCAATTAAAATCCAATAAGTTCCCCGCAAGTCTTATCAAAATAAACTTGGAGCGGGGAAATCATCGCGTAATGAGTTTTACGCTCTTAATACACGTCATAACCCTTATTTCTGTTGCGACATAACGCTAAGCATAAATGTAATAGGATATAATTATTGCATAAAATACGTCACAATAATGTTCAAATTTTGTTTTGCTTGTTTGTTTGTTTAGAGATGTGCTCACCAATCTGATTGTGACCGACCCCAGCATCTCTTCCTTGATGCTGCGAATCTTTGTTTTTGTGTCTAAATAGGAGATTGTTATTAGGAGATGCTACCCTCCTTTTATTTGTTCAAAAGTTTGAAATTTTTAGTGCCGAAGTAAGAGAGTAGCTGTGGCAAATTCTGCCTAGATAACTATTCTCTTGTAGGGAAATGTAATTGGACTCTCAGTACTGTTGTAGACTCCTTTTTGTTAAAACTATAAAAAAATTGTTAAAGTTTCATTTAAATTTTGTACATCATGAGCAGTAATATATACCTTTACTGACCCAACATAACGGTTTTATCACATGATATAAAGACGTTTAGACCGAATTAAATGAGGTATAAAAGGCGTTCCATAGAAAGTCTTTCACATGAATTTAGCTCGTACGTTTCAAATATTAATATATATGACATGGTATTAACTGCACATCACGTTCTGGTGATAACAACAGCGCTATAAATATCTTAAACGAACCGCATTTATAATTCAAAACATGTCGAAGAAATAATTTCTGCACATACTGTTTAGTTTTTATTTTCGCTCTTAGTGTTTTATCATTTAAATAACGCTTCAGAGCATGATGCAATAAAGTCAAAAATATCTTCTCGATTTCAGCAGCATACACGTGTTTGCATATCACAAATAACTAGATTGCAATCACAACTATATCGGACACGAACGCTGCAGCAACCTGTTCACATTAATTTCTAGCGTGCCTTAAATCAAAACGAATTAAGATAAAAGAAAGCAGGCAAATTACTCATCAGATTTTCAGAATATTCTTGGAGAGTTCGTCATTAAGATGTGTTTTCCTTTTGATAATGATGCAGGGATATCTCAAATGTATTTGGCTTTCGCTTTTTTGATGGTTCTTGATACTGACAATAATTATGATAGAAATGATGATAATGAAAAACAGAATGATCGTGCTGATAACGATGATAATGGATACAAGGCAGTATTTATGATGGTTCAAAGTTGAAAAAAAATGTTTCTGGAGTTGATTAACACTATTTTTCCCCGGGGCTTTATTTCGAAATTAATATCAATTGAAAAATAAGAAACAGCTTCAGTTTAATAGAATTCGGACACGTTCGAAAGCAAAGTTTCAATTCATATGCGTATATGTTTTGGGGAGGCACAAAATGAGCGCGGGCATTTCAGATAGTATGGCGGTCTCAAGTCATTTCCGCTGGTTGACAATAATGCGAGAGGCAGCATTTCTTGTATAGTTTTTTTAAGAAATTGTATAGTCCTTGTAAGTAATCGTTGATTTACATACAGCCAGGAGTTCGGATGAGTAGTAAATGTATCACGATTACGTAGCACGAGTTATTTAATTTTTTGCGCATCCGAACGACTGACTTTATGTTAACGATAAAAATACAGTGAGGTATCTATTATTTCGATTCTAACACGATATTGTCTTCTGTTCAACGCGTGAAGACATTCATTTTGACGTACAAGAACGAACTGCGATTTGATGCCTGCGTACTCTATCACACGAGTTACCCTTGAAAAAACGTGATGGTATTTTATCGTAAACTAATGTATAGATTCTTATGTGGGAAAAGTTACAGATCGTGTTAGAATTAAGAGATAATAAATGTGTCCGAACTCCTTGCTGTATGTTAATCAACGATAGCACAGGGGGCGGGGGACATTTATTATTTCAATCTAACACGATGTCTTCTAAAAGAACCCCGAACTATGTGCAACGCGTAGAACATTTCATTTACTAAATATATTTTACTTTTGAGTGACATACCAGCACAAATATCACGATTTGGAGTTCAGATGCGGAGTAATCTAATTACAAAGGCCGAATGCCTGAGTGATAATTTACGTAGCATCTGAACGGCATTTATGGACTGTAATAAACTTGAACATTATCTGTCTATCCAAAGCGAGCAATAACTACATATAATACAATGTATTTCACCATTAAATTAAATATTTTCAGTACACCTTCTTCTGTAGACTGAAATGCTAAAAACTTTTTTTATTTAATAGACTTTATTCATGCCGCAAAACCAGGTTTGCCATGTTTTTTGGCTACGGTTGCTGAAATAACTTCATTGAACGAGTCCGTCAGCAAATTTGTGCATTAAGACACAAAATGCAAGCATCTAAATGCAAAGTTGTACTCATCTCTTATTAGATTCTGTAGCACGCATTAAAACGATATATTTTTGTCAAGTAGCAACAATTTAATCAATCAAAACTTGGCAACAGACAGGGCAACGTTAGATGCATCGACTCCGTCACGAATGCATACAGTGCGTAGATGCATAATGTCTAACCTACATAGCTGCTACTTAGCAATCTTAAATACTTCAAAAACTTTTAACCGTTATACAAATGTACTATCTGTGAGTATTGTAATTTAAGCATTAAAGGGGCACTCCATACATTGAGAAGACTTTATTCTTTGAACCCAAATAATATGTTCAATGACCGGAAAATGATAAATAAATACAAGAACAACATTCATAGAGATATGTCTTATTATATTACAAATAAACCAACATAGAGAACTTCTTGATAAATCGCTATCCATGCTCTTTAAGAAGTGACCAGCGACACGGGAAAATGGGCCTTCGGACAAAATACTTTGAAACAGCTTTCTTGCGCTTTGAACAACACAATATTTGAATATCAATATGGGAAAATTACAGTTACCTATGTTCGGTACATACAAAACTACAACATTTTGAAAAGGTATACCTAAGGCGTCATTGTTCACTCTAAAAATGACGTCACATACCACAATTTGACGTCAAAACTCACTTCAATTTACATGGGCAGTAAACTATTCCGGTAATCATTTCCTAACAGCATCTTTATGTTTGGTTGCAACATTATATACTCTTTCAATATATATCATATCTGGTGAACTATTTCATGTCTTTTTATCCACGATCTGCCTTTTTCATAGGGTATAGCCAAGATTAAAAAAAGAATTATTTCAAATCGCTGTTGCCATAGTAATGGTCTTGGAGGATTTTGAAGCATATAGTATGTTTCTGTTGAGTAAAATATAGTAGCTATCAGTTTTTAACATTGGTTTTTTATTTAAAGAGGGTGACAAAAATGTAAATTTTATGGGTTTTTTTATCAATTATTGTCGAATAATGTAACAAATGTCCGAAGGCACATTTTCGCGCGTCGAAGGTCATTAGTGTTAATGGGATACATTATTTTGTGCAACAGAAGATTGGGAATGTTATGGGGAGTACGAGTGTGCGTGTTGGGGGGCATATCATACTTTATGTTCCTTGCCTTGCAAATGTTTAGAAACCAGTGTCATTAATGGAAACCTTGTCTTATTTGAGTCTGTACATTCTCTTGCACATACCTTCTGCATAATCCATATCTAAATGCTCATAAATAGTGTCATTTTTCATACTTATTACAACACCGTTATTTGTTTATTCAACTTTATAACAACTTTATATTTTATTTATATGTTTTTATTTGTTTTCTGAATAATGCAGTATTAACTGTTCGAACAGTTTTCTATTATTCTACAAACATTCCAAACATTCTGCCGACATAACCAGTAATTTTAGCATGAAATAGGTCCTTTGTTTTTTTATAATACAAAATGTTATCTTGCATAAAATAAACTTAGTGTAAATGGCACACGCATTTTTGCTCTGTCTATAACATCTTTATAAATAACAGAGACGTAAGAGTATATTTAATATCAAAACAGAGCAAAACAATTCGGTTATTAGAACAAGTATTTATTACGACCATGATCTTGTACAGATGACTACAGAAGACTACTGACATGGCTCTTGCTGCTTACTGATTGGTGATTGTAACTATTGCTGGCATTGATACGGAAACTATACTGAAGCTGTAGCCACGCTTTTTTGTATATCATATTTTTTTTCCCCTATTTATTTTTTTTTTTTTTATATTTATATATAAAAAATAAAAAACAATTATATATAAAATAAAATTTTTTTTTTTTTTTTTTTTTTTTTTTTTTTTTTATATATAAAAAAATTACTCCTTTTTTTTTTTTTTTTTTTTTTTTTTTTTTTTTCTATATTTTAGGTCCCCGGCTTAAAGTTGTTGTTCCATGCTCTCCGGTATAATCCCTATCATGTTTATTTTCTCCCGATTGATGTACTATGTATACCTGGAAGCTATCGCCACGCTCTCTGGCTTACCATGAACATTTTCAGGTCCTGATCTTGATGTTTTATGTATACCCGGAAGCTAACACCACGTTCTCTGGTATACCATGTATGTTTACATGCCCTATCACGTATATTTTCAGGTCCTGGTTTGGTGTTCTATGTATACCCGGAAGCTATCGCCACGCTCTCTGGTTCCGTGTTCTGGGCGATCATCTTCTTTCTGCTTCTCATCACTCTCGGACTAGACAGTTCAGTAAGGAACAAATTAATAATGTTAAAATTTCAATATCTTTGATTCTGTAAGTAATCCAACTTGTTTTGCTTTTATTAAATAATAATAATAATAATAATAAATTCTTTATTTAAAGAAGGTAACACATACGAATATTCATATGACTTAGTTTAAACATGGCCACATGAAAAGGACATAAACAAAACTTAAATTTCAACTATACACAACTCAGTTATACATAATACAGTATGACAATCACTCAATAATTCATAGCAAACATTTCAAGACATTTGAACTCCATATACAGTCAAACCTATGTTAAAGACCGCTGTTAGTAAAACAAATCAGGAGGGAAAGAGAAGAAGTCATTTAAGAACTCATGTAAATGAAGTAAAGGTGTTAATGATGACCATAATCATACATGTAAGTCAATTTCCAGTGAGTGGCATTTGCTCATAAGTTTGACGGTAAATAAAGAACATGCATACATCATTTTTCACACCATACACATACGTGCTGTAGCAGTGTTATATTTCATCAATAAATGTTTTTTCAATGATTTTTTAAATGAATTCAATGATTGACTGAAACGAATATCTATTGGTATATTGTTCCAAGTGTGAGCAGAGGTATCATAGTAAAAGAATGTTTCATGTACATAGTGCGTTGTTTTGGTATCACAATATTAGTGTTGCTTACTGATCAAAGACAATGTTTTATTGCTGGAAAAGTTAAGTAACTCAAGTATGTATTCTGGAGCAAGATTGTGTCGAGCTTTATAAACAAGTACCGCCGTATGATATAAGCATCTATCAGCAAAAGTCAGCCATTTTAATTCATTAAGCAAAGGTGTGCTACAGGTACGCGAAGGTTTTCGTTTAATCAGTCTTGCGACTCTTGCTTGTAACTTGAACATAGTATTTAAACACCGTATTCCGGTTCCCCATATAGTACAACAATAGTCCATAGATGATTAACTGTACGCATTGTAGAACATAATTTTCATGTCATCAGTTAAGTAATTAGAAATTCGTTTTAGAATTGATTTTGGAGGATACTTTGGAAAGCTGTACATTCCAAGATAAAGTATTATCTACATAAATACCCAGCATCTTATGAACACTAACGTTTTGCAAATTGTCAACTTTAAATGTAAATCCTTATTAGTTCTGTGCTTACGGCCGGTCGTTAAAATCATACATTTTGTTTTTGTAGGATGTATTGACATGTTGTTTAAATGACACCACTTTATTATGTTATTCAAATTTCTTTGAAGTTTACATTGTACAATTTGAATATCGCGATCTGATTCATGAAGAGTAGAGTCGTCAGCATATAAATCAATATTGCTTGATGATGTTTCAAAAGCAATGTCATTTATGTATAATAAAAATAGTAACGGCCCAAGTATAGAACCCTGGGGAACCCCAGAAGTAACTTGCAGTGCATTTGAAGTTATATTACCCGATTTAATAATCTGACTCCTGTTAGACAGATAAGATGCAAATAATTTAATGGTGTTGGGAGAAAAGTGGTATAACTTGAGTTTGTGTAAAAGAATGTTATGATCTACCAAGTCGAATGCCTTTCGTAAATTCTGATATTATTAAGGACTAGGTTTTTTTTAACTTACATGTATATCAGTAAAGCTTGATGTGTGTTTTCTGGAGGATCTGTCGCAGACTGAGGTGAAAATTCGTCACCGATACGGAATCCGATGATTCCGATAACTGTTTCGAGATTTGAAATCTGGTTTTCATTGGGTATCACTAGTAAAGAGGGAAATATTTCACAGAATTGCGCTCTAACGAGATATTGCACGAAAATTGTCTACACAATGTCAGTGAATACTACTACAAGCCGCAAAAAAGGAAATGAATACAGGAAAACTCTCCATAGCTATCCGCTGAGAATGATTGCCCGACTTTTTTGTGCATATCTTTAGTCTTGTGCATTGAGAGGGCAACACAACTTTCTACAAGAGATCGAACGGGAAATGAAACAATATTAAAATTAATCTAGCAATTTGGTTTTTCTTTTAGTTTGGAGGCCTGGAGTCAGTTATAACTGCTATATGTGATATCAGCCCAAGACTGGCGAAAAGAAGGGAGCTCGTGGTGTTGTTTGTGGTTACAATCTGCTTCCTGGGTGGTCTGCCAACCACAACATACGTAAGCGGGAGCTTTCAGTTCTTTCAGTGCTTTGATACATGGCATTTCTAACTACTCTTAACTGTTTCTGAAAATGACTGCTCTTGATAGTAGTTATTGTCACGAAAATAAATCAGTGTTTTCAGTGCTTTGATACACACATTTTTAACCATTGATAACTGTTACTGAAAACGACAAAAGTTGTTGCTGTCATGCAGATAAATACCTGTTGATGAGTTCTTGCTGAACTATATGCACAGTACCTGCATCAGTTGCTTTAGTTTATGATAGAAATAAACAATAATGTACTACTGATGCGAACTTCGTTTTTTTTTTTTTCGAGTTCCAGGCAAGGAAATGTCGTGCAGTGTAAATCAATTTCATGTACCCACGAAATATCAGTGACATTTAGGCATAAATATCTAGTACAAGTAAACAAAACCTTCATGAAGTCATTAATCAGCACTTGGCACTGTGAGACAGAAAAATACGTGAATTACTTCTTTCTACCTCATGCAGATTCTCAAGTACTTTCGTACCTTTTCTCACAGTCCGTGTTTTTCTGTATTCCTTGCATAACCTTCTCTATTATTTCAGTGGCAGTAGTTATATTTCTGTTCCATAACTCTTTTATTTCAGTTACATTTTTATATGCACAAGTTAATATTATAGTAAGGCCCTTCAGTGTGTCGTAATTCAGTTCCCAAATCTTTTTTATAGTAATTTCAATTCATTAATTACGTGTATATGCAATATTTATATGCTGTTAGATTATTATCTATTTCATGCTAAAAATGATTTTGAGCCAAAGTGGCGCAGTGGTACCCGCCTTCGCCTCCGAATTGGAGAGTTCCGGGTTCGATGGCAGTTTTCTTCTTAGGCAAGATACAAATATTTCCACATTTTCTCGCTTTTGAGGTTGATTTCATCTGAGATGAGTCTCGAGAGCGATCAATCTTAGTTGATAGAACTTGTTTCGCAGTCGAGAATAACTAAATCAGTATAAATAAAATGCCTTTATTATTTTTATTTGCAGGGCGGTCAGTACGTCCTTACATTGCTTGATACGCATGCTGCACCTGTAGCTCTTATCTTCATCTGCTTTATAGAGGCCATCGCTGTCAACTGGTTCTATGGTAAAATGCATTTTCAATTTAATTTCTTTTCCGTGCTCTCGATTTAAGCGGTAACCACAGAGTGACGTCATACTTCTCAATTTATTTCAAGGCAGAAGCAAGAATTTGCACTTAGCTAGGTCAATATCACTCACAGATTTCATTGGTCACCGCGATTGACCTACTTTTTGGCGACCAATCAGTTTCACTTTTTGACCAAAACTGACGGGAAATTGCAGTCAGGTAAATCTCTTCTTTTTTGGACATAGACAAATCACATTTTGCTATGTATAGGCATGATAGGAGACATGCCGGGGTCTCAACTAAAATTACAAGCTGATATAAATGCTCTCATGGACGGACCTTTATAAAAGTTGCTTCAAATCAAATCAAATCAAGAATTTTGAACCGTACGACGACATCGCCTAGCAATGCAAAGCAGAGGGCCTTGGTCCACTCAGTCACCATGGCAACCCCATAAAAGGGGTTCTGCAAATTTTCTAAGCGACTATACTCACTATACTCACACCACTCATATCTTCTCTTTTAGTCCAAAGACTAAGTCTCACGAAAATTACGTCATCCATGATTCTCTCGGAAAATCATTATTCTCACGGATGTTTCCGGAGACGACCAAGTAAGCGTGATTGAAAAAACATATCGTCGTCTGTACACCTAATCATGATGAAACTGCTTATTTGGCTTATCTTTTTTTAATATAATTCTTGTTTACTTTTAATTTTTGTTGAGCACTTCTTGACTGAATTTCATTTATGTTGTCTCTTTCCTTGCAGGTGTACAAAGGTTTTCAGATGATATTGAAAAGATGTTGGGTTTTCAACCAGGCATATTCTGGAAGATCTGCTGGGCTGGAATTTGTCCCTTGTTTCTATTTGTATGTCTTTCATGCGTTCTTTTCCTGCTAAATTTCTAAACAGAACTTTTCTATCAGTTCACTTAAGTTATACACTTGATGCTCATCTCATAGAATAGCTCTGTGAAGATTTATTTGTACCGAATTCTCCACTTCTATGGTATAAACATTTTGCAAAAGATTATTTCATAAAGGTTTACAAAATGATAACTTTTCTTTTCGAATTTCAAATTTGCTTTGAGTTTTTCTGTAAATAAATCGCGAATTTTTTGTCACGCCAAAAATACATAATTAACAGTATTGTTCAAAATTGTAGATACTGTTTGTGCTATCAATCGTAGCATACAAGGGTTTGGAATTGGACGATTACGTGTATCCGAGGTGGTCAGAGGCTGTAGGCTGGCTGGTCACCGTTAGTTCACTGCTGTGTATACCTGGGTATATGCTATACAGTTTTATTGTAACGCCAGGAGACCCGAGACAGGTTGGTCAGAAAATAATCTAACTTTAAATTCAACTACTTGTTAAGAGAAACACACTGTCGAAAGAATTTCTAAAATCGGAGTATTAAATGTGAAGATATTGTTTGATCACGAAGGTAGCCATTTTGAATTTATGATGTCATAGCTTTCTAATTAAATATTCACGCAGGTAATACTGCTATTTTGAATAGCAGTTTCAAATATATATTAAAACATGGTAACCTGCATGACACTTAATCAGTGTTATCAATTTCAGATGAAAAAACAATCAAGATAAATTGAGTAAATGGGGTTCAAAATTAAGTTTTGAAAAATGGGGTGTGTGATGTGACTTATTTGCATATATTTTCATATCAAGTAAATCTTAGATTTATCATAACTTTTTCTGTTTTTAGCCGATTTCAAACATTTTTTCAACAGTGTGTTTGTGTTTAACAAACTCTTTAATATTCAATCCTTAGTTATGTTCTCACTGCGTTCCCCTTTAAAGAAACAAAATGTAACGCCTTTTTGAACCAGTAACTAAAACAGATTATTTTGGCTAGAGAGCTGTACAGAACATCGCCTTTATATAAATTGCAAGAAATGTTGCCTAAGTTCAACGTTAAATGGATAGCTTTACATCTAAACTCTTAAAGCACATCTTAATAGAAAAGTTTCCAAAAAGACAACGAAAGTGTTAGTTAAAATAATGTTTAAATATATTCGAAACTTTCTTGTATGATTTCAGAAACTTATACAAATGATTCAACCTGAAGTGCAAATGCAAAAACCTGATTACTATAGGAACGTTAATGGGAATGGCGTAATTCCAATGCAGTCACCAGAGTTACTTCCCTTCTACAGCAGAGACAAAACGGAAGTAAATAACACAAATACGATCAATTGTGATGTGGATAATAACAGAACAAACTCGCATGAAGTATATATACAGGATGGAACAACAGGTTGTTCGAATGGCAACTACAGTAGTTATGAAAGTAAAAATATTTTTGGAAACGGTAGTGTCAATATGCGCGAAAACAATGACGTTTCAAATCCCGATAAAAGTATTGAATCTTCACAGAGAACGGGTGAATTTGAAGGATTGAATGAAAAGAGTTCTGAGTACAATGAAAAGTGAATTCATCATTATGTACAGTTTCAAAATCAGATTAACTCACGTGTATACACGTACAAAAATACACGGATATACGGGGTCGCCAACAATACTTTCTGTGACGTGGCAACGGGCACTTTACTTATTTAATTCTGTTCACAATTGCGTTGCGTCGTTTGTGATAGAAAAACAGGAGGCCCATCCATTAGTTTCATGGGATAAACACGGCATGATACAGATGCATGTACATAACTGTAAAATGCCTCATACTATACGAAATACCATTCAGTTCAATATTTCAGTCGCCGATTACAGCCAAAATATGTCTTTGTTCTTTAAAGAATGCCATCGAAACAGATATAATGTATGTACATGTATATATATGTGCCAAAGATGGTACAACTGGTATGGCTTATTGTAACACTGGCAAACCAGATGATATGCTGTTGCCGTTCGTCCAAGTATTTAAAATCACGAATACATTATTTATCTTAGCTCGCTTGAGTCGCTCTCCGTCGTCCGACAGTCCGGCCGTCATTCATATTTTGGCTCTTAAACACTCTTAAGGTCACACTACCTGTGAAATCTTGACCAAACTTGCACAAAACTAAAGATATCTGGCCGGAAGATCTAGGACGAGTTCGACACTGGGTCACTTGGATTCAAGAACTAGGTCACCAGGTCAAATAATAGAAAACATTCTAGAGGTCACACACGACCCCCAATTATAATGAAAAAAGCGTTTGTCTCTATAATCTCTAAGCCAAGTTAAAGAATGAGTCATTAGGGCTAAAATTAACAAGGTTACCAGGTCAAATATTGGAAAAAAACTTTCTTTATACTCTAGAAGTCACATTTTGTACCTATTCATCATGAAAGTCAATCGGGATGTATATCTATCTTAATGAAATTGAAATCTAGGTCAAGTTTTAAACCGGGTCATAGAAAACCTTTTTAACACTTTAGACGCCACATTTTCAACCCAAAAATCATGAACGTTTGATGGACTCTAATTCACATTTAGTCAAAAGCAGGTTTCTAAAATTTCTACTACTGGCCTTGCTAATGACCTTTTGATCTATTGTTTTCTTGTTAAAGTGCAACGATAGTCAATTGAACGATATATGACCATTATAGACCTCTTATTAACTTACATGATCAGTCAGTAGATAGAAATAATAAAGTTGAAATTTTGTCCACTTCTTACATAATAATTTATCTTTCAAGTAAGAATTTCATTTCAAACAAACTTTAACCATAAACCAGGTGTGGAATCTTGGATCTTGAAAATTAAGTAAACTTGCATTATGAATTTTAAATTTAAAGATACACCTTATGTAAACCGGAAACTGAAATATAATTTCAAGAATTTATTGCTTGTATATTTATCCTGGTAAATTGTAAATATTGGAGAACACGTGCTCTGTTCAATAGATCAGTAATAAATCTGTTACAAAAGTCTATACATATTCTTATATATTACATGTACTAATACATTTTTGTACCATTCGACTGCCCGGATGTAAAGTTGATTCATATGGCCACAGACCACACAGTTATTTTACTATATGTTCTATGTAGTGGTACTTTGACTCAAACATTTTCTGTATGGTATCATCCAAGAGAAAAAAAAAATAGCAGCAGAAAACTAGGGGTTGAGTGGCAGTTTTTTTCTCACTATTGAGGTCAAGGTACATGCGTATGAATAATGATTGAAGATGGCCGGAACCATGCAAAAGCATTGATGTAAACAAGAGATCACTGAATACAATCTGACATAAAAACTGAAACTCACATGACCAAAGCTTGTCTGCATTACTGTTATACTGCAGTAAGTCAGCTACAAAAATGCATTAGTTAAATGATAAACTCAAGTGAAATATTTTTTCGATAAGGGAATTTCAGGACATTTTGGACAACGCAGAAACATTCAATCGCACCTGATGTACAGCGTTGGTTCATTACCCGGAGGAAGTGGGTTCGAATCCCGTAAGTGAAACTTGATCGGACTTCCTCATTATATTTTTACTGCAAAAGTACCGGTTTAAACCCTATGAAGCAGTTATAGCTAATGGTAAATCCTAAATGTAATAAGACTTTTTTTCAATATCTATAGTCTACTTTCGATGTAAGATAGATAAGTTTAAATTAAACCTAGCAAAGGTGAATGGTGGACCCAAATAAGTCACCCTCCGTTTTGCACATTCTCCCGTTGAAGTAGCTTCATAGAGAAGAAACGCGACCATGTAACAATGCATTTCACTTGAAATCAATCACTTCAAAGTCTGTTGATGTTCTCAATGAAGTGGTTCGAGAATGAACATGATTAAACAACCCGTTTAAATCGATATTCTCTGATCCGTTCAAATTGTGTCGAGCTACGCTATTTGACAACTACCCTATAACCCCTTCTTTCGGCACGAATACTGAAGCAATCGACTAGAATGTTAAATATAGATTGCAAGAACTTGTTTTACAATTAATGTATACTAATTCTACAATTAATTCCAATCAATAAGTTTAAACTAAATTCTTAGAGGAGTACAGTGCGAACATTCCATGAATTTACTCCGCCCGTTCAGCACATGTTCTTGCATTTTTAGTAAGCATATTGTTTTAGCTGTTTTAACTGCTGCTTTGTAATGACATTTGCATGTTTGTTCTTCATTCATATAACCTGACAAGGCATGAACCGATAATAAATGCAAGAAATAACACTGAATATCTTCATAAAGTTGTATTGAATAAATATTAGATTAATCTCATATAATACCGTATAAAATCTGTAACAATGACATGTATTTCTGAATGGTTATTCATACCAACTACATTTCGCGTGCATCTTTTTCGCTGTATTCGCGGAGGCCAGTTAAGAATACGCGAATAATATATCCTAACTTTTTTTTCATTTTATTTAAAAAAAGTGAATTTAAGTATCCGCCATTCAGTCCAACATCGGCAAAAAGCGAACATTAATTGGCGCAAAAACTAATTGGGTTACAGAATCCAGAAATCTGACGTAGTGTAAATAATATAAATAAATTGAATATGATTTGTGTTAATTTCGAATACAAATATTACTAACTAGGTCTGCAAATTTTTCAAATGTTAATAACTAACAGTATTGGAATCGACACGCAGAGCTACAAGAATGACACAGATATATCAGACATTTGTAATCGTTCTAATGCTAATATTTACACGGATTTGTCTGTGTAAACAGGCATGACGTAACGAGAGAAAGGTCAAATCACACAGTATTTGCACTGTATCTTGGACCACTTCTTTTATACAACCATTGCACGTTTTCAAAGAAGGGTATATTCTAACCTTTTATAAACATTCCGAAGAAAGATTTGATTATTATGAAGCATTTAGTCAAAAATGTTATGTGTTTTCAGACTGTAAAGACGCAAGCGATTATATTTGATACTTTTATGCAAGAGTTAGCATTGTGTTTTATTCGTGTTGATTTTTACCACCATGTTCCTGTTCAGGGTGAACTGCTAAAATTAGAAGGGCTTGGGTAAGATGATATACATCTGATTTTAATCAAATAAATGGTTAGTTATAATGTCTGACCTGAGCCTTATTGACAAGAAAATTAAACATGAATCAACCCGTACTCAAGTATATAATATCCTGTACGGACGAGAAGAGGGGAAAGAGCAAAAACCATTTTGCAGTTTGTGGAAGTTACCGTGATTTGCACGTCATTAAAAAAATTCCTATCTAATTGTTAAGTATTTTCAAAGGGCAAATCTAAGGGCAATAAATGACATGTGATAGGGAGTAGCGTGCGCTCAAATCTTCACTTTTGCCCAGAAAACATAGACTTAGTGGTGTTTAACTGAATGTAGTGAATTTATGAAAACGACTCATTGGTCAAACATGTGATGAGCTTTAGGAAAACAGTGCATAAACATGAAATTTGGTTCTATATTTGCCGACTTGCCTGTAAAATACCATTTCAAAAGAAATCAGGATGTTAGATTCCATTATTTCTGCTCTGACTGACCGTCACTTCAGCAGAATTCTCGATTCAGAATTTCAGACTCTATAATTAAAGATCTAGTTTTGATAGTCTGGTCTCATTTTCCGTATGAAAAAAAGCTAAGAAGGCATTTTACGTCGAATTTAAGGTCATAGGAACCCATCTGAATTACCTTTCTTGTATACACTTATTAACTTTTCTAACGCATCCAGTAGCCGTTTTGATATAACTTAAAAACTACACAAGATATTTCGATGATATAAGGGCAATTAGATTAATATAGAAGACATTGTTAGATACAAAATTAAAAACAAATTTATTCTACAAGTTGTAGATTTTGTAATTTATTTGATGCACTCCACGTTTTACAAATTAGGAAATCAATTCAATTTACTTAGTATAATAACTGAATTGGGAAAATACAATTTTTGTACCCCTACTCCTATTTTGACGTAGCCTATGGCACAAAATGTGAGGTCATTTATTTTTTCAAAAATGGTCATTTTTTAGCATTGAGTATTTCTATTGTGCTTAAGTTTGTTAATGTACACTTTTCATGTTTTAGTTAGTTTTATTATCATTTTTGAAATATAACGAATGCAAATTTCCGGAGTGCAAAAATCAAAACCGTCCTCAGTGAGCCCCTTAATAAAAATGGCAAGAACTTGGTTTATAATGAATGTAAGTTTATTCTACAGTCAATGTTAATTTAGTCTACAATCAATGAAAAAACTTAATTCTCAAGTCCGTTCAGCACATTTTCTTGCATCTTTAGTAAGCATATTTTTAGCTGTTATTACTGCTGCTGCTGCTGCTTTTTAAATGCATTTGCATTTTCCTGTTTCATTCATATAATCTGACATAGGTAAAGATTAGATTAGTCTAATACCAGTACTGTCACATAGTATGTAGCAAGTATCTATATACATTTTTGTATATAGAAATCTGATGTCGTGTAAATAAAAGAAAAAAGTAAATAATTATGGTAAGTGTTAATTTCCAAACCAAATATTACAAACTAGGTCTGCAATATTTCTACAAATGTTATTTTCTTAAAGTATAGGCATTGACACGAAAAGCTTCAAGAATGACCCATTAATAATGAAAATTTGTCATCGTTCAAATGCAAATATTGACGATTGAAAGGCAAATTACGCAATATTTGAAACGTTATGAGTGTTTCTTTCATACCTTATGTGTTTTCATAGAAGGGCGTTTTAACCTTTTAAGAACATTTCCAAGCAAGATTTGATTGTTGTGAGAAAAAAATTTGAGTATGTTCTCAAAATCTAATATAAAGAGACATGCGATTTATGTTTCATTCTTTCAAACAACACTTTTTTTATTCGTCTTGAGTTTTGCCATTATGTTCCTGTTCATAAGACAGGGTTAATTACTTCAATTAGAATGGTGGTGTTAGGTCGAAAGCACATCTGATTTTGACCAAATAAACGGTTACATATATAGAATCATTTATTTATTTATTTATTTATTTATGTCTCTTCCATGTACAACATTCAGTATATAAAATCATGTTAAAATACTTTTATCTATTAAATTGTACATGGCCATTCATATATAAGAATTATAAGAGACTATTGATCAACCTATCACGACTATTATATTATATCACAGTTAAAAGCTATATATGTTCTACTAGTTTGATATCTGACAACACCAAAACCATCAGCTATTTATCAAGAGTTTAACTATTGTAATTTGGTAATAATAAATACCCAAAATTCACTATTTAATGTACTAGAAAGTAAATTTGTTTTTAAATATTTAATATTCATTTTCTTAGTTCTATTCTGAAAATATAGTCAGATCTAGCGAACATATTGCTTCTCATGCCCTAATATCTGCTGCAAAAAACTATATAGTATCTACATAATTACAGATAAAATCTGAATCACCTCTCTGCTAATCTTCATGATAAGATTGCCATAAAAAGGGAATAAATCTGAGCTACAAAAGGGGCACTATTATGCACCAGTTAGAAAATGTATTTAAGATATCCTTTTCTAACATTAATCGATTAATGCTAGCTTGATTAGCAAAATCTTCAGATGCGTCTAAAATACCCATACTTATATCTAAGAAATTTTGATTATTTACACAAACTAAAAATCTTCTTTGGAGAATATTAAAGCAGGTTTTTGCCACACTCTTATCATATATTGGTTGGACTTATAAAACTAACTTCTCTTCATCAGGTAAATCCAGAAAACCTTCTTTGTACAGATTCAGCCTTACTAAACATAATTTGCCTTATATCCGAGTACATATGACAATGTAATGTACATGTAATTCCGTTTCTGTTTCTGTACATATGGACAGATTCTATTTTGAAGACTTAGCCCTTCATATCTTCCTGTCTCAACCCGAAACGGAGCTACTCCGCATCTAACCTTAGCAAAGCAGATCTATGTTTCAATGGTAGTATCTTTTACGTACTGTTCAACTGAAGATCTGATTTAAACAAACAATATGTTCGGTTTATTACCTCCCTTACGAGAGGGACCAACTGTACTCCGTTTTGCTAAACCATGAGTTTTTAAAATCTTCCATCAACTGGTTTTTAACGAATCACCTAGTAACCGAGAGATTGGTCTGGAAATATCAAAATATATCAATATTTAATTTCCTTACTAACGCGAGTACATAAATATCTATTTTTGCATATATTTGAAGCTTTTAAAAAGCCCATAATGATATACTTTTGTTCAACCTGGAATCATTTGTACGAAATTCTCTGTTGTGCTCTAGAAACACAAACCACTGCCTTATATGAACTGGTTCCCATCCCATCTCCCCTACAAGGCTGCAGAGGGTGTGTATTTCCCTACTCCTAGGTAAAACCTCATAGCCCTGTTTTGAATGGCATTTATACAACTATATTGTTTAAACCCCATATGGAGGCGCTAGCTTATCACCGGCCAAACTACTGTATCATATAACTTGGTGAAAACATCATAGGGTAAGCCTCCTGCTAGTTTACATTTTGCAATTAATAAACCCAAAGCTCTACTTGCACTTTTAGCAACATGTTTAGCAGTCAACTCATATTCTAAATGCTCAGTTAACAATACCCCAAGTATATGTAAGCATTAGTTACTTCAACTTATTTTGACCACACCAAAAGTTAGACTTGGTGCTAGGTGCAGATGATTTACGGAAGTGAACAACTTTGCTTTTGTTTATATTAATAGACATATCATTTGTGTTACACCATATATGCAATGCGTTTAACAAAATTGCAGGTCCTGTTCATTTTCTGCTATTAAAACGATGTCATCTGCTACATTAAGATACTATGTTTTCTTCATCAAGTTTTACCCCTTTTTTAGGGATTTCAAATATTAGCTAGATCATTCAAATAAAGATTAAATAGCAAAGGCGATAAAATACAGCCTTGTCTTAACCCACATTTGACTTCAAACCAGTCAGTACAAAAATTGTTAACTCTAACACATGAAACAACAGATGAGTAAATTGATTTAACAGAAGCGTAACATGTAGTTATAATGTCTGTTCAGCAGGACCTGACAAACACACATAATACATATAGACATGAAAATCAAACATGAGGCAAACCGTAGTCCATGTTTATGATCACCTGCAATAGGCGAGAGGAGGGGGTAGAGGACGACAACCATTTTTCAGCTTGAAAGTCCCCTAGGCCTAAGTTAGTATACCAAATTTCAAACACTGCAAGAAATTTAACTGTGCTTTGTGCGAATAACAACTGTAAACCTGCGCTATGCGAAAGTAGTGCAAGACAGACCCGATCAATCTTCTGTTTGAATGTCGCATATGATAAGAACATATTACAAATAAAAACAGTACCGTAACATAAAACTTCAAGCGACTGCAGGAAGGTATATAACTTACGGGCTGCATTACACATTTTTTTCTGTTTTAGAAATTAATGCGCTGTTAGCTGATTACGGAAGATAATCATATGCATATCACGGAAAAGTACGGATATTTACGGAAACGTACGGAGCTCGATATAAGAGTTTGTAGTTTGATTTTCAAATTTCCGATGTTATTTCATTGACAACGATTACATATATATTTACCTAAAAATAAATGTCTCTAAAAAAAGATATAATTTACGTACATTCCCGAGAAGGAACTCACGTGATCAAAATCACCCGCCATTTATCGAGGACGCTGCATGTCAAGGCCCAGTGAACGGTTTCACCGATTACAACTACAAGGTAACCCAGAATCATTTTTGGTTTTCTCTGTTATACACATTGTACAGTACTGTATTTATATTTCATTGCTGGTATTGCTTTGTTTATTTCTGTTTCAAGGTCTTGTCCTTGGTACACAATAATTTTCGATCCACATCATCAGATCATATCGCTTGAACTTGTACAAAGCGCAGATCGAATGATCGAATTATTTTTATTGGCTTAAACATTTTATAATGTTGACTATGTAATTATTCTTCATTTAACGTACGTTTTATAATAAAACAAACTTCCCTGCCACCCATATATTTGTGAATCATTCATTCTGTGTCATATATTGAATTTCGTCCTCTGCACATTTCGACCCGCGCTTTAGGTAAGATTCAGCGCAAAACACGTAGGTCAAAAGTTGTTTTTCGGGGAGTTAACCTATAGCCCCAGGCCTTCAGCGCTCACAGCGCTTTGATTACTGAATGTAGTGACTCGGCATTGGTCAAACACTTTCTGAACTTTAAAACATTTTCATTATGTTAACTGTGCATTCGGTTCTTAATTTGCTGACTTGCGTGTAAAATAGCATTTCAAAACAAATCAGGATGTTAGAAATGCATGTCGTAATTTCCATTACTTCCGCCCTGAATGACCGTCAATTCAGTGGAATTCTCTATTCAGACCATATAATTGAAGATCTAGTTTTGATAACCAGGTCTCATTTTCTACATGAAAAACTGTGAGAAGGCATTTTACGTCGAATTTTAGATCATAGTTTAATAACTTATTTACGTCTCATCCAATACATGTATATAATTAAAAATTCATAAATGACATTAAACATGAATTGGCCATTCTGTCACAGAATTACAAGAGAATATTTCTGGCATAAAACTGATTATATACACTGATTAAAAGCTAGGAACCCATTTTAATTACATATCTTTTAGACTTGAAGACGTTGCAATGCGTCAACTTGTGCAGTATTTACTTTATTCAACATGGTTATAGTATTTCGAATATTGTATTTCAATTTTGCGCAAAGAATGATACTGTTAGTCTGAGTAATTTCACCACTGCTTCATAAAGTAGGAGTACTTGCATTAGTGATATAATAACAACAGAAATTTAGAGTAATTTTCTAGAAATTAAGTTGCGGCCCAACATGAAAACTTTACAAGTTTATAATGGGATTTACTATGCATAAAAAAGAAACACCAATGCCTAACAATGCAGGAGGTGGAATTCAATCATTTGTAAGATTGTTAAACTTTATCAGTTGGAGAGTAAGTTTATGAAAAAAAAAATCATCACAGGAGCTTTCAGACATATGGTCATTAATTCACCTATATATTCAATTCAAAGGGAGGTTATTTAAGAATTTGAATCTTTGGTGTCTCAACTCTGGCTTTTTGCATTGTGTTTTCGTAAAACATTGTAGAGTTTTCTAGTCTTGACATTAGTTTCTCTCAACTGACAGCAAAAAAGAATTGTCTTGACAACCTATATTCACTATATGAGTTATCTCCCTTTCATGCATTATAAAAGACTTTAACTTTTAGGCCTAGTATCGCGTTTGTTATTTGTCTTATTTTATAGAGCCAGAGTGAAATACATTGATTTAATATTGTGTTAAATATTTGTATAATTAAAGTGTAAAGTTTTCATTTTGGATGAGTATATATATGTTTTCTATAATAACGTTCTTTACCTTTAGCGTTACCAGAGGTGATTTTTAAGACATGCATTTCATCTGAATGGTAAATATAATCTGGGAAAAATCTCATACAGCTTAATTATTAGACATTTGTGAGGAAAATTATTGATAGACATTTAAGTAATACTATTTAGTTGCTTACAATTATCAGATATTTACTTGGGTGGCGCGATGGGCGAGGGGTTAACGCTCTGGACCACCAATTCGGTGGTCCCCGGTTTGAATCCCAGGGACGGCCGTGACTGTAAACAATCTAAATAGATGAATTGTGCAAATATTTACAGCTTACTTATAAATATATTATTATGTACTTAAAACCTTCACTTATATTCTAATTAAAAAAAACAAACAATTTTTTGCTGAAATAATCTCTAAATCACATTTACTTTTTCGAATGAGAACGTAAACTGATCTTGACTTTTGTATACATTAACCATCTGTTTTACTACGCGTATCTTTTATTAAACATACCATGCTTATCCATTAAATGTGTTGAACAGCCACATTTTGTAAATTGCAATGAACAATATATATGTTTTATCTAGTTATCTAGTAAAAATTTGACGAAAATTTTGGATAGACGAATTTCGGCTAACAAAGCCTAGATAAGCCTTAAAATTAAAAAAAAACGTAATGGCTAACGTCACTGTGCTAGACATTTCTTTGCTTAAGCCTGGTTCAATGTTTTATCCGAGACTCCGTCACGTGATTTTAAATTGCTAAGACAACATGATAGGTAATAAATAGTGGTATTAGTTTCGGATATTCGCTTGAATACCGAAAGATCGATATGGTGAGAAAATAACGAAGAAATTCCGTCATATTCCTTGATGAAAACAAGCTCCCCATGACTCTGACTATGATACATAATATGAGAAAATGCAAAATGACGGCTTTTCCTTAATTTGAACTGTGCTAATTTCGGTCAATTTCTATTCATGAAAAAACTAACAGTCGCGAAATACGCAGCTTTTCCTAGACAAAGATACACTCAGTGTACGAGATGACATATGATGACGTTAGGTGACTTAAACCGGATGACCCTAAAAGAGAATAGAAGTATTATAACGGGTTTGTCTTATATGCTTTTCGAAAGAATAAACATAATACAATAAAGTGGACAGAAGTATTGGACTTGCTGACCGCATGGTTACATCTGTTATAACCGTTGATAGAATGCGTTGCTCCTTTTGCCCAAGAGATGCTAAAACACAGACGAGGCTAGAGGTATTGCATCTGCTGCCCTGGAGGTTGCACCATTTAGACAATGCTGTTATAAACGTAAACAAGGCTAGAAGTATTGCAACTGCTGTCCGAAATATTGCACCTGTTATAACGTAGATTGGGAACATTCAACATCAGTTAAAGACGGAGCTAAAAATAAGATGTATTGCACCTATTGCCCGACATATTTTATCTGTTATGAACGCATACACTGTAAAAAATCACCGTTGAATTTACGGTCAAAAAACTGGCAGCTGGTTTCCAGTTCTCTCTCCGTAATTTTTTACGGTCAACCGTAAATGGCAATGTGAAGAACCCGTAACATTTACGGTACTATACCGTTTGTCATTACATTACAAAAAACATGCAGCTGGGCCCAGTCCTTACAGAGCATGCACTCTCCAGTTGGTAAACTAAAAACCACGTACACAAGAACATTTGTGTGAAGTTTAGTGACTCTTTGTCAATTACATAAGGTCAAGTGGTGCCAAATATCACACCATGTGCCTCCGAATGAAATTCCTGAGTATCCCATAATCCTTTCTTTTTACGGGATTTCTACGTAATCTTCATTTAGGACGTAGAAACGCCGCACGGGACAGGTACCATCAGTATTTAATGTCGAATGGCCGTAAAAGTAACAGTAATTTTTTGCAGTGTACTAGCTAGAGGTATTGAATGTACTGCCCGACCTACTGCATATGTTATGAAGGCAGACGGGGCTATTTCACCTGCTGTCTGACAGATTGCATCTATTCTTAACGTTGATAAGTCTATAAGAAGTGTATCTGCTATCCGAACGATTGTATTTTTTATCATGTAGATGATTCTTCGGAGATTGAATATTTACCCAGAGCTTAGACTGCTCGGTCACGATGATAGTTAAGAAGAATGTATAGCTCGATGGCCCCAGACATTTTGTTTTAACCGCTGAGTCAGCAGTTACGCAGATATTCATGGAAAATCTGAACGAGTTTCTCAAACTTATCTTTCCTGGCACAGGAATCTGATAAAAAAATTCAGATACGGTATATCACGATTAATATGTATATGCTTTATTCTTCGTTTTTTGGGACTTAAAACACACCCTTCCTTGGACATGCTAAATAGTTTTCTTTTCTGTTTTACTTGTCCGACATTTTGTCTTTTGACAAGATTGAAACTCACCCAAAATGTGTTTCTGATTCCGTCTTTTGCATACTGTCCAACCATTTTTTTTCGGTCACAAATTACATAATTATACAACATATTCAATTTTGATTAATAACGGTATTTAAGAAGACTTACTGTATAAAGAAAATCATAAATATACACTCATACATTGCCAAACTCGTAATGAATTTCCAGATACAAAATATCTGATGAATAATGGACAAAAATTGAAACAATCGCAGCGATATTTAGTTATTATGTAGGACTTTACTCACAAACGGAAGAAAATCCGGTGATTTGCTTCTCCATGAATAATCATTCAGTTATTCATGCATTTATTCAAGATAGGACGGTTTCTGGTTGTAGATTTTCTCTTCTAAAGAAATGGGGCAAACGATGTAAATGAAAGCAAGAAATCTTGATTCCTTAAGTTTTTATACTTCACTTTTTTCAAAATTGTTCTTCCTACTAGACCATTGAACAGTCTAAAGAAATTAAGCATGTTGGTAAGAAATTTCGAAACAAAGTCATTTATCCATTTGAAAAATAAGAAAGAAATATTCTGAAAACTATGTACTGTATATTGGTATAAAAACATACAGCATCCGTTAATATACCGCTTTAATAGTATATATATATATATATATATGCACGAAATTCAGCCTCATTTGAAATATAGACCAGGAAGATATACGTCAGATCTCGTTGGCGATTTCTTTAGAAACTTTACGGAACGTACAGTCACTAATATGTATTTGTATTTTCTCCAATCGTCGACTTAAAACGAACGCTGTGTTACGACTTTTAAAAACACTTATAAGATTTTAACACAATTTAGGCGATTCGATTGCGATGATAATCAGTTAGATATAGTCTGTCTATTTCCTCTTTTCGATGATCATTGAAAATGAAAAGGACATTCGTCATCATGATTTGAGAGTATAGTTAACCTCTTCTGTCATTATTCTTTCAGTGAATTCATGAAGAAACATTCTATGCAATCAAATTTCAAAGTTATCATGCGTAAATATAGCGGATACTTGCAAATAAAACTGAAAATAGCACATGCGACTTTTGAATGTATTTTGTGTAAATAAACGGTTAGTTTCAGACTTGCGTAAAATTAAAATATGTGGTTTTAACTTAAATATCACAAACATAAGACTGTTTTAGTTAAACGGTTATGAAGTCAATATTTCAAAGTCATAATCAGATGGTCGCTTCATATATCGTGATGGTTACACGCTTATCTGCCTTGATGAATACATTTTGAAACTGTATCACACTTACGCCTCCTTTGGCAAAACGTCAAATCAATAAATGTCTCTTAGAAGGGGACAGTTTTATTTCCAGTTTAGTTCCAAGGTCTGACTAGAAATATGTCCAGTTACAATTCTGTTTTTTTTTTTTAATTTATACTCGTTTATTTATTCTCGATTGCGAAACAAGTTCTTACAACTGATATCAATCGCTCTCGAGACTCATTCCAGACGGAACCAACCTCGAAGAGTGAGAGAGAGAGGCAATGTGGAATTATTTGTCTTGCCTAAGGACACTACCGACATGGCGATGGTAGGGGTCGAACTCGGGGACCTTCGATCCTGAGGCGAACGTGCTACCACTGCGCCATTGCAGCTCCAGTTACAATACTGCAGACTACTCTGTTCTGTGTTCTGTATATTGTACTCCTATTAGTTCGTTACTCCAGAATGTACACATGCATACATAAATTAACGTCTATGCATTCGCAAGACAGCAAATTATGCAAATTATGCAAAATAAAAATAAAAATTGTCACATATCAATCTGTTAATTTCACGAAATTAGCAACATCAGACTCAAATACATGTTTTCTAAATGAGGTTTACCGCGAACTAAACGAAAAGTGTGTCCAAAAGCAAGCTTTAAGTCAGCAGCCGGCCTTAATCTGGTAGCAGCCAATCTAACTAATGGAAAGAGCACTGTTTGCGAGGATACGAGTAATAACATCATTTCAAAGAGGCGTAGCCTCCGAGATATGACATAATTATTCGAATCTATTTTTAGTTACCGGTATGGTATATATGCGCTGTTGCGCTATAGTAACTGTTCTCTATTGTTATTATATCATGTGTTCTATTGCAGATAAATCACAGTTAAGCTCCGTGCCAAATAAAAGAAATACAGTTACAGTGTTTTCCTATAGATATATGGAGTAGCCACAAAACAAAGCTGGTTCCAGCCGGTTTAAGCTGGTTCCAGCCGGTTTAAGCTGGTTCATCTCTAAATTACCTTTCGGTGTAGTTTTGAATTCAGTAAATGAACTCTTTGTACCTACAGTATTAATTACAAGTCGTATAATACAAATAACTAGTATATAACTAAATTTTGAAGTATCGATGAATAATAGAAGCATTTGCAAGGAGAATTGTTAAATATTGAATAAAATATCAATCATTGTAAGAGATGCAATATGAATACGGAACAATTGAATAATAGACAGAAAACATAAAATAACAATTATGAAATATTAAATAAGTAACGAACTATTGACCTAAATATCAAAATGCAAAACAAAACAAAAATAATCCAATGAGAACAACAAAACATTAGTTGCATTCCGGATAATAGCAAACATGCATTGTCAATTGGAAATAAGACGTTTTTGTGCTGGGGGACTCTGTCACTTTGCGAAACACAATGGTACCAGAGAACGAATCACAATTCACTATACAATTTCAAGTCAAGTCCTACGTTTGTCCCTCCATCTGAAGTGACTGTCATGTTCCATTCTGTAAATACACCCTCTGTAGAAAGATTGGTTATTGAAAAATAGATTAAAGCCCCGGGATCACTTTGAATCTATTGATATGGAAAAAAGAAATTTACTGACATGGTAATGATAGAACCATGTTCTATATGCTCTAAAATAATGTTATTATAGGTCTTTCTTTGGTATTCAAGTTGTTTCTTCACACAAAAAAGAGTTGCCAGAAAGCCTTCCTTATCTTTTTGAAATATTATTGAAAAAAATACTGCGATATATTTCTAACATGTATTTATTGATTAAAAAACAAAGTTAGGAATGTTTTTGGAAAACATAAAGGTCATTTCTGCCGGTAAGACATAGCTCTTGGTGAAAGAAGAGCAACTCGTAACTGTGCTACTGGGACCTGAAGGGTAAAAAGCCGAGGCTAATTTTCTCAGAAGTATACTACCCTAAACAAAGCATAAACATCGTCGCATATGCTTGTAAATATATTAAGGGTGGACTACATTGTAAATTGGTTTAGTCATATGCTGTTATCACTATATATAATTAGTATTATTACAGAAGATAGTTGTTGTCAGTATACATAGCAAAAATGAGGTCATTTTAACGACGTTATCGTCGCATGGCTTCCTGCATTATTATGCTCGGTATACTTTTTGACGTTAATCCGGGTTAAAGATTGCAAAAACCGGTAATCCGCTGTTTCTAAACTGTGGATTATCACTTTTATTTCACTGAGAAAACTCTATAATTCACTGGAAAACATAAGATAAGAAATGTTTAAACTACTCTTTGAACATTACATTACTTAGAAGATGTTCTCGAAATTTCATCGTATAGAAATATAAAGCATGAACTTTTTATTTATTTTAGGTACAGAAAAGCCAAACCGTATCAAAGACATTTCACCATACCATTGATTGTTAAAACTTATTTTGTCGCTAGGGTCATCGAAGGAAACTGTATTTTTGTCATATAACTTCTTTTCTATCGTAGTTCAGACTAGCCACAAACTTTTTTCGATTGTCTATACATGGATTTTACTGAAGTTAGTGCTCTCCTGTTTGTTCTTGTAGTACCATGAGCATTTCGGGGCAGGGCCAGGTGGCCTCCCTGTTGGGGTGTTGGTATTTCCTTCTTGGAGTGGGTCACGTATTCAAGAGCCGTATGAACATGCTGAAAATTATTTGATATTCGTAAAAACATTCCGTGACAATCATTTGTGTGCACGCTTACTAATAAAACAAAAACAAACATGTTCATTGAGATCGAAATAGCACGGTTCATGAGATTTTATGAATAATTTTCGGACAAAATATGTGTTTATATGACCTTTTCGATATTTGTTAGTTAATTAAATGTGGTCATGTGACCTCTCTGTGCAACCCGTCTTTGTATGTCATACAGGTTTTATAAGCTTGTATAACTCAGAATTGTGTGTTTTATGTTCCACATTTCATGGGATACATTTTACTATTAATCGAGAAATAAAACTTCACAGGACTAAGATTTACATTACCAGGTAACCTGGTCTAATAGTCGATCATATGAGTCTTCACAATCACTATTTTGTACAAATAACCCCCTTGCAAAAGCTGACACACACTTTTAAAACCTGTGTTTCTTATATTTTCCTGTTTAACTCTTTGTTTGTTTTTTAGAATAACAGTCATAATAAAAACTGTGCCGACGTTTTAAAAAATAAGTCGAAACGACAATTTAGGGTGTTTTAAAGAACTGAATATATACACATGTACTTCATGTACTGAATTTGAACTTTTGTAAAGTTACTGCGTAACTAAATGCTCTAAGATGTTCACGAAACAAAGCATTAGGTGACCCGTACTTTTCGTACGATTTTTCGGGAAAATATATGTTTTTATACGTTTTTTTTAGATTTATATACGTAACCAATGTTAATAACTATTTAGTTATATAAATCGTGTTAATATGACATATTGTTAACTACAGTTCCATGATTCGTTTTTATGGCCTTTTACGTAGGTATTTGTTTTACTTGTATAACATGTGTTTTTACATGTATTATGTACTTTAGGTTTATAAGGTCACATAAATTTCATGAATTTTAATGCCATTTTTCTAAATTAAATGGGAATACTATTCAAATGATCGAAAATGTCTTTTCACGTGACTTTATTAACAAACTTGATATTCAAATATCGGAATATTAGTAAAAGACGTGTAACTGATTGGTCCAGATTCTTGCGAAAAGGAAATATCGACACAATTTGCATATTTAGAGATTTACAAAGAAATTTGTATTTTAAAAAGAAGTCTTCGACAATAATACAAGATACATCCGTAGGAAGAAAATAGATATTTTGGAACTGATTGAAACTTTATTTGTTATATAACTATAAATATTCTGTCAAATATAAAGCCTTTATTCAACCATCAAATACGGCCTGAGGGAGAAGAAAACATCCGAATTGTATGTACGTGCAATACGCACATTGCCGTTATATTTGTAAGAGAACATTCAATTGGCCCGTAAATGACGTGACGTTTATAACGTCGCTTTGGACTAGGTAGTTACTACTTGATTATACGATGATGTCAATAAGTTAACGTCGCACACAACGCATATTCGCACTAAAAAGAGATTTGCTTCAATTTCATCCTTAAAATGTCATATTAATTTAGTTTATTCGCGAAGTCAAGTGGCAAAAGGTATGTAATAAATGGGTTCTTAGTAAAGTAATGTGATCCGGCTCTCTTCGACGTCTGATCATACTAGTGCTACGCACTCGCATGATCCGATGCACGACTCGAGCATATCCGGCATTCTGGATAACGTTACTTTACTAATAACCCTATTTCATTCAATACAAGTTATAATTTACGCAAATTCAAATAAAACTGAAATAAGCACCAACGCTGAATAATGTATTCCATCCTAAAGCTACTGTTCTGTACCAAATTAGCATGATTTTTTTGTGTTTAATGATTTTTTTATGTAAATTTTAAGCCGTTACAGTTTTCGTTCTACTCTGTCCGTTACATATCAAACTGTTTTGAAAACGTAATTGAAGACCAAACTGTGCAACTGTACATTTTATAAGCTTAAGAGTCAATTATTAAAATTAAAACGATGTCGACGTTATTATAAAAAGTAGTAAGTTATAGAACACAGAATACTAGTATTAGTATAACATGACATTGTACTGAATTTGAATTTTTGTAAGAAATTGCGTATATGCTCTAAATGTTCACTTAATATGAAACAAACGCTACCTCTGCTTATCTCGTATTTCTATAAACACGTCAAAAATCAAAGTTAGGATTTTTAAGAAAGGGGGTCGAATACAGCAGAGCAGTCTGTTACAGATATCTTGCAAATTTTAAGTTTCAGCCATATTTAGATATTTTAAATATTAATAAATTTCGCATCAGCTTATCACGATAATTACGTTTATCCTCATAGAAAAGGTTTTTATATGTAGAACACATTTATTGTATAACAGAGAATAACCTACATAAGTGATCAAGCGTTATTTGTTAACGCCTGCTTTCGACGTATTGTAGGTATCCTGTGCTCTTGCATATCGGATCGGCATTTCCGGTGATTTTGCCCATGCCGGAAAAACCGGTGTGGCACCCCTCCTATGCCAGACGACTCGCGTGAATAACTTATGACGTCACGTTATAAACATTGTGGCGTCAATTTCCCAAACAGAACTTTAAAGTGCAAGACGGTATGCAAGAAAAAGTTTCCATCATGAGACACTTGGATCAGATGGAAATATCCATCAACTCGGGTAACTATTTTACGGGAACTCGGCAGAGCCTCGTTCCCGCAAAAACAGTCACCTTTCGGTCTGAACCTCGTGCTCATGACAGAAACTTATATTCTGTATTGTGTAGGTACAAGCACGTATATGTTTGTATCTACCAAAATTTACTATATTAATATTACATTATTTAGAAAACACAACCACCTCCGCCTCGGCCTCCGCCTATTTTTTGACACCTTGTTATATAATTTTTTTATGCAAATTATCACATTATAGCATTATTATTTTAATTTTGATGAGCTTTGATATAGTGTTTGTGAACCATTCTGTTGTAGCAGTATGAATTCTTGGTGTGTGCCGCCCATCATGTATTCAAGTTATAACATCTAAATTGAGTCTGGTTTTAAAATAAATGCCCGTTATTCAGTTCTACACGTTGTTGAGTTGCATGTACTGAGTGATTCATTGTACCACCTTTGAGGAAAACAATATAAAATAACTTTTATTATGTAAAATTTATACTAACATGTTTATTCTACTGTATTATACCAGTTTAAACTATCTGTTACGTATCAGACTGTGCAAAAGAACCTGAATTGATGACCATGAGCTTTGCAATAGTGCAGTAGATAAGCTGAGAGTCACAGTCAATACTTTCTAGACAACTTAAAGTTATACTATTAATTAAAAATTAAAAATAGCCATTTAACAAGTTGGTCAAGAATGTTACATGATACACAGAAATTGCTTTGAAGACATGTACAAAATGTAAGTCATTCCGATTGAAATTGTACCGAACAAATAGCTTTAAAAATGCATTTTCAATTTCTGACTAGAATGTTTTCATGTTTTACATAATTCTTTTCATGGTTTTCAACAATACTAGCGGCCAGCAGATTGTAAAATCCGTGAACATAATAGTGGGTGCAACTTTTGACATATTCTTTACTGAAGAAGCGGACACTCGATAATCGTCTTTGCTAAACGTTTGCTGGTCACTTTGAACGGAAGTATAACTATGAGACAGGTGGCATGCAAAAAGACAAGGATAGTTAGAAATAATATATCATGATTTTACACTACATTAGATAGGCATTAAACTCTTCTGCAGTGTCATGTCTATTTCTGTTAGTCACTTCGTTAATATTCTTTTTTAGGAGAAAACACCGATGAAATTATGTGTCGTTTTTATGCAAACAAGATATGTAAATCTCTCTTTACCAATGTTTTAATTAATATTGCCATGTTGATATTATGCCCAATATCTAAATACTTGTTAACCAATTATACAGCGTAGATTTCAGGATCAGTATATTCAAGGATTGGGAGAATCTATAAATACCATGCCAAAATTGGATCATTATTGTAAATATAAAAACGATTTTGTATTTAAAGATTATCTTTTTAATATTACCAAAATATTAGAAAATGTTTTTTTCTAGATTAAGATTGAATGTTGTAGATATATATATGAACAGAAAGAGAAAATATATTGTGCATATTATGTAATCAATATGCAGTTGAACCTGACGATCATTTTATGTTATGTAGGAACACATATAAAACAGAAAATACTTAAACAAAGTATCATGGCACTGTGTACAGAAATTTAACACGCTTATGTCGACAAAAAGTAAATATGTTTAAAAATGTATGTTTATAAAAAAATGCCCTTGAAGGTTTAACTGTTTTACATGTATGCATAATGATAATCAATTACCATTTCTATTTGGATTGTATCTTTGCCATAGTATTTTTTGTTTGTAATTGACCTGAGACAACTTGTTGTCTGACTATGCCAATACATTTGAAATTTAATTTGTTAACGTCCAGTACTCAATGGTTTTAGTAAACAACCGTTTATACAAAAATCAATGGATTGTTCAAACAACTTATTGCACGAAGACATTGCAATGTGGCAGGAATGTCATTAATTCATAGGCAAAATACTATAATATGCAAATGAAGCGCATGGCGCAGTGGCTTGTGTAATGAATCCGATAAAAACAATTCATGTATAGCGAACACCACGTGTTTTTGGTTTGAAGAATTGACGTTACGTATGTTTGAAAATGAAAGGTTAATAGCAACCGTGAACGACATAAAACGATGTTAAGGCATTATAAAATGATTCATCTTTATTCAAAATCCTACATTGTAACTATATAACCGTTTTAGAATATTTAACAGTTTGTTCTCCTTTGTCATTTCCGTATAAGATTTTTTTTTCTTGTTATTCGTTTGGATTTTTTTTTCAAACGTCGATGCAAATTCAGCGTTAGATAGCCAAATATTAAGCAAAGCTTTGCTTCGGTCGCATAAAGGCATTAATGCATAATTATGGAAATGAAAACCTAGTTGTCTGGGTGATGGATGGACTGATTATTTCCAACATACATGCTGTGAAGCGTTTGATGGGTCTTTATTCTCTTCAGTGTTGACATCTAGCTGTTTTTGTTTCTTTTTCTGTCTCCTTTTAATAGTAAGTAAAATTGTAGAACAGTTACGAGGAAAGCTTTAAATATCTAAAGTTATCTAAAAGAAGAGGTTAACATGTCATGCATATTGTAACTGAATGAATTATTTGTACATTTGTTACTTTAATTAATTTATGTTACACTTGTATTATGGCTTCAGCATAAATCATCTGTATCTATAAGGAAAATGATACCTGTATTTCTGATTATTTGCACAATGCATAGGGATGGGGGTATTGGGGGTGGCGCTCTATCTACAATAGCGAACAGTAGTAGAGCAAATAAAGTGTACTACATTGTATGATACAAAATCGATAGAGTACTGTGTGCATATATAATTATGCTTTATCAGGGGGACATAGGAGCTAATAATGCGACTTACACTGCAATATCTATATATACACAGAAATAATGTGTTTTTCTGTGACAACCACGCTTGGTTGTATTCATTTGTGAATGACAAAATCAAATAACATTTCACAGCAATACTTTAACTAAAAAAAGAAGGCGGCCCCCTCGCAGTTCAGATGTAAAAATGTATACCTGCTTCCCCCGGGTATATCCAAAAGATACAGACTAACCTTAAGCTCCAAGAGCAAATGTCCGAAATTAAGTTTTAACTGTATCTTGTTATTATGTACCGCTTTATAAATTTGATCACCAAGTACGTCATGAGCGGTCTCGTTTCAAGCTTGTTGGTAATACAGAGAAGTAACTTTTATTTAAGAAATAATAAATGTCTCCCTATATTTTATCGTTGAATAAAATATTTTCAGGATTTTTGAAGCGTAGAATTAAATCCGGTGCGTAGCACGAGTATTTTATTTTTCCTCCCCCCCCCCCCCCCCCCCCCCCCCCAAAGACTGGCTTATTCAACGATAAGATATAGGGAACATTTATTATTTCGATTCTTACCCGTGATTTTCTTTGAAAACTATCCCGAACTTTTTTAACGCGTAGTAGCCTTCTTGTAACCTTAAAACGCGAATACGTTGAGCGCTTGTTTGCATACGTCACGTCGTACGTCATTTACCGCCGTCGTCCTTGGAAAAACGTGCTGTTTTTCGTAAAAAAATATGGGTTTTCCCTATAGTTAAAACGCGCCCTTTGTTAGAATAATCCTTAATTTCCTGGGCATATGATTGCTAGTAAATCAATTGTAAGAATATAGAAAAAGACGTTTGCATTCTTGAAAAACATTGTTAAATACTGCAATATGATAGCTTTCTGTTTATTTCGTCATGTTAAAACCGTCGTCACCAACTTTGAACTTATCACAGACAGTAACGTTATGTGCGCCGCCATCTTGGATTCAAAGATCGGTAACATTACGGCATATGGTGAAAATCATACAAATTCAAATTTTTGACTAAACTATCAAATTTTTTTTTAAAGTGAAAAAGGTGTCTAGAAAGATAATATTCCAATGGTGCTTATGTATTTCATTAAACATTCATTGAAGTCTACCGGTTGAATCGGAAGTACGTATGCGCCTTTTATTATTCGAATCTGTTTATAACTAAATCTTGAATACTGTTGTTAGATATTTTATTTGTACATGCGTTGATATGTGAATGAATACTGCTTAAACAAATCTTACACCGAGACAAAATCTAATCATGCCAAAAAAGAAAAAAGTAAAATCGTCCTGTTATCGTTTATAACATTTTGCTTATTTCGATGTAAGTCAGTCAATGTTACATCATATAACATTTATTTAAAAATTGTTCAGTTTTTAAGACGTTTTTCAATGCACATTTGCATTGTGAAGAAATCGCATGCTTTCCTAATCACTATTTTTAACTTAGCTAGAAATGTGACGGTAAAATAAATAAAGCTACAGTACTACTAAAATGGAAATCCGGTAAAATGGAAATCAGGCCTATAAATTCTTTTTCATTTTTTTTTTGTCAGACGAAATTGAAAATCTTCCAATATTGCAAACTTTTCACCATGGTAATTCGAATTGAACATTGTATTAATAAAACTAGAACGCTTTTTTCTTTTTGCTAAGCAGCTGCTGGAAAATGTCAAATTCTTAGAATTCTAAACTTTAATATTCTTGCCAGAATAATCAACAATTTACCATTAAGATTGTCGGTCTATGTTTGAAAATGATTCAAATTAGGAACGCCGAGTCTAACAATTTCGATTATATCATCCGACAAACTTTGTCCCAATGAAAAAAGTAAAGAATTGTGATTTACCGGGACAAATATCCCCAACTCGTCTCTTTTTTGTCTTAATTTTACCCTTCCATCGTCAGCGTTATTATGGAATCGATTGAAAACCGGCTGTCCGCAGTAATGAGGCAATCAAAATGTATGTAATGCATAAAATATGCCAGATACTATATCCTTTCAGATAGCAAGGATCACAACGTATACAGACGGGATAGAGCAGTGACAAACAATTTAATGAAAAACTCGAACATGATTGGTTGATTTTCTGATATTGATCCGGTCATATAAAACCGTGGCTTTTCTTTAAATCGTTACTTAGCAATAACTATTAGCGACATTAATTTTATTCTATGCTCTTTCGTCTACAAGTAGGGGATTTTTGTCTTTGATTTGTCTTCCAGTAATATACTGCTGTCTTGAAAGAATATAAAGATACATGTATTTGTAACTGCTTTAGAAATCATTAGTAAATTCAGTGTAAATGTATATGCAGTGTTGAAAAATGAATGAATAACTCTATATAAGAGTCACGCGATTTATTATCGCTAATATTGCATTTATTCATTTGACAAAACAACCAGCAACGTTTTTTGGATCAGTTAAGAATTGTAGTCAAGCCAGATTCAAGAACCAGAGATTACATTTCAAAGTCATTTCAAAAATATTGTTTTATTGCTAATTTTCCTGTGGAAATGTACTTTACATGTGTACAGGCATTAAAACACACATTAAGTTAAATCACTGTTTAAATTGGCCTTAAGCATTCTAAATAAAACAGCTTTTTAAAAAGATTTTTACTCCTTGAAAGAAGGAATATAGTCAAAGTTACAGCCACACTATACTTAACAACTTAAAACACAACCAGGGTTTTGACGTGTATTTTGTCGTCATTGCAACTTTAATTTAAAAAATCCAAGAACTTCATGCTTATTGCCTATCCTTTTTTTCTTTCAACAAGTTCTTACAACAAAATTCAATCATAATTCGACCGAAATATGACTTTTTACTGCAATCAAAACAGTACTTATGAGAAGTTATGACTTATTAAAAACGTTGTGTTTTTAAAGTTGTTAAGTATATATGAATATGTATAAGAATTTAATTCCTATTGAATATGAAAATATGTTTAAGAAATGAAAATCCTACCAATGTTCAGGTATAGTTCTTTTCTATTTGTAAGTAAGGGAATAATCTCAGTATAAATTAATTCCTACGTTTGTTGAAAACATACTAATGATTTAAGGATCTTTCTTTTGCAAGTTGTAATATCGCTACTTTGAACAGTAATATGCTTAAGGACATTTAAAATGCATTATTTTCCATTTTGAAATGAACTTGCTGAATGAAAAAAGGACTAGAAAAAAGTATGATATTCTTTAATTTTCCAAATAACACGTGCAATTTCTACAAAATACCCGTTACTGATTACTTTAATTTTAATGATTTAAAAAAGGCTATGATTAAGATGATGTCTGTAAACATCTTAGAGTTATACCGGTAGTACCTTTCTTAATAGACATATCAAATAGTGCCCAATATTGAAGCTAAAAATACAATAAATCCTCTGCAAATATGTTAGAAATGGGATGTTCTGAGTTATTTCTCTTAAGGACATATATAAATGTAAATAAAGTATTCTTTACAGCAATGGTCCGTTTGTTAAAGCTGCTCGCTCTCAGTTTCCGCTGAAAAAATTATTTTTTTTTAAAATTGACATACTTATACATAAATATAAAACTAAATGCTATAATCAAAATATAAGCAAAAATCTAGGTAAGAATTTGCAGAAATCGATTGATAATGTCGGTTACACGGCACCGCTACACTATACGTTTATATTGGAATTTCAAAAGCGTTTGCAACGCTTTTGAATTTGGTAGCGTATTATTTGAAATTTAGAGATATACGTGACAGGAATTTATACTGAAGCCTTTTTATATGACTATATGTTCTAAGATACGTTATGTACATACACTTTGAAGAACTTTATTTATTTTTTACCAAAATCAGAGCGAGCAGCTTTAAAAAGACTTTTACATAGAGTTTCTATATATAAAACAGAAATATAACAAGGCTTCATATATGTTGGTTATAATTTTGACAATATTCCTTATTCTAGGAGTATAAATGAGTGATCAATGTCTTTTCCAAAATTGTTCTGGTCACTTTGAACGGTACTATTACTGTAAGATCTTAAAGCGTCTTAAATCGCAAACCCTCTGGTACCGGCCTCTGAAGATAGACCTATATTTAGTTTCTCGTTGCATAAACTTAAGTTTCCTGGAAAATGACCATCTCCGACGAGACGCCAAGGAAATCTCTTTAAAATGTGACATTAAGACTGGTTTATATTTTTTCATGCAGTAAATATGCGACTCTCAAAGTCTCACATTTACATTGAGAAAGATAGCTATATAGACACTAGGCTACATTGCTACGATTTATTTTAGAAAATCTAGACATTATACAATAAAGATATGAAACATTTGTATTTACAGCTTTTCGAACATGAAAATAGAGTTTAAATTTCTATATCTGTACAGTAATTAAACATGCCAGCACGAAGGAACAAGAAATATCGTTTAAATGATATATGGTGTATATGTTCATGAAAGAATCGATCTCAACCGATATAAAATTGAGAAATTCTATGTAAATGCATCAAATGTGAAAGAAAAGATTGTAAGAATGAAATTATTTCCATACAAAAAGGGATACCCACCACTATGTCAGTGACGACATTTTTATATAAAAGTGACATGGCAAAGGTGTACTAAAGATTAGTTCTTAACAACATTTCTGAATAAAATCTACACTATATCTATATATTGGATGTCTATATGCATGCCGATTTATATTTCTTTTATAGTTAAAAGTTGCTAATTAGTTTCAGTTAGTGCATATATAGTTGTTGAAGAAAGGTGCGGATTGTACAAAGTGTTTACGAAATGGTCTGGAGTTGCTTTCCAATAGAAGATGTAAGTTAGATGTTTGGCGGGCAATATTGACCACATATTTCTCCGCACTAGCTTCTTGTATTATACTGCTCTTGGTTACATCAGATTGCGAGTGATTGTCTCACCGCACTGTTGGGATACCGTGCCATCTTGGGACATAACGGTCTTTATCGCGGGGTCACTGCTGGACGATGTCGTGTTTTTCGTTACTTAGGCTAAGAAAACGTACGGGACAAATATGGGAATTTTAGATATAACGTTTCCTTTATTGAAAGCAAAGTGATTCCGAATTTAAATTCATATGTTAAATAGATAAGGAAATAACTTGAAGATGACAATGACATCGTCTGTACTCTGAAAACAGTGGTTAGGTGTTTGTTGCACTATTCGACGCCATCTTATGCAAATTACATCCAATTGCATTTACACATAATCTATTATTAAACTTTTTGAAATGTAGATTTAATATGTAAATTAGAATAGGAGTATTTAAAATGCAATATTTTCCAGTATTTTTCTCGTAAAGCCGAAGACGTCGTTTTTGTTTCCAGTGGAATGCGCAGCGTGTTTCTTACAGTTCTACATAAAGAGAAAGGTTTTGATAATTCGGGGGAACACATAGAAAGTTAGCTTACAAAAATGTTTTGCAACCGTGAATTATAAGAAAAAGTGTTTTCCGTCATATTTAGTAGATCACTGGCGTTAGCCAACTCAGGAAGTACTGTTGAAAGAGTACAACTCTCATTGTGTGAAAGTTAGAACGATCCTAAGGTGGAAGCATGGCGCCTGGATCAGTGACCACGCCCGTGTTAGACGAGAAAACTACTGTTATAGAGAAGCCCAAGGAGCAGCATGAACGGGAGACTTGGGATACCAAGATTGAGTTTTTATTGTCAGTAATTGGTTTTGCTGTTGATCTTGGCAATGTATGGCGTTTCCCGTACATCTGTTATAGAAATGGAGGCGGTGAGTACATTATTAGCGTTATTGTGTTTACCGGAGTGTCAAGGATAACGTTTGTTTCATAAACGTTGGGATTTCAAATTTTGTTGTGTAAATTCTGTTCTGCTTTGTACATTAATTTTGCCTGTTTTTCCTGTTGCGTTAATATGGCAAATCTGATCGACAATCATATAGATGCAACAAAACTACAGTAATTGAAGGCTATTATTATTGTATATAATAAAAAAGTAAGTTTCAGTTAAAGGAAATGTCTTTCGAGGAGTAACACATTTTACCTTAATAGTGACTGTGTAAATTTCTGATGTTGCCGGTTAAGTAAGTAAGTTTAAGTAAGTTTAAGTAAGTTTTATTGGGTAAAAGTGTACATGACATGGCAATGACATATTGATGCATAATGATACAATATATTTAACAATAATCAAGTTATTAAGCAGTCTAGAAGTATGACATGAAATAAATATAAGACAACTATAAATATATGAGCCATGTAGTGCCTACCAATACCAGGGATAACACAAAAAAGAGGATGATTGGTTGGTAAGCCACCAATTAGTTAAATAATAGTTACCGTTTGTTACATTCATTGGGTCTTGTATTTTGGAATTGAAGGATAGGATTCGGCTGTATTATATGTCCCCAAAAAGGTACTAGTATCTGATTAGTCAGATGCTGCTAGCCCTTTAAATATGAGTGACAATTTAAGATACAAACACTTAAATTACCCTTTCTTTTTTTTGTGTCAAAGATTGTAAGTTTATTTATAATTACAACTTTCGGCTCTTTTCTATCTTTAACCATTTTTATCATTAGCGTATAACAAAGGCTTTTCATGACTTTGTTCTAAATAATCCAAAACCGAAATGTTTGTGTTTTTATGATAATCCTTTACAACGGATATTGGCAGGTTTTTTTTGTTGCTTTTTTTAAAACTTTGATTTGATTCAATTTAGCTTTGATTTTCTAGCTAGTGATGAAGATGGACATGTAATTAACAATCGGGTGAACAGTGGGCAACATTGCCGAACATTCGAATGAATGAGTTTATTTAAATAGAAGAACAGTTACAATATATTATATTCCCTTGCAGAATAATTAAAATGAAATGATAGGTGAAGTACTTTCATTTGCTATCTAAATCCGACGTCATCCTGACGTCGTGAAATAACGTCTGCTCGACGTCTGATGTTTGCTGGTATGTATGGGGATGTATGGGGATGTATGGGGTAGACTCAGATAATTATGATTTGAACAGTATTCGTAAACAGTGTAACCGAGAAATATTACAATATTACTATAATGAGCAAATATATATGGCATTTATTATGACAGTACCTTTTGGTTCAAATGCCACAGCGTTTACAAATTACTAGCACAATTATCGTAATGAACAAAATTCTTCCCCGTTTACCATTCCTTTTCGATATTTTGCTATTTTGCTGACATAGTCTCTATTGTGAAAAAAACAACGAATTATGATATAACGTCGACCATAGAATTATTTTTACAAAAGTATGCAGAATCTTAAAAGGACCTGGTGAATTTGCTGAAAACGGTTATTTTTTGTATATATTTCAGAAGTGGCTCTAAACTCTTGTCAAAATCGCATTGCTTTAGACAATTATAAGCTACGTCTGAGACATATTCATCAAACTTTTGACTGTTTTCAGCAAATTCACAAAGAGGGGACTAATGTCTTTCTATACACCCGTGTTTAAAAGTTCGATGTTCACTAGAAATTTGAGTAAACATTGTTTGCCAGTCATCTTGCTTCATGACATTTAATATATGCATTGTCCTTCGAAAAAGGTTAACATCAATATTGCATCTTTAAAGCTGCAGGCAAATATTTTTCCACAACTCTACCCTATATTTGACATAACAAATCAAAATTTTTGGTAAACCGGAGTGTGGCATCTCATACTAGATAATTTCTTTCATAGATACAATTCAAGCATAACAGTATTATAGGAAATTATTGGGTCGGTCATAAACGCCAATACAGGGCAGAAGATTAGACCTTATCCAATCAGAAAGAAGAAGAAGAAGAAGCATCTTTTAAGGGGCTCGCTCTCCGATTTGTCGGATAAAGTTTTGACTAGGATTGTCGAAACAAATGAAACTAACTATATTTAGCCATATTTAACAAAAATAGAATTGTTGTACTGATTCATATATTTAGTAATAACCGTAATAATCATTTGGGAGACGTGGTGTAGAGGCTAAGGAGTCTGTCGGTCATCCCGGAGGTTGGCGGGTTCGAGCCCCATTGGTGTCACGACCACACCTCCTCATATGACACTACTACTGGTCGTTCCAGGAAGTAGACTCAGAAATGACTCCATTAGCTTCAAAATTTTATACAATTGAGCTAAAATAAATAAGTATAAACTAAATAAACTAAACAATCATTTTTCTAGGAGTATAAATCATAATGATGTCTTACTTAATACTGCGACAGTTACTTTGGACTCTTCGGCTTTCCAAATAAACACTCGAAATGTGTCTTCGTAACTGTTTGAAAGGACGATGTTATAAATTAGATCTTTATTTGAAACATCTTAAGCACTGAAGTTTTTAAAAGCCATGTCGAGCCTATTTTAAGGAAAATGGTGCCAATATAGACATTTTAGAAACTATCATGGCAGCTTCTACATTGCTTTCGGGTGGAAATTCATAAAATGTACACGCAGCAAAACTTTCTGATTTCTGCATCAGCACGCTTTGGAGCATACAATCAGATCAAAGCTCGAAATTGGGGTCGAGATAATGCAATATATTCTATGTCTTCATATTAATTTCATGCTCTTACATGTGATGTAGTTAAGGGTTACACTTCCTAAGCATAATAGTAAGGGTCATAAATTTTAAACTGAAACTAAATTTTTTTTTCAAAACTGTGTGACAAGGTTCCCTTATGGTTCAATGTATTAGACGAAACAAATTGATGTAAGAGTTACCACGTAACTCCTAGCTGTAAGGCATGTCCAAGAAAGAGATGATTGGTGATTCACTCACAATTTCTAGGCCAAGTTTGAATGGTAATATCTCGTTAGAAGGTTTTAAAGAACTTGCAAAAGTGTATAGGTTTACAAACTTCCTTGTCATAAATCAAGATATATATATCATAGAAAGCTTTTGCGCATACATTTTTAATAAAGCTCACTTATTTTATCATAACAGTGCAATTTCTGCCTATTTTTCTTCCACGGGACATGGGATTGCCGATATTAAATGTTTGACACATGGATATTTTAATATTTATGGCAATATTACAATTTAGAAAACTAAAATTGATAATTATATTAGCATATTCTGTAAATGTAAAAGTTTTCCCTCAAACATTGACCGATCTGTTCGAAACTTTACACATTTGTAATGAGGCCAGATGTAACTACAGAGTAAAAATGTTTTTAGTTGTAAAATCTGCCGGACTAAGAATGTGCCCATAAAACATACTGACAAGAAGACCCAATCATATAATGATGTACAAATTAGGGCACATCGTTAGTTTTAGTAAGCTTTACAACTGAACCATACGTTTATTTCAACTTTAAAATTAATTACGTGTTTCTTTATCAATAAGAAATTAAAGAATAGTACTCATGTATGGATGATAGCTTTTAAATGATAACATATAAGTAATAAGAAATAACTCCCATAATATTTTTATCATAGTATTATAATGCTACGTGCATGTCCAATTACCTTTGCATGTACTAATAAACAATGTCCACCAGGGCTTCTGTCACTCTGGAAGTAATATGTAGTTTGGTGGAAATAATTTTTATTTTGCATTGCCGGGTTTAGTTATTTTCGAAACGTATTGGCTAAATATAGGCTACTAGATAATAACTTGGAACTAGCACATTGCGCTGATGTATGGAGTGGCCAGATGATAATCAAATTTCTTTAGATATTTCTGAGAAGTTGGAAAACAAATGGAATGGTTCAGAGACTAAGAAATGTGCACTTGCGTGACCAGAGATTATTTTCTACATTGTGTAATGAAACTAGACTACCAAGGTATATTCGATCGTCCGAATTGATGCGTCAGTTTGTTGACCATACCCGTTGTAAGAGCAAAACAAGACGAATTGGCTTACAATCCTAATCTCACTTTCAAACAATATTTATATAGAATAACACACTACTTCACAGAAACACTACTTCACAGAATAATCATAGAACGGTGCTCTAATTACTCTAAAACAGTGCTGACGTATACTTTCTTTCGTCTTTTTGTCGTTTTGATCACCGATTTAACGTAATTGTATTTTATTATTATATTATTACAACGGTTTGAAAAACCCGTGATTTCCATGTAAATTACATTTGTATCATTAAGAAGTAACGATCAATATTATATAAAATCTGCATTAGTGATGTCCAAATTTATCAAATTAGTTTAGCATATTTTTTATTTCATTTTTTTCATTTTAACTTAATCGAATGTTTTATAAAATGATTGTTTCGTAATTTTTTTAAAAATTACTCAATAATCATCACAAGAGTTACGGGCCGAAAGTTAATGTATATATGTTAAGAACATAAGATTCCTAATTTTGTACGAAACTATTGTCATGGAGATTGTTAACCTACCCTTATAATTGTGCGCGTATAGCTCGCCCCACACGATGAACAAAACGAATGTAGGTCTATATGTAGCCAAAAGCTGTTAATTTTACGTTAAAACAATTTGCATCCATTCAGTACACACTGATGAATATGGCTTCTATTTATTAACCTGTCATTCAAAGGTAGATAAAAGAAATCCTGCTTAAGAAAGCAGCCAGTTATTTATTCCAGGTTCATAACTTTGACTACTGTATGTAATGCGCATGCAAAAGCAACATTGCCGGATGCAAACGAATTTGGTCATGATGCCATTTAAATATTCCACAATTACCAAATTCAATTTGACTCAAATATCTGGTTCTATGCATAGTCAACCTACTGAAACTGGCAGCCAAGGGCTTTATGCATAGTCAAACCAGCAGAAGCAGCCATCCAATAGTTCTATGCATAGGAAAACCCGTTAAAGCTGTCATCTGAGGGTTCTTTGCATTTTCAAAATTTGCTAAAGCAGCAAGCTGATGGTTTTGTGCATAGTCAAACCTGCTAAAGCAGCCTGCCAAGGGTTCTGTCCATAGGCAAACCTGCTAAAGCAGCCAGTTAATGGTTCTGTGCATAGTTAAACCTGCTAAAGCAGCCAGTCAAGGGTTCTATGCATAGTCAAACCTGCTAAAGCAGCGAGTCAATGATACTAGGCATAGGAAAACCTGCTTAAGCAGACAGCGAAAGGTTTTATGCATAGGCAAATCTGCTAAAGCAGCCAGCCAATGGTTCTATGCATAGGAAACCCTGCCAAAGCAGCCAGTCCATGGTTCTGTTCATACGCAAACCTGCAAACGCAGTCAACCAAGGGTTCTATGCATAGTCAAACCTGCTAAAGCAGCCAGCCAATGGTTCTATGCCTACGAAAACCTGCTTCAGTAGTCAGCCAAAGGTTTTATGTAATGGCAAACCTACAAAAGCAGTCAGTCAAGGGTTCTATGCATAATCAAACCTGCTAAAGCAGTCAGTCAAGGGTTTTATGCAAATACCTGCTAAAGCAGTCAGCTAACAGATGTGTTAAAGATGACCATTACGACAATGTGGTGTAATGCATAATAAATGATGTTTCCTATTATGTCATCAAAAGGGGAGTTTGCTGTTTGAGATGTGTTTATATATAATTGACTAATCGGGATCCATAAATGGATGATGAAGACAGGTGACTGCTTAATTGAAGTGACTTATTCCATATGTTTATATATTTTTGAATGTTTCAGGGGCGTTTCTCATTCCGTATCTGGTCATGTTAGTATTTAGTGGCTTTCCCCTTTTCTACATGGAACTGGCCCTGGGACAGTATCAGAGATGTGGATGTATTACAGTGTGGAAGCGGATTTGTCCTGTTCTAAAAGGTTCGTTGCATTACACTGTAGAAATGGATATACTCTATTCTCAAAAGTTTGTTACATAACAATGTTGAAGCGAAAAAATATTTGTACCAAACTGTTTTCAAATTTATGATGACACACTTCGAACCATTAGTCAATGTTCGATATCTTAGTCAGGCCCCTGTGTCAAATAGAAAAGATCAGTGACTTAAAATCACTTAACCTTTCATTAAGTTATGATTATTTGTTCAAGTCCTAATTACCGACCTGATTTTTGGAATGTGTTGGAAAGTTGACAGTTTTTTACACGGAGATTGGAGTCTAGCACTGGTCGTTCAGTCCATCTACGTGGTCGCATAGTTAGAGTCGATGACTTGACATCACTTGAAGCTCTCATAGACTGAGGGCCTTGAGTTCGAACCCTACTACCGACCATGTCTATTTATGTGTGTAGGTTTGCAGTTTACTATAGAGGATATAGGAGTCTAGTATTGATCCTTGTTAACTTTTCGCCTGATAAAATGACCAAAATAAGGTTCAAACGGGCGTTTAACTCTTACAACAACGGCGTACTGATCGTTCACATGAATGAAACAGTATAATGCTGGAATCAAAAGTTGATACTAGAATTCTTTGTCAAGCAAAAGCCAGATAAGTAAAATGATATTGATTTCAGTGGTTCCATATTTATGTTCACACTTTCACCTTGGAGGATTGTTGCAAGTGGGAGTTCACTCCACTTCAAACCGACTGAGAGGCAATGGCCTTGTTTATATAGAATAACTTTCTAAGAAATGCATGCGCATTCAATCTAAACAGGAACAAAAACCAACCATAGAAGAACCCTTTGAACTAACAATAAAGGCATTGACAATAGGTGTTCTATCAAGGTATTCTAATCGCCATGGTTGCGACAGTACAAGTCGTTAGACCGTAAAATATCTCTATCCGAACTGTCGTCCATTTGATTTCAGCTTTATAATACTTTTACCTTTTTGCTATGGACGCTAGTCCCATTTTCTAAACTGAGTTCACAACTTCCATAGAAACAATTCTCAAAACAGAATATGTAATTATTCTTTTACTGTCAATATCCGATAAAGTGCAACTAATTATTTATTGTCGGCATAATTACATGTTCTCATCATAATTATTGTTTATCGTTTCAGGCATTGGCTTTGGCATATGTGTTATCGCCACATATGTGTCCTGGTACTACAACACAATTATCAGTTGGGCCCTGTTTTACTTCTTCTCTTCAATGAGAGCAGAAGTTCCCTGGAAAACCTGCAACAATTCTTGGAATACTGACAGGTGTCTAGACAGCGAGGCAAGGAGAGGGTTTTACGATAAAAACATTTCTTTAAAGAACTACACAACACCCAACGAAGAATTCTTCGAGTAAGATTTTATGTATTCACCGCTTGTGTATTTCAAAAGTCTTACCGCAACTTATTAAGTTCTCATTGCTTGCTGTGTGAATATTTTCACGACAATTGCCTTTTTCAGGGCCTGTCAATAACAAATTATTCTGACCAATAATAAGGATTATTTTATGTAACACGAATGATTCGCATGTCGCATATACATTTGAAGCAATAATATAATTATGCATACTTATGAAACCACGTGAAAATCGAGATTACGCAATCGCAACGTGGCTGACGAATAAATATTGGTGAACTGGCAGATGATAACGAGTTAAAAGTTCATACATAATGATATTGACTCATAATTATAGTCTAGATATAGGATATCCTACGAAACTGTTTGTACCTTGATTGAGCCTGTTGTCGCCATATCAAACTTTGACCTAATGACATAATTATTACTTAATAACCACTAGTATTGTATATAGGCTCTAATATTCATTGTTAACCAGACGTAATTTAATATGAACAGGTATTCTAAAATAATAACATTTATTGGACCGGTCGCATAAAATATTGCTGACGAATGATTGTTTGTTGAAAAATCTGAATATTTCGATTGGCTGATACGTTCAGATGTTTAGTTTCTAAAACTAATGGTCGCCATCTTGGAATCTGTTGAGTTAGTTTAAACTCTATTTATTCAAAAGACACACATTTAATACAACAGACAATAATTAGCAATGGTCGTGAGAGGATTAAAGAACAAGTGTCTGCAACACTTATATTATCTGTTGAGTTCAACCTAATTAATTTAAATTGAAAATCAACTTTTAATCAACTTCTGCCTGAAACCCCTTTCAGAAGAATAAAAAATGTTCCTAATAAATACAATACACACATCAATATCTTTTCTTCCAAAATCAATATTTTACGAGTATTTTTATCTACAAATCTCCAAGTGACGAGTTACTGTCAATGAAGATGATAGTCTATATAGAATGAATCAATTTCTGTTTCATTAATTTTTTGATAAAATTGACAATATCTGAATATGTGTAATGTACGGAAGCGTATAATGGTCGCCAGTTGCTAGATATTTATGTAGATTTGATGCGAAAATATCGCATCATGTTTGAAATCTTACGGGAAAATGCAAGATAGTAATAGAAATATTGCATGATAATTGTAGCATTCGTTCCTTAAGAATCAGCAAGTAAAATCATTTTGAACGGTATAGTTATTGCATGAAAGATCTATCTTGCTTGTGTAAGATAATTTATTACTGAAAATGAGTTAATATTTAGCTCCGACATCGGTGAAACTAGAGTAGATAGCTGGTTTAAATGCTCACCCTAGCCTGCTTGCCTGTCTGTCTGTCTGTCTGTCTGTCCACACTTACCGTCTGAACATTCTGTAAGAACAATCGTCATGAAAATTGGTCAGAATATTTTTCTTGATGGTTTCTCGACCAAAAGTTGAAACCAGGTTACACCGGGTCAAATCATAGACCATTTCAAATAATAAAAAATATTCCAAATATTGTAGAAAACACATTTGTACCCAACCAAACCGTAAAATTGGTTAGAATGTTTGTCTTGATAAAATATAGGACAAGAATAAACTATATTACGTGTGATCAAAACCTAGGACACCAGGTAAAAAAAAGTAAAGCCTCGTGATAACTCCAGAAGCCAAATTTGCACCCAATCACTCTGGATGTCTTGATAAATGCTATGTCAAGTTTGAAATTTGGTCACTTCATAAAATCTAGATCACAAGGTGAACTCATAGAACATCAACTTCTAGAATTTACATTTTGAATCAAATCATCTTGAAAATTAATCAGAATGTTTGTTTTGATGAACTCTATGTTTAGTTTTTAAACTGAGATTCGTGGGGGCAAAAAGCAGGACACCAGGTAAAATAAATAATAGAAACACCTACGAACTCTAGATGCCACATTTGACACACCGGCATCAGTCATATTGAAAGAAAGTTTGTCTTGGTGAACTTTAGTCAAGACCGAAACTGCGTAACATCTGGTCAAAAGTTAGGTCACTTTGTACATTGATTTGAAACCTACGTTTGGAATGTGTTTACCGGTTTACCGTTTCGCCTAGAGATTTTAAAAATTGTCAGCGGTTGGCACTGATCATGATTTTAGACTTACTTTTTGTCTTTTGTCTTTGGGACAGGATAGCAATATAGGACCATCTTGGCCCTCTTGTAATTCATTATAGCCGAGGGCTGTAGAGTAAATGATTGTTTTCGGTTTCAGCTTTGCGCGAGAAATATACGTCAGATAAGAACTTGATTTGCCAAATAATATGTGTCGTATTCGGGAAAAAGTTTGTTTAGTAATAGTTTTAGCAAGATATTATATTGTTATTGCTTTTTGACGTCTAACGTGTTACGAAAACAAACAGCTCTGCTTTTAATCAATTGACAAGGTAGTTCTTGTAAATAAATTTAAGTTATCATGTAAAGTTCATAGTTAATCGTGAACCTAGATTGAAGAACTGCATGCTTACAAGTCAGTGCTTCTTAGGAAGATTTAAGTTTTCTAAGTAAAGTAATTAAAAGAGACGTTCAATGTTGTTAAGCAAATATTTTGCATCACCTTAGAAAATGAAAAATACACATTGTTATTCTCACGAATTGTATCAGATTTGTTGATCATTTAAATCCTTATTTAAAGACAAATGTGAAAGATGATAAACGATGTACATAATTCAAAGTGTATAAGAACTTCCTATTTGAAAAAAAGTGAAACAATGAATTGAATAAAATTTATATTTTTGAGAACTACTAGTAGTTTTCTGCAAAAAGTGTGCTCAAGGAACCAAACATTGCTACTTTTGCCAATAAAATCACTTGTAAAATATAATAAAGCTTCTTCATGATAATAAATATTTAATTTTAAACAACTAGCAGTAAACCAATTATCTGTATAACAAGACAGCTTCTTATCTGATAAGAGGCCATGAAACAGTTAAGGGATTAGACACCCTGCGACTACGAGCAGGTCCCTAAGGAAGGAGTTTTAATTGAGAATGATAGGGTTAAGTTTGTATCGTTTGTGTTGATCGTTAAAGTTTGAGTTAAAAGCGCCTGACAGGACGTGTATACTGATTGGTTGTATCGTTTGAGTTTAGTGTGTAAATCCGTATTCCATCAAGGCTGACAGGACATGTATACTAATTGGTTGTATCGTTTGAGTTTAGTGTGTAAATCCGTATTCCATCCATGCTGACAGGACGTGTATACTGATTGGTTGTATCGTTTGAGTTTAGTGTGTAAAGCTGTATTCAATCTAGGCTGACAGGACGTGTATACCGATTAGTTGTATCGTTTGAGTTTAGTGTGTAAAGCCGTATTCCACCCAGGCTGACAGGACGTGTATATTTACAAGTTGTATCGTTTGAGTTTAGTGTGTAAAGCTGTTTCCCATCTAGCCTGAAATGACATGTGTACTGCTTGGCTGAATCGTTTGGGTTTAGTATGTAAAGCCATATTTCCTCTAGTTTGACAGGATCAATAACACAATCAACGAGAGCAAACTTATCTCTTAAACACTTTCTGTGTACGTTTACGTTGAGTGTTAAGTATTTTTTCTCATCGTTTGAGAACATATTAAAAGACTAAAATGCTACATTAATGCTACGTAATTAAAATGTTTCTGGGCAATCTGTTTAAACAAGTTGTAATACCAATCTTTTGGAAACATGCTGATGACAATCTATAAAAGAAACTCTCACGAGTGCATTTCAAACACGGTGTAATTTGCCATTCACTTGTTATGTCATGTTTGTTTTCACTGAAAACTATTTTGTCAATATTAGCATCAAGTCGGTTTGAGAATGAAGGGACACAGTTTTGATCCGTGTGTGTAAAACTTTTTGCTTTTCCGTGTCGATTCCTGTACTTAAAGTGATTAACATTTGAAGACATATTGCGGTCCTAGTTGGTAATATTTGGTTTGGAAATTAAAACTAATTAAATTCAATGCATTACCATTATTTTTCTAGACATATGAATTTATCGTACAGAAATACAAATACAAGTGTTGTAGGTTATGCGGCATTAGATAAATGTGTTGTTTATTCAATATTACATGCGGGGATGTTTTGCTCGGTTAGATTGTGTCAAGTCGTTGGCTAGTGGAATAACGTGTTCACACAATCAATGAGAGCAATACGGTCTATCAGAATAAAACTGTCATGTTTTCTTCCTTATATACCTTGACTATCAAAAATAAGTCGCAAAATAAAAAAAAAAAACTAGTTCATATTAAACACAATATAAGTTATCAATGGTGTATGATTACATTTCGCAAATTCAAATGACGTCACGACTTCAGCATACATTTTCACACTTTGAAATACGAAAATGTCAGTCTGAATAAAAGTATTTCAATCCGTTTTAAACGGAAACGTCCTTAAGCATATGATAAACGCATTTATGTCCGTGTGTGCCTCTTCACAATCAAAACGTTTTTATTTCATTCAAACATCATCAATTGATAACATTTCTTAAATTATTTATTCGATGTCATTTTAGAATCAATGTTTTGATTTTATTTCAGGAAAGAGGTTTTGGGGTTGACTGACGACTACGACATCAATCATTTAGGCCCAGTCAGGTGGCAGATTGCTCTCTGTTTATTCGGGGTGTTCGTTATAGTTTATTTTGCCATGTGGAAGGGCGTGAAAAGCTCTGGCAAGGTAATTTTCATGTCTATCATATGGCGTTTTAGGATGAGTATCATTGACACTTTTGAAAGTTTCCCCCCACAGATTTATTCTTAACACTTAAATTAGGATAAGATAGAACTAATATCTCTATTCATTTCAGCAAAAGAACGAGAAATGGCCAGTCTCTTAGCTCGGTCGATTGTTTTACTTTTGGTTGGAAAGTTTTAGGAAAATCTGGCAGTTTTAGCAGAGTTTGTTACTGTGTTTGGCCGCTGTAGTTTTGCAGACTTTGTGTACCATTTCAGGCTGTATGGATAACTGCAACAATGCCATATTTGGTACTGATAATACTTCTAATAGTAGGGGCTAGATTGGAAGGAGCTGGCGAGGGTATCAAATACTTCATCACCCCAACATTTGAACGATTAGGGGACTATAATGTAAGTATTCATTGACGGTATGTGATGGCTTTCATAAACTTAAAATGTCATATTAAGATATCAAAATATCTTCATATTATAAATTCGTATAGAAATGTCAATGTTAAAAACAAAAAGTAAAGTCTTGCCTGCATTAGGTATAAAGTCATTTTAAAAGATTACTTTTTTATAAATTATCAATCATTATAAGGAATAACAACTATACCTTCCATAAAAGATTACCGGAAGGCGAAACATACGTAACTTTTCCTGTCTGTCCAACTGTCTGTTCGTATTTTAAAGAACAACATTTTCCTCAACTTTTTCAAAAAATCTGATTAATGTTTTGCATGAATGTCTTATTTCACAAAGCCAACTAACTTAGGTTTCTTAAACCTAACAAGTCACGTAACGGGTTTATTGACACATGTAACTGTTACGTAAAAGGTTAAGCCGACTAAAACATCTAAACTAAACCCTTACTGTTTTTTTTCTCTTTTTGAAATTGTCAAAATACAACCCGTTTATTAGCACAGTATATTACAATATCAAATTCAACATATAGTAGGTAAAGTACATAAACAACGTATGGTGTAGATAATGTCCATATATTTAATGAATATCATAGCAACAAAACTGTGTCGATAGTTTTTTTTAAAGTCTTTTAAAAATTGCTGTTTTCAGTTTCATTCTCTAAATGGGTTTGTGCAACCAATAAATCATAGTATAGTGTTCTAGTCATATCATAGAATTTCTGTCGGCAGTCACTCATGAAATACGTTTTGTAGATACAATAAGCTATTAGACTAAGTAGTATATCAATACTTTGATACTCTTTCATATCACTTTTATATCTTATAACTATGTTTTCAAGGTTTTTAAAGGCTTTTGAAATAACACATATATACTAAGATTAAGCAATTTAAGTATAAACTTGTAAATAAAACCTTACTGTTACTTTACAGGTATGGGTTGACGCTGCAGCTCAGATATTCTTTTCACTCGGACCAGGATTCGGAGTACTTCTTGCTTTATCAAGCTACAACAAGTTCAGTAACAACTGTTTCAGGTGAATTTCCAAATCTTTTAAAGTATTTTACGAAAATATACAACTTCTTGGTCTTTGATTTATTTAACTTCAATAACACTTTACTGTGAATAGTCTTCATCTGTGAATAACATAACCTCTTATTTTCGATATGACATAATGCTTATTAAAATTTAATGTCAATGTTTTCTTCGTCGAAATGTACTTATGTACTGAAAGAAAGAAAGGGTTAAAATCATAAACATTTGTACTTGTAGTGAAAAAGCATATTTTTCAACGAAAACAAATGGTAGTTTAAGCTTCTCACTCTCAACTTTCGATGAAAAAATAAAATCCTCCAAACTCTCTGGAAAAAAAACATACTTTAAAACGAAGGTTCCGTTAAAATTCCTCTAAAATAAATCTGTATATTTGAAAATATACGCTATCAAATTATAAAGCGTTACAAACGCTTTTGAATATATAACCATTTAGCGTAGCGGTGCCGTAAAACCAAACCAACCAACATTTTCAATGATATTTTGCTAATTGCTGCCTAGAGTTTACTTACGTTGTTGAATTTAGCCATTACTTTTACATTCTATGTTAACATTTTATGTTTTAGTATATCTGTTTTGAAAAAACAAAATTCACCAGAAACTGTGAACGAGCAGCTTTCAAGCTTAAAATTGTTAGATTAGATAAAATAGCTTATAACATAGTCTTGCTTAACATCTTATCTTAGAGTCGAAAAAGACCGATCACTTCATGAGCAAAAGAAAAAAACGCATATGCCTTACCATTAAGTAAACAGTAAACATGGATCTAAAGTACAGCTCAATATGTGATGATCGAGTTTAAAGCTGCTCGCTCTCAGAATTTGGTAAAAAAAATAAAGTTCTTCAAGCTGTATGAAAAACACATTTTATAGAGCATATAGTCATATAAAAAGGTTCCAGTATAAATTGATATAAAGTATATATGTAGATTTGAAATAATACGCTACCAAATAATAAAATTTGATAGAAAACTATAGTGTAGCGGTGCCGTAAAACCAGCATTTTCGATATTTGCAAATTCCTTCTTAGATTTTAATTCTGTTGTTGATTCTAGCCATTGGTTTTATATTTATGTATAAGAATGTCATTTATGAAAATTTTATCTATTTCAACAGCAACTGCGAGAGAGCAGCTTTAAAAAAGAATGTAAGTCAAATATTAAGAAATAAATTGAGGATTTGTATTATCTATCTAAATACTGCTTTTTCCTGTTTGATTGCAGGGATGCATTAATAACAAGCGGCATCAATTGTGGAACAAGTTTCTTAGCGGGTTTTGCAGTATTCGCTGTTCTTGGACACATGGCACACGTGCAACACACGGAAGTTAAAAACGTTGCGAGAGAAGGTTCGTATATCTGTATTGTATGGTGACCGGTAAGTTATGTATTCTACAGTAAACAAACCGTTTTGGCATTGCTGAACGGTCTAAATGTGGCTTACTTCGGTATCGTGTCTTTTTGCCGAGGTTTTTGGTTGATATTTTTTTGTTCCCTAGCACGTACGGTTGATAGCTTCTTATGCTCGTTTTCAGTATCATAAAGATCGTTATTGCAAGTCTTTCGTTTATATGTTCATAATGCACTAAGGTCATCATTCAATTTTCAGTTTTGTGTATATTCAGCTGCAGATTCAGTGTAGATATTTTCTTGTGGACATTATCCAGTTTTAAATATTGCTCTATTGTTGAAAATGTTGGTTGTTATTTTCACATGCTTTTGTAAAATATCTAGTATTCGACATTGTATTATATGTTATCAAAGGAGTGATTTGATAATGTCCCTTTTATTTACCCTCGTAGTTGCCCGAGCCCTTGTGGCACTCATTTAATGACAATTTTATTAAATAACTAAGCAAACCAAAAATGTAACATTCTCTATAGACTATCATCTTCATTGGCAGTAATTAGTCAGAAATACACAGTTAAATGTAAATCAGTTAAATCTGTAAATAAAAATACCTCTAAAATTCTTTTTGAAATAAACATATTGATGTGGGATTAGTTTACGCTCTATTGCACCCATGCATACATCATTCAATATATTTCGATAACATACAAGTAAATCAATAAATAAAACCATCAACACAGTTGATAAAGAAATACGGGTTTGTCGGTGCTTGAAGGGAACGTCTGTTCTAAAAATATATGAACTTCAAGTACACTCAGTATTAATAGTACATGTGTAGAATGACAATAGATGTTTTGAAACTTCTAAATGTAACTCATTTTACCTGAATATTTAAAGAATTACAAAAATAGAATTACTGTTAAACTATCGCCTTATCATACCTCAGTGTTCGCAAGCTGACATTTCTTGAAATAGCCTTCAATAGGTCAATACTTATATAATAGTAATTATTTATATTTCGGAAAGTGGTAAGTATATTCATACACTCTATGTCGTTATCTACCTTTCAATACTCCTGTTGCAGGATTTTGAGTAATCAGGACCATTGTCCATTTTTTTTTATATTGCACCTAATATTGTTGTTGCAGAAGATGGTTGATGTTTTCTATGATATTATCAAGTTTTCACTACTGCATCTTTATTTGCTCTAAGACAAAATCCGATTTTCAATAACATATATATCATTGCTTCATACGCTGTCACGTTGATATTTGTTATCTCAAGGATAGCATCCACTTTACAGTTTTCATAATGATAAAATGTTGTTTTAGCTGTTTTGTTTTATATGTCTTAATCCAGTCTTTAATACTACACGCATAAATACTTTTGGTCAGATAAGGTGTTGGTATTTACCTCTACGCTTTGTCATCATACAATTTTCATTATTACATATACTTCTGCTTTAAATAGTGGGTAAAATTTTTTAACAGCCTCGACCGTTTTCAGGATTACCAACGGTTTGTCACGGATTATAGATGGTTTAAATAGTCTTGTGATTTATGATAGTCTCTAGTGTACTTTATCTTTCAGATGTTGGGTTGATATTCATCGTGTATCCTGAAGCAATATCAAACTTGGACCTATCCAGCTTATGGGCAGTGATTTTCTTCTTCATGTTAATAACACTTGGTTTGGATACCACTGTAAGTTTCATGGTAATGAGGCCAAACAAAAACAAATGTGTATATATTTTTATTTAAGTCTCATTTATGTACAATATCACAACATACCAATAAAAACCATGACAACTAAGAAAAAGAGCATGACATTACAACATACAAATAAAAGCCATGACAAATAAGATAAAGTACATGGCATTACAACATATCAATAAAAACCATGACAAATCAGATATAGTACATAACATTGCAACATACCAATAAAAACATGACAAATAAGTTATAGTACATTACATTACAATATACCAATAAAAGCTATGACAAATAAGATATAGTTCATGACATGACAAATAAGATATAGTACATGACATTGCAACATACTAATAAAAGCTATGACAAATAAGATTTAGTACATGACATTGCAACATACTAATAAAAGCTATGACAAATAAGATATAGTACATGAAATAACAACATACTAATAAAAGCTATGACAAATAAGATATAGTACATGACATTACAGCATACTAATAAAAGCTATGACAAATAAGATATAGTACATGACATTACAACATACTAATAAAAGCTATGACAAATAAGATATAGTACATGAAATAACAACATACTAATAAAAGCCATGACAAATGAGATATAGTACATGACATAACAACATACCAATAAATGCCATGACAAATAAGATATAGTACATGACATTGCAACATACCAATAAAAGCAATGACAAAAAAGATACAGTACAGGACATTACAACATACTAATAAAAGCTATGGCAAATAAGATATAGTACATGACATAACAACATACCAATAAAAGTCATGACAAATAAGATATGGAACATGACATTACAACCTATAAATAAAAGATGACAAATAAGATATAGTACATGACATTTCATTTCTGGATTATATGAGACTAGCACAGTGACAATTTCAAATTACATGACAATCATTCAACACATACTTACATGGGGAAAAAGCAAGATTCAGTCGCTAATTAACATCTAAAGTATAGTCAAAAAGACAACAAAAAATAAAATGAAATAGAGCACTACTATAGCGCCACTAAAATGTTTTAAGAAATCGGTTTATACCCTCTATCAGATCGAAATAGAACTAATAAGCAACTGATTCTTGCACAAACTGAAATTTGAAATGACGAATATATGTGTGTCCAGTCTCCCGGATGGCCTGAAGTTTTTACTGCCGACCTAGCAGAGGCACTCCCTACATCTAGCAGATTATATTCTCGAAGCATAGATTATGTGTTCAATGAACGAAAAATAATAAATAAATACAATTTCAAAGAAAGTCCTATTATAGCGAAAAAATGCCTCACTTTACCATAATTAATCAATATAGGGGTTTTCTGTAATAAATCGCATCCACCCATTTATTGTACAACAACAACTCTAAATAGAATATTGAATGCAGTATATTTTATAATGCATAGCTGAAACGTTTAGGTTAAGTTATAATACTTCCAAAGATTCTATTATTTATGTTTTGGAGGTTATTTAGATTGACATCAGTTATAGGATATATTCCTTAAAACTGTTTTATAAGAAAAACACCAAAAAGACCAAACAAGTGTTTCAGACCAAAAATGCAAAATAAAAAGCAAATGACTGACATTAATTATATTTTTCTTTACAAGGAGACCAGAACATACACATGTTTTGTTTGGTCTGACACATTTTTTTCGGTTATCCAGTCCAGCTGAATTTGAATAACTCTTTATTTGTACACTATGGAAATTGTCCTTTTAATATCACTTACTTTACTAAGATACCATACTCAGAGGAAACTTGATTCATATTAATGAGAATATTTATTTCAGTAAGAACATTACAGTAAATGAAAAAAATATTGAGATTTAAAAGTTACGTGCTTAATGATTCGGCAAGGAAAAACTTTGTAAAGTTTGTATTGTTTGTCACTTCCCTGATAAACAACATTGAGCATAGCATATATTTCTAACAATACAACAGGCATGATTGAAATGAAAACAAAATGCAATGTGTCAGAAGTTGATGACTGATCTGTTTTCATGTATATAATGAATAAATAGACACATTATTTTGAAAGTAATTTATAAGGTAATAAAAGATGATATCATCCAGTCAGTAGTTACGGTCTTGTAAATGACATTCCTGAGTTAGAACACATGGCTCTCAATCAGGGAATTTTGTATGTAAAATTTTGAAAAACAAACTATTTAATATGTGGATATTTACAACTCGAGTTGATGACTTGTTTGCAGTTTGGTGGGCTAGAAGCTATCGCAACTGGCATGCTAGATGAATGGCCAGTCCTTAGAAAGCGGCGGGAATTGTTTATACTTGGTCTTATGTTGTACTGCTTTCTAGGTAGCCTTGCTACAACAACATACGTAAGTCGTGATTTCTTTGCCTCTTTAAACTTTTGAAAAATGCCTTTTGACTTCTTTTTTTTTTTTGTTAGGTTTTCTTCACTGATGTTTTTCATTTAATATTGATGTAACAAGTTTCGCTTAGTTTTGTTCTTGGGTGTGATGTTCAGTAGTTTTCAAAGCAATAAAATTTACTTTTATGAAAAATACGTCCAATCGTCCAATGTAAGTTCTATACAAGTAAAGAAAGCCTTTTTACTGAATAGCTTCAAAACATTTGTTATTTAATAATGTTATTGCTGTCGGTTTTCTTTGGCACTATTTCGTTAGTTCTCGCAATTCAATGAAAATGTCTGATTTTAATGTACAAGCAAAGTAAGAATGGAATATATCTTGAGTGCTCGTAACGTTCTACAACTTATTTAATTGGAATCTTTTATACATTTAAACTTGTACCGACAGGGTGGAATCTACTTGGTTCAGCTAATGGACACTTACGGAGCACCTATTTCGATCTTATTCATAGTGTGCCTAGAAGCCGTCGCCGTGACTTGGATTTACGGTATGTGTCTGGTCAGGTCGTTTTCTGCAACAAAGTCGTTTGGTTACGGCATACAATCAATTTTCATTCCACATCTTATATTTTCCTATTTGTATATGCATATTCAACAAGTCATGCATTTGCACATAGCATCATGTTGATATTGGTTACGCTCTCATGAACAAATATTAAATGATTATATAGTTTAAATAGAGAAGTATATACGACTGGAAATACTGCTACAAACTCTTATACTTCTTTTTCCAAAGCACAATTCTATTGTTGATAGGTACTTTTAAATTAAAAACCTTAAAATTCCATACAAGACTGTTTAAATCTATCGTCGAAGATAAAATTTCCAGTCTGATTTTCATTTTTATATTCGATAGTGGCTATCTCCACATGGAAAATTGTTTAAAGCTGAATGTTGATTACACTATCCCTAAGAGCTTTTTCTAAAACTGATGTCCCTTTGTCCTTAAAGTATCAAAGAATACCCAGCTTTTAATATTTTACTGCCTCTAAAAGTAGCAAATAAAACGCTTTCTAATCACAGAAAATATTAACAATTATTAGAAACATCATATAGGTGATATAAATGGATAAGTGTGGTTTATTCTTGTGTTTGTATTGAGCTGCAACAACTCCTTTGTTTATTTTCTATGTTATTATATAGTGTATGGGGAGTAACTCTTTGCTATCAACAATGGAAAGAAACCCTGTCATTTCTTCCCTTTCTTCTTTTCTATTACCTTGTCTGTATACCCCGGTAATGGGGTTACTTAATAGTTTGCAATATCTGTAAGTCGTATCTAGCACTTATCGTATCACTTATCGTAACTAGCACTTATCGTATCTAGCACTTATCTAAAAACTTAAGATGAATGCTCTCAGAATTCCCTGTTTTTACTGCTGAGTTTCTTCAGATGGATTCTTGTTTTTGTAGTGTTTCATATTGGTTCAATGTAATATCAGTTCTTTACTATGAAGCTGTTATTGATCAATAAGTCAAATCTTCTAGCTAACTGAAGATCGTTTTTGCCAGTTCACTTCGTCCTGCGCAAAATTGTGTCTTATGAAAACTTTGAGATAGTAACGCAAAATATTGTTTAAATAGTTTCCTTTGAAACAGTGCAAATATCAAAAACTGATATTTGGCCGACGTGATCAATGATTAATTTAAACTTAAAAACATGTCCACTACTTTGCCCTAGTACTATTATGTTAAGCTTTTACACGTTGATTTGTTTTGTTTTATTCTTCGACTTCTTTACGACGTTTTGTACTTGATCCATTGCTCTTTTCTGATATTTTTTAAATAGCAACTTAAGATTTCTTTAAAGAATGTGCGGGTCAGATATAAATCAAAACGAGTACAGTATTTAAATGCACACTGCTTTAAATCTGGTTTTCTGACACTGGTTGTAAAAGTTATTCCCCGCCATAGGCCAAGTCATACTGTTTTGGCGTTGTGCTAAGTTTCTGTTTCATGGAATTTGTATATATCGGTAAAATGATTGCCTGTCATTGGCTTCATACTTTAACACCATGTAAGGGCATCAGACTGATTAAGTCATTTTTCACTGTATGTGCTTGTTTAACGTTTCACTTCACTGAAATAGAGGCTCTGTCTTTCGTGTCAATACAGAACTATTATTATTTTTCTTTATACTCAAGAAAATAAACATTTATGCAACCTATTTAAGAGTCAGTACAAAGGGTTAACAGTTTCTACCATTATAATTTTCTGTAATATACAGTCTATTTCGCCTTATTCGGTTCAAAGAAATTATTATCAAACTACTTGGGGTTTCTTTTTTGAAATAAACATTTTTAAACAATGTGATTAGTGCGAACCTGCTTCACAACTCCTCGCCCCCTAAAATGTTACCCTTCTGTTACTTACAGTCATAGTTGTTGTGCCTTACCTGTAGAAAGTCGTATATCCTGCGATTTGCGTTTTATAGCAACAAAATAAATAATTTACAATGATTGTACTTCGAGTTGACCATTCAATTGTTTCACAATGAGGTGTTGCAACTGTAACTGACTTCTTTGTTTAAGTAACATGATCGTGTGTAACAGAAACCTTACTACATCCAACCCACATTTTACCTCATACCTTTCTCTTAATTTGTTTTCTTATGCAGATTTTTACTGAAACGTCATTTCGTTGAGACAGGAAACTTTATTCATGTCCAGAAATAGATGATAGTTTACATCTTAGAGTTATTCAATACGACATGGAGATCATGTATATACAATTTCACATGAGATGAACTCACCTACATAACTTTATTTTTAAAACATGTGGATATTTAGGCGAACAGTGAACAGGCAAAACGAATTTGCATTATTATTTCATTTCTAAGGTGCCACACGATTCAGTCATGATATCGAAGCAATGCTTGGACCACAGACAGAAATGTACTGGATGTTCTGGAAGGTATGCTGGATGGTCATTGCTCCAGTGACATTGCTGGTATGTTATCTTCATACAGTACATATTTATTCATGTTGTAACAGTCCCTTAATGATGATTATCTACGAGATTCGAAAAAATATCCAGTCTACAAATAGCCTAAAAATGAGTGGATTGTACTCACTTTTTAACTGAAAAAATAGCAAAATAAAGAAAACAATTGACGTCTTCGTTCCATTTTTCAATTTCCAAACTCAGGGTGTGGAAAAATTCAAAACTTGTTATCTAAGCCGACTTATATTATAAGTCTTTACGATGAATAAGAAAATAGCAATTACACCTAGCTTCTGGACGAAATTTGTTAGTATGAGATTCTTGAAAGTTTTACATTTGTTCAATATGATTCACTGGAAAGTTTATCATTTGTTCAATAAAGTAAACTGGAAAGTTTTACATTTGTTCATAAACACATTTATTGGTTGAATAAACCTGAAAGAAAACAAGTTTATTTTATGGAAATACTTTATGTCTGTTTTATTGGTGTATGTAACATAAGGTCATATTTATCATTTCAGACGTTATTTATCCTTACACTTGTTCTCGGGCCGGTGCCACATTACGGCTCATACGTTTACCCAGAATGGTCAGTTGCAGTCGGATGGCTTCTCGTAGTTTCTTCGCTTATTTGTATCCCCGGATATGCTATTTACAAGTTCTTGATTACGCCTGGTTCAGTTGCAGAGGTGAGTCCTTGATAGCAACAGGTTTAATAATTTAAATAAGTTAAACATATATGCTTTTGGATGAGCAAAGGATAAGCACTTAGTTATGCAAGGGTTCTGTTACTGGTGAAAGAACTTAGTAAAGCGACTTGGTCAGCTCTTTGTTATTCAAGGCTTCTAGTAGAGGTAAGCTTTTAATAAGTTTGGTTACAGAAAAAGCCTTAAGTTTGAAAGGATTTTGTATTGTGGTCCTTTTTCTGTGCCAGTATTTGGCAGAGTATAGTCATGGTTGATGTAAAGTTTTTTGTCAACAAAGTTAGATGTCTTCTTAATATTACCACGATAGGAGTTTCTATATTTTATTGTGTTTGTTTGAATTATTTAGGGCTTCTCCTGCAAAAAATCAATGTGTTTGGCTTTGCGACTATTTTAGCACATAACAAGTGAACAATATAATAATTGTTTATTTATTTGTTTGTTGGTTGGTTAGTTTTGCAATAAATGGAATGACATGGCACAATGTTAATAACACACGAATACAAATAGATCTCTAAACGCCGATGGATGATCATTGCACGGCGGCTATTAAATACTGCATATCTTGGTGTGTTATTAAAAAAACAATCCTATTCAGAACTTAAATAACGCGTTTAAAAGCTTTTCAAATAGTTCGCGCACTGTAGCTCACAACGCGTCAATATTGCAGCATATTCTGTTTTAGTTAATTTGTGTTAAAATTAAAAGTATCATCTAATATCACCTTTTTGGTTTTATTGCAGAGAATAAGAACAATAATGATTCCGGAAGAGGCACCGCAGCATACGGAAGAGTTGCGGGTCTTTGTATGAGGATACAAATTACCTAGCAATATAGGAATATGTAACATCACTGTAAATTTAACATTTTATCTGTATATCTGTTATCTCAGCAAATTATAACTGGCTCTTTGATTTTTATACCCTTGAACATTTAACATTATTTGAAAAATAGACAGAAAACATCTAATAGTCAGATTTTAAGCGTATTTAAAATGACTGGCTTTTTCAAGCTTTGTTTGAATTTTATTTCCAACCGATTGGCATACATGAAAGAAAAGTACATACATGTAATACTGTAATACAGCAGTTGAGCTTGGCCTAGGTGTTTGGTCTAATTGTTGAACATATTTAATGTCATTAACTATCTGTTTTATATGCCTGTTTTTATATTTTTAAGAACTTAAATTTTGCAATTTTACATATGCATTGAAGAGCCATGAGCATTTGGAAAGTTCGATTCTGTACTGCTTAGTTTGGAATCTCAGCCCTTTGCTCTTTCGTATATTTATCAAAGTATCAAAAGGTTTTGCCTATATTTTGGCTACACTATAGTGCAGTGTTAGAGCTGTTGTGATCATCATAATGTGTCCGTCGTCAACATCTTGATAAAAATAATCTCCTCTTAAACGGCCTTGACAACTTTGTTCAGATACATACAGTCAATTTTGTGAATGTGCTAGAAATAGGTCAGTAGCTTTGTGTATATATTACTGAGGATGGTGTAAAAATTGATTGATTAAAAAATTATGTATGTACATTATCATTTCCAAAAGGACAACGTTACTATATAAAAGGTGACGGTTATATGCAAAAGGATGTTTATGTGTAAACTCAGTACTTTTATAAAACAAATCACAAAGCAGTGCAAATGTCTTGATTACCTATAGTATTGTTTTATGGCAAATCTTAGCATCCAAAATGCAAGGACTGTGAAAGTATAAATTCAATTTGTAAGTGTGTTAGTTGTTAGTTTTTGTAATTGTGTATCAAAGGTTTACAGGAAAGGCACCCGTGTAAGCTTTATTTAGTTAAAAGTACTTTTTAAATTAACATTTTCACCACCAATTGAAAGCCAAAGAATAACAAAAATACTTCACACGAAGTTGCTCTATATTTAGCTGGAATATAAATATTGATATGATGCGGACGGGAATAATCCACATACCTGCAAACATGTCTGTCACTTAAGTAACACATTTTACTATTTATTAGAAGGCTATACTTCAGAACGTTTCTGAGACAAACGCTGAGATCGTTGCCAATGAATTCCATAGGAAAACACTTTTCAGACTGTGAAGATACTTTTCCTTGTTTTTGTCAAGGTTCTATAAATCATAAGCTAATTTCATTTGACTTTCATATGCATAACTTTAGAAGCTCGTGCTGTTTTCTTGAACGGGTTTCCAAAATACAACCTGTGTACTTTTGAAATGTAGCTGAACAGCCAACATTATTGTAAGCTAATTGACAACAGTAACTAATAATAATGACAGCAGACCTTTTAATACGGTAAAATAATATATTATTAATTACAAAAGATTCTATGGTATGTTACGCACGTCAACGATAAATTAAACAGATTTCTAAATAAATCCACATGATACTCGTGTGTTTTCGTGTGTTTTCGGTCAAAGTAACAAATCACTCTTAGCACTTACCTCTGCACAATATTACGAGCAAAAAACTAAGTCTTCGTTATTTATGCAAGAACTAGCATAGAACTTGTAACTGTGTTATATAGCAAAGAACTTTGAGACTGTTCCTATGCCCTCTATTAATCAAATTCTAATCAGTTAAGGATTCTCCGTATTATCCCCTATGCATTTGCTTGTTTGAATATAATGTTAAACTTTTTATGCGGATTGCGTCACTTCTATTTTTACATTGTACTCATAATCAAGTGATAGAGTAAAACAACGCTTTCTGAGTAAGAAGCCTTTTCTCCTTATGGAACTTACTTATTAAACGTAACCATATGGTTATATCTGAACAGAATTGTTTATCTTTTTTCCTAAATACTAGGCTTACTTTAGATTTACCAATTGAACACGACATGATATTGAGAGTTGTAAACTGGATTTTGTAAAATGTACGTGTATATTATGAATTAAAACTTTGTGAATTAAAGAATGTGCTTATTGAAATATTTACTTTTATAGTAAGTTACGTACTGTAATAAATATTGTTATACATTGTACCAAATATTGTGCCAAATTATTTTGAAATCCCTGTTTGAATGACAAACTTTCATCCACTTATAAATAAAATAAATTTAGTGTGTGATTTACCCCGCTCACAATTTATATAATGAGTAATACACAAAAAATTCTGTAAAATAATTTATGAATCATTGACAAGTCTTCAATGATTTCACATTTATAATTTATTACATCGCACTGACATTCCCACATCTTTTAAAAGACTGGTGAAAATGTTATTTAAAGCGGAAGTAACTGTATAGAAATTCTAATTTAGCTTTTCGTCAGATTTAAAATATGAATATTAAAATGCACTGAATCGTTTATACATATACTGCACAGAAACATCACATGATGAACTTACTTCTCAAATGCTTTTATATACTTTATTTGCAACATTACATATAATTATCACTGATATCATTTTTAATGTGCATGAGTCTGTGTGATTTGACTCTATCACGCCGTTTCTATTTCAGTTTTATGAAAGGTAGAAATACAAAGATATGGACTATTAAACATATGCATGTAGCAACTATATCATGCCAAGACGTAGTGTGGAATTAATTAGAATGCCTGTCAAACTGTTGTATACTTGCTGTGAAAGGTGTCACTCGCATTATTATAAACATCTTATTCTCTGTAAAATCAACATAAAACGTTATTCTTAGTTTTCATCAAATGTCTGACTAGTAGTTTTCTCCGTCTTATTTTTTTCTAACTGTAGATAGAATGAATATCAATTAGAATGGCTTTATGTGTTTCTTTGATACGTTGATTAGGTTATTTAATCTAAAGTGATATGACCCTTCAACATCACCGTCATAGTTTTATGATAGGCCATTTGGCACTGACTTAAAGTCTTCAAAATATGAGCATTGTAAAAGTTATAACCAAGCTCTGTGTAGAAGTTTTATGTCCTTTGAATAAAGAGAAAATCATTGAAATTCTGTTTGAAAGTCCTAGTCAATAAAATGTATCTATTAATTAGAGAATAAACTTGCTAAAACTTATTTCTTTCATGCTTTTAAAGCATCTGCTGTGTTTTCAGCATCATTCTTGGCCATGGCTCTGGCTCAAGATTAGCGTTTCAAATGGCAAAAGAACTTTAAAAGAATATAAGTATAAGCATATCGTAGACTGAATTATATCTCTTTATTGAGTAATCGTATCAACTATGTCGTGGGCGCAGAGAGAGAGAGAGAGAGAGAGAGAGAGAGAAAGCATAAGAGCATCATACACGTCGTGCCGCAATGTAAATAATACTTTATCCTATCAGTCAGTTCGGGAAAAGACAGTATCAAGATAGAGGGGATTAAGTTTGATTTTTAAAGGTATTTTACATATCTAAAGTAATAAAATAAGCAACTACAAAATAAGCTTCAGTGTGTATGAGAACTGTGTCGAATCAAACAAATTTCAATCAAAGCAATATTTTCAAAACTTGATGTATTTATACCTATTGTATGTGAAAAAAAATCAGTATTTATAAACTTTTCTAAAGCAAGAATTCGTACGTTTCTTTTCCATATTTTAGATTACTTTTATGTTGTTATAAGGTTTATTTGTGATAATACTACTATTTTCATTATCATCAACATCATCATTTCAAGGATGGAATTCATGAGGATGATGATAGTTTAAATCAGCATTAATCTGCAAAATTAATAGCAACATGAACAGCTTTATGATAGGTTTACATAAATGACTCTTAATGTACGCTTGCCGAGAACTAGCATTTCATTACCAAAACTCTTTGCACATTTTATTTTTAGTAGCGTTTAGAAAGTATGTAAACTTATACAATTTTGGAAAGTTCTTTTCAATCTGTAAAACAAATAAAACAAATGATGGTCCTCGTGATAACAAAAAGAAATATGTCATTATATGTAATATATATGTAATAAAGATTATTCTCTTTCTCAAATTTTGAACAAGGTTTACAACTAAGGAAAACCACCGATACACAAACCTTTCATTAAATTTTATACATTGTTCCTTGCTTGAGGTAACAGTGCCACGAGATTTTTGAAGAAAAAAAACAACAACATTCTTTGCTACAATTTTATGACGATTACTGTATGGTTATGGGGTATTACCTTCTAGCACAGCAAATGTAAAACATTACAACCTGTAAATCAATTTGAAGACAGATATCAGAAATCTGTAACATGGTTCCCTCAGTCAGGGAATGGTGTTTAAAATTCAATAAAACCTGTTGGAATAGGATGCTACTCTAATCTGATAGCGATGATAGGAATACCATCTTATTAGATTTATTTTACCATTTATGTTTGTACATTTCTTTTGTTTTATTTGTTTATAGTAAGAAAAGACCCTTTCAAAAACATATAGGTATATACAATATAAAGATAAAACGTTTGAAGACTTTGCCAAATGAAATTCATGCTTTGGTCAGGCGTTACAGTAATAGATCTTCATAGCAATTATTATAGTTCTATTTGACAAGTTTTTTTTTCAGTAATTTGTATAAATGTACATTTACAAGAAAATATGTTGTACTCGCTCTGGTAAATGTGATGTTATATTAAGCATTCTGGGTATATTAAAGGTATGGAGCTGCGGGATTGAAGCAGCTGATGCAAATGTGTATTGTATCGTAATTAAATCTCTCGCCTAAATGTGGTATTAAATAATTCTTAGTAGCATTTTAATGTAAATATTTTGCAATAGATGTGTGTATATGTGCGTGCTGATTATACTAGACACATGGGACTATAAGTATGATAAGCAAGGATACGGATGAGACACTGCATGTGGAAAACGGAATACTTTATTACAAATGTAGTTAGTTAATCTGCCGGGTCGAGTCTTTCGAGCTGGCTGTGTGTAGTACTGGATCACACGAATGGATAATGTTCTTCTGTGACTGAGCACTAAACAGTTTACTTGGAAAATACGAACCCGCACATCAACTAACTATTATTTCAGTCCTTTTAGAACAAAGCTTTTCCGTATTCTTTTCTTATGAACCTCCAATTGTTCATGAAAAAAAACTTTTTTTAATTCCTGTATTTCGACGTTTTGGCTAGAAATCAATGTTGGAAGATTAGAGGTAGAACTCAGCTTTCTCTGATATGGGTGTTTATCAAACGTGATCTACTGCAATTTAGTCACAAAACCAGTAGAAATAGAAAGTTTCAGTTTCAGAGAAAGACGCAAGAAAATCCCCTACTTTTCTTAAAAGAGATCCTATATTAATTGAACGTTAACATTTAACTGATTCATTTAACATGTATCTAAAAGTTATATTCTTACAGTTTACATTTACTTGCATCAATGACAGCGTTATGTGATTCTAAATGATTTTTACTCAAATGAAGGGATAGTAGAATTGTACTAGAAACATATAGATAATAAATTCGATTAGTTTTATTCATTTTCAATTAGGTCATATATCATTGCCCAGTTTTTATGACGAATATCAGTGTTTGTTTCACGGTCGTCATTTACATGACCTACGTCAGGATCTGGTCTGCATGAAATAAGTGTAGCCTAATGTATAATGCTACTTTCAGTAAATTTTCAAAATATGCAAATGGTGTAAATAATTGTTGGTCTAAATTTGTACATTTACAAATTATGTGTGTGAAACGCCGGCAAAATGGTGTGCGGAACTAAGGAACAAAATTGTAGCGGAACATAACTCCTGTGGAAATTGCTATAATAAAGAAATAAAATGTGGCGTGCATATTGTTTTAGTCTCCAGTGAGAACAATAATTGCCAATTGGTATCTTATTACATGCTTACTGTACATGCATCGTTTCCCAATGTGTCATTTTCAACTTGCTAAAGGTTTCATGACTATTATGAGGAAAAAATCTTTCATTATTATAAAAAGATTGACTGCCAGTATGTATTAATGAATTCACGGTCGTTCAGTATTTTAGATGGTCCGTAGTTTTTACCCAACCCATCAATAGTTTAGGCAGGGAAATATTTCAGTTACTTTTATTATTTTTTAATATTTCTTAGGGAAGAAGCAGGTATCAGGGATTTGTAGCTCATGTAAAACGAGTATAACGTCAGTATCATTACAATAACAAAATTGACGTTTAGATAAAGTTTTTTCTATTTAGATGGTTTTTGCATTCAACGCTTAAGTAGAATCTAAGCTACTATGACTTTCTCTGAAAGTACCGTTATTATTCAGAATTTAACCCAGTTCATGTAAATGGTCACGTGTATCATTATTTGGATTAGATTGGGTTTTTTTTGTTTTGTATACGATTAATTTCAAGCAAAATGAGAACAAATTGATAAACTACATAATGTATCCGCGCGTGCAAGTCTGCTAGCGTGCTTGCAGGTTGGGTGTGTGAGGGGTGCTTATTGTACGTGCTGTTTTGGGTATTTAATATTTGTACCGATGTGGTAAAATGTGGTTCATGTACAGACACTGAGATGAAGGATACTGACGTCGACGATGGCCAAGGGATCTAAGGCGATATTACTGTACAATGATGTGGTGACACTGTTGTATCGTATACAGGTTCTATTTCTGGTCCCTGTCGTGCACAAAATGCTATTTTACATTAAGATAGAAATCTAATATCTTTTATTGCATATTAACCTTTCATACCATTTCCCTGTACCATATTGTGGGTTACACGATTTGCATACGTTTTCGTCAAGCTACTGTGGGCCAAATGCATTTGAAGAAGCATAATTCGTTAAAACTCCGGACGGTTCCGTTTTTTCCGGAAGCCTTAAAAGACGAATGGGCTTCTTGTGCTTGAACCAATATATTATGAAAGGTCATAACAACTTAAAATATGTAACAGTACTTGAAGTTTAGATTTTTATGACTGTAACAGTTAAGCAAAACCTGACCCGGTTGAATTAGCAAAAAAATGCGGTTTATCCTTTTACATTTGATTTTCAAAAGTACTTTAAATGGAGTCATATACATGTAACCGCACAAAATAAATAATTATTATATGAGTTGTGTATATAGATTATGATATTTTTTGCTTCTAGGAAAGGAGTTTTTATTTTAGTCTTTAATACAAACGGTTTGGTCACTCCTTTTCCTTCATCTGTGAATATTTTTATCAAAATTGATTCCTCAACGTTATGTTAGCATTTTGAACTTAAAATACGCGCATTCTTTCTTTTACTTTGTTGTTTCATTGGCTTTGACCTTCAATATTACATTTTATTGATAAGTCATTAGTATTTTAAGAATTGGTGAGGGTATATGCTTCCATTGTCAAACTTTTAACCCTATTCGGTGCGTAACTTAATATGTTAGATGCAGACCATTATTATGAAGTTTAAATGGTAATGTTAATTGCTAGCACAGTAAATACAGACCAAAGCTAAAGAGTAGAAAATTTAAGACTTGTTTGACAATTAATAAAAAATATATAACGTTTCAATATTATACTCATCATTTTCTGAGCGAACTCGACAGCCAAAGTTCATGCGCAATGGCCAGATTGCAAGATCAATGTAGGTATTTTTAGCAGCAAAAATTCTTTTTTTTTTTTGTGCTTCATTGTCCGATATTTTTTGGATGTTAAAGACAAAAATAAATAGAATGAAGTCGTTATTTTTCCATTCTTTTGAATTTACGCTACACGTAAACCCTTTTTTCCGTGAACTGCTAGAGTTTTTTTTGTAAAATGTAGCATTTTTCATATTGGCATTTATATAAAAGTGGTGTAATGGAAAAAAAACTTTTTAGAAATTTTATAATTCAATTTCAGAATTTTTAACTCGAAGATTTAGTACATAAAACGTTTCCCTTTAAGACTTCTTGTTGTTAATTTCTAGACTTTGATTTGTGCACTTCTTTGTCCATAGATATTTGAACTATAGTGTAGAAGCATATAATCATTAATGTAAATATGGCGGAGAAAAAAAAACTTGCCTGGTTAATGTTATTGTTATACATGCATGTATAGTGCGCTGTTTTGTATATGAAGTTACATATTAATTGAAGCTACCGACATGTGCTACATGTAATCATATATATAATGCGAACTATCATTGTACTATGTGAATATTTGTACAATTATTGTTATTAAACGTATAAAAAGTATCTTTATTTGTCTGTTTCTTGTTTTTACATTGTTGTTCATTGCAGCCTATTCTGATTATGTTCTATTTATAGTACAAATGTACAAAAATGTCAATCATACTGTGTCTGTGTTCAGCCAATCAAAATTTAGCATAAGACCAGTTTTCGAATCCAAAACTCACCGAATGTCAAAAATATGTGGTCAGTACGTTGCTCAATGCTGTAAATTTTAAAATAATTTAGAAAGGCTAAATTTTGATTAATTCTGCACCAAACTTTGCCAAATAATTGGCACACTTGTTAACACACTTACGTTCCTACTTTATAACACATAGTGAATAATGACAATTTTTGTCTGACTATCAGCAAAAACACATCATAAGTGTCACGGAAAGTAGGTCAAAGTAAGTTAAGTATAGACTGTACATTGTACATACATTTGCTTTTCGACTATCAGTAAGTCAACAGAAACATAACATGTCACCGTTAACAAAGCTGACTATGAAAATGCACTGTAGTTTACAATTTCTACAAAAAGCGCTAATCATATTCTGCCGGATCAAAACATTTCTAACACATTTCTCACTGCTTGCGCTGTAATTCATTGCCGTTGCAACATTTTGATCAAAACGTGTAGACGTGTAGACATGATAATAGGCTAATGTCTGCATTTTGTGCTCAGCTGCTTGCCATGGTCCCTACTTCTGTGTTATATGCAACATCTAGTACAACAAGAACATGATAGGCGAAAGATGCAGCCGAAGAAAAATTGGCTGAAAGAAACATATCTGAAATTTTGGCTATTTTGAACTTCTAACTGATACAGAAAAAGGACCAAGACCGTGACCTGTTGATCTCAAATCAATAGGTGTCTTTTACTTGTCATGGTCATCTGACCTACCAAGGTTGAGGAACCTAGGCCAGATCGTTCTCTAGTTATTGATCGGACTAGGTTTGGTCTACCGTCAGACCGACTGTCCGACTGAGATGTGCAAATCAAAATATCCCTCCATCTTCGGTGGGGGGGGTCATACAAGTAAAGTATTCCATGTAAACTACGTTACAGGCTGACTGAATGAATCGGAATATGTGAGACAGTGTATCACTTTTTTAGAAATGGGAAACACACTGCTATAAAAAGTGTAAACATAATGAATATCTATAGGCGTAGTTTTTACATGTTACTTTAATATGTATGTCTATTACGTGTTGATTACATCATAATTATGTGAATAGAATAAACGTCTGGTGGTAGATTTATATCACTTGGATGAGGGATTGTGCTTTCCGTGAATAGAAGCACCATGGTGCAGTTTTTTGCAATTCTTTTCAGAGTTCAAATTTTCAGACATGGAAAAATGAAAATACAACGGTACATTAACATATAATCTTATATGCCGTTCCTTTGTATTTCCAGAAATAAATATATATGGTACAAACAAAATTATTGAATTAGAAATATTTAGTCACGGTATCTTTAAAAGTAAATTTCTTTTGAATTTTATATGAAATATACTTTACAACTTTGAAAACGCAAATTTTAAATAAGTCATAATTTTTAGCAGTTGTCTTAGCTAAGTATATGCAAAATTATTGACGTTTACAAATGAAGTAATGTTTTGATCTTGTAAAGAACTTGTTGAATAAAACCAAGGACTAGCAAAAAGCAGGGTGTTCTCGAATTTTCCAAATTACATTAATACATTAAAGTTGTCACTAGTAAGTATGTGTTACGAAACTGTTGTTTGAGTTCATAATAAGGATTACAAAACTGTTGAAATAAATTTAAATCGACTGTTTCTAAATGACTACGAGGAATGTTCAAGTATGAATGCATTTAAGCACATAAAAATATATCCTTGATATATTTCAATGAACATTTTATTTTGTCCCCTCGAAGTATTCACCTCCAACAGATATGCAAAGTTTCAGTTTTCTAATTCAATCCTTGAAGGCATTTTCATAGTCCTTTCTAGGTATACTATGAAGATAGTTGAATATTGCAGGACCGCTGGAAAAAATTTCGACCAGAAAGGTATTTTTTGAGCCTTGGAAACAAAAAGAAGTCACACGGGGCAAGGTCATGCGAATACGCAGGGTGAGGGAGCACAACAACCTTTTAACCAACCAATAGACGCCTTGTGCGATGACGCATTGTCAGTTGCAGGTCTTCGATTTTTAAAATATTTCTTCAGTTTTCGAATTTAAGGATTTGCCTTTAGGTACGGCAACCTGAATGGTAGGACCCTGATTTGTGAAGAATATGGCATACATTACCTTCTTGACACTCATGGTCCACTTTGCAATGCATGGTCTTTTGCCAGACTTTTTGTTGTTTTTTGTTTTGAATCTTTCGTTTGGGCTCAAAAAAGTGAACCCATGTCTCGTCAACAGTGACGACATTTGCGCGCATTGCACGCGTGCCTTTTTCTGTCAACAGAAGGGGAATCCATCTAGCACAGATCTTTCTCATTTTCAAATTACGTTGCAAAATTGCATAAGCTGATCCTAATGAGATGCCAACCATACTAGCTATTTGCCTAGCGGTGTATCTTGTATCAGTAGCAACTTTTTCTTTCACTCTAGCAACCATCTTGATAGACGTTGCTGTTTTCGGCCGACGTCCATCTGGTGCATCTTCTGTTGAAACTACTAGTAACCCAAATTTGAATTTCTTAAACCAACGAATAACTGTCGAAAAAGACATTTCATTATGCCCATAAACAGAAAAAATGTCTTTACACCCTATGCCAAGAATACAAAGATTCTTAATATAGGACCGTATTTCAACGGCGTAGGCTGACCTACTTCCAACCATTTTTATATTAGTATGCACGAGTAGCTAATGTTTAGCGAGCGATAGACACAGCTAAAGTGAACGGATTTTAATTGGTGTGGGATCAATGTAAAGCTTACTTGTTTATCTACCCACTAATCTTAATTTCCTCCTGATTATCGCATTATTGAGCATTCATATTTGAACAATCCTCGTATGTTTTTTCTGAAGTTATTTATGGTATACAATAAAGAAAAAGAAGTTACATTTCCTTAGCTGAAAGTGCATCTTAATGGAGATTTGTCGTTAGGGCCTATGATTCACCAGTTTGCATGTATAATTTTTCAGGTTCATGATCATCACTTTGAGGACTGATCAATGCTGATGCTGATGATGATTGTGATGATAATAAACATTTTCAACGATATAACACTACAAAGTCAAAATTCGAACTAAATAACATCGTTGCATCAAGTGACTCTAAATAGATCTATACAGCAGTTGTTACCTTAACTATTTGTTTGTCCAGTCATTCATATAAATGTACATTAACAAAGAAAACTTATACTTGTAAATCTGCCGCAATATTAAGCATACAAATGTAATAAAAGTAAGGAACATCTGGCTAGCGGCAGCTGATGTATGTAGACATTTGAATTGTAATTAACTGTCGCGAACGTATGTGCGTATATTGTTATTATGTCTTTCTGAATTGTATTTTAATGTAAATCACTGATATTATATATACATGTGAATGCGATCATGATTGTTTTTTACTGATAGAATTCAACATTTTATACAGTCTAATTTAACTGCTATGTTTATATAATTTTATGTGTAAAATATTCATATAAGACTATCAATTGAAGACTTATGAAATGTAATACCGGTAGATATTTCTTCCTTTAAGTTACTTTCGGTGCCTTTGTTCTAGTTTTAAATTCTTTACGTCTAAATAAGATTCGTTTTCCTTTACCTGTTGGCGGTATATCGAATGCCATTAAGTATCAAGTATCTATTTTTGAGAAAACAAAATCAACTTACTTGTAGTTAAAATAATAAGGAAGTGTTTTAAATTTAAGTCACATTTAGAGTTCAGAAAACTTAAGTTCGAGCTGGAAAAAAATGCAGCTTTATTTTCATAAACTGAAATTCGAATTTAAAAACAAAAATTATGTACCGAGTTTTACCTTCATAATTCAACTTATCAGCTAGAAACGAAATTTTTAACTTTATAAAGACAGTTTAAAATGTTCGAGGGTATTTGTCAATTACGTACATTTTATATCTTTACTTGCAGACACGGTTGTTTATCTTGCACCAAGTTTTGCACTCAGCAAGAACTATTTGACATATTCCTCCAAAATTGTTCAATTTTCAAATTATACACTTTGTGCTTATTATTGTTGACTAAATAACATCAATAAAGTAAAGTGTATGAAAGCTTTCCAAATGGTCTGGTGAACTAAGAATCTAAATTGTAGCGGAACAATATAATCTCAAAACTCTATGGGAAATTGATATTAATGTAGACATAAAATGTGGCGTGCACATTCTTTTGGTTTCCTAATAGTTAACGAATGTTAATGCCAGAGGTATTTGATATCGTGCTATTTGCACTTATCCCCGATTTCCCTTGTGTATTTTTCAAATTGTCACTATTTACGTAATCATATTAAGTTAGCCAGTTGTCATGACTATGAGAAAGGGCGTTTCAAAGATTTTGCAGTCAATTTGCATAAATAAATTTAGAACATTGTCATGGAAAGAAAATTCGCAGTTCTAATGCTGAAAAACGTAACCCTAATCGTTTCACTGCCGCTTTTATTGCCCAATTATGCGAAAAGCTGTGCCATCCGCAAATAATTGAGGTAAAAAAAAATTACCATTTCTCCGATCAGTTCCATGGTTGAAGACCAAAGAACATGAAAATCTTGCAGTGGTAATTTATTGTCCCAATGGAAACAGAGACTGCATTGAAAACGGTTCTGCTTTTTAGCAACAATACAAAATATATTAAGTCGCAAGTTGTTTTAAATTATAATATTAGTTGATCGTAATTCAGTAACATCACTTAGAAGAAAGTCTGCCTTTAAAGATCATTTAGTGTCGTCCGTCGCATGTCGACCGTCCACAATCGATTTAATTACATCTTCTCATAAATCGCTTCATTGAATATCATCAAACTCGGTCAGAAGCATCCAGGCATTAAGCTCTTTTTAATTTGTTCAAATGGTTCCGGTTGACAATCTGACTGCAAGTACTAAATATAAATAAATACTTGATATTTTTTCTCCACAATGCACAAAGCCTAGAGTTTAGATCTTTGGCATGAGGCGTCGCCTAGTGGACCTCTACCAATTATGGGATCACTTGTTTTACATAGATTTAACATAGGAAAACCTTTAAAGAAACTTCTTCTCCAAAATCACAAGATCTAGAGCTTAGATATTTGGTGTACAATATTGTCTAGATAACCTTTGCCAAGTTTGTTCAAATCATGCATCTGTATCAGAACTGACCACACCTTTGGGATCACTGGATGGTTTTCAGATAGGCTTATAAAGAAAAATCTTCTCCGTAGCCACAAGGTCTGGAGCTTATTTTACATGTAGCTTTGTCTAGTGGACTTGTACCAAGTTTGGTAAAATCTTGCCTCCGAGGTCAACATTGGCCCTGTCCGGGTGTTCACTTGTTTTACATAGACTAATATAGGAAAACCTTTTAGAACATTATTGTCCGAAAAGAAAGGCCTAGAGCTTAGATATATTGTCTTTGATATCATCTCGTGGACCTCTAATAGGTTTGTTATATTATGCCACTTGGGTCAAAATTGACTACACTCACGGGTTAACTGGTTTTACACAGACTTATATAGGACTACTTATAAAATCTTCTACTCCAAACCCACAAGGTCTAGAACTTAGCTATTTGGTGTGAAACATTGGCAAGTGGATTTGTGCCAAGTTTTTTACAAATCGTTCTATAATCTATATTAGCCCTGTCCGGGGTCACTTTTTAATAAAGACTTGTATAGGAAAACCTTTTAGAACACTCTTCTCCAAAACCACAAGGCCTAGAGCTAAGATAGTTGGTGTGTAATGTTATACAGTGGACCTCTAACCAAGTCTGTTCAAAACATGCCCCTTGAGTCAAAATTGACGACGCCCTGGGGGTCCCTTGTTTATATATACAATTATGGCAAAACTCCTAGCTTCCAATGAGTCCCAATAGCAACCACTGTCTTACCTAGCAACAACTGACTCCCTTAACAACCAGTGACTTCTTTAGCAACCATCAATTGGAAAAGTAACCAGGACTTTATTACCAACCTCTTTCTTCCCTAGCAGCCAATTCCTTCCTTTACAACAGATGAATTCCTTACTGAATAATGAGTCCTTTGCTGCTAGCTACTTTCTCAGCAATATCAACTTCCAATAGAAATAACTTACTTCCTTCGCAATCATTGGCTTCGTTTGCAACAACTTTCTTCCGTAGCAACCTATTTATTTGCCTAGCAACAAGTAACTTCCTTAGCTACTGACTTTCCGCAGGAACAACATCAAATTGTATACTAATTTATTTATTCTCGATTGTGAAACAAGTTCTTACAACTTAGGTTAATCGCTCTAGAGACTCATTCCAGATGGAATCAACGTCGAAGAGAGAGAGGCGATGTGGAATTATTTGTTTCTTGCATACCGGATCGGGGTATCCGCAGTTTTCACCAGTGCTGGAAAATCTTATATTACATCCCCCCATGTAATATGACTTACGTGCTCTTAAATGACGTCATTTCGAACTACTTTCGGACTATTTTCGTGTATTCAATATACATACATGAATGAAGCAGGAAAAGTAAACATTTACTGCGGTAGAGCATCAAGTAAAAAAAAAAAAAAAAAAAAAAAAAAATTGTTGTTTTTTCTTTTGTTTGTTTATATTTCTTAAACATTCAAATAACATACAATCCACAAAATATATAAATACTACACCAATGATTTAACTTCCGTAAGCGTTCTGTTATATTCTCCGAAGCAAGTAATCAATAAAAATGTCAACAAGAGTGTTCAAAATGGGGCCTCCAATGCCCCTTGAGTCAAAATTGACGACGCCCTGGAGGGTCCCTTGTTTATATATACAATTTATGGCAAAACTCCTAGCTTCCAATGGTCCCAATATGGCTGCACAAACCACTGATGGATCTTACCAGTACCATTACAAATGAGCCAAATGTTCCCTTAACAACCAGCCAAGACTTCCTTAGCAACTTTTAATGCGAAAACATTCCCTTTAAAAAAGTAACCAGGACTTTATTACCAACCTCTTTCTTCCCTAGCAGCCAATTCCTTCCTTTACAACAGATGAATTCCTTACTGATAGGAGGAAATAAAAACAAAAACACTGAAAAAAAAAACAAGAGAAATTTTTTCCCCATAAAAAAATTTTTCCAAAAAAAAAAAAAAAAAAAAGAATAAAAAATAAAAAACAAAAAAAAAAATTTTTTTTTTTGTTTTTTTTAAGCCAAAAAAAAAACCCTCCCCTCCCTCCTGAGTCCTTTTGCTGCTAGCTACTTTTTGAGCTTAAAGTATCATGTACATTCCAATAGAAGAATAACTGTACTTCCTTCGCAATCACTATTGGCTTACAAAGTTCGTATTTGCCCGAAACCGTCCCATTTTTCCCCAAGCCCCCCCCAAATTTTTTTTTTTCCAAAAAAAAATTTTTATTAAAAAAAAAAAAAAAAAAAAAAAAAACAACTTGGAAAACATTTTTGGTCCATTAAATTTCCTTCCGTAGCAACCTATTTATTTGCCTAGCAACAAGTAAATATTTTATTCCTTAGCTACTGACTTTCCTGCAGGAACAACATTGCAAATTGTATACTAATTTATTTATTCTCTGATTGTGAAACAAGTTCTTAGCAACTTTCAAGAGTTAATCGCTCTAAAAGGCAAGGTAAAGGTAATAAAGACCACGCTGCTCACCTCCTCTCTGAGCGAAGTGGATCAACTGTATGAGCACGGTCAATTTGGAAATCGGGATCCCAACAGCCTCGATTAATACCTTTATGGTATAATAACACCACGCCTTTGGCATTCGTGGAGGCGGAACTGAGCACAGGCTGGCTTTTTATGTACACATCTGAAAGAATATACATTTTTAACATCAGAATATATTTTGAAAATAAATACGCTATATCTTTTTGTAGGATTGTATATCATATAGAGAGGAAAATTGTTGGTTTCAGTGTAAGATCACGTTATAATTTCATCAGTGGGCACCAAAGTGATATTTTCACAAGTGACGCAGCCACAAGTGAAAATAACTACTTTTTGCTGAACATTCACAAATGAAATAATTGTGATATGTCATCGATACCAACAATTTTTCAGTTTATTTTGTCTCAAACTCTACTTTTGCCGAGTTTAATTGTGGAATTATTTGTGTCTTGCCTAAGGACACTACCGACTTGGTTATGGTAGGGATCGAACCCGGGGCCCTTCGATCCTGAGGCGAACGCGATACCACCGGCTCTACTAAATCCACAACATCAAATTCCTTTGCAACCATTGACTTCCACAGCAACAGCTTATTACCCTAGCAACTAGTGAGTTTCAAAGCAACCGCTGACTTCCTTAGTAACCTTTAGTATCCACTTGGTGACTTCCTGCAAGAAATGACGTCCTTAGCAACTAACGCCAGTTGACTTCCTTCTTATCACTGACTTCCCCTAGTGACCAGCGATTTCCATAGCAACCACTGATAGTCCCCGACAGCTGCTGACTTAAGCGTTTAGTACCTTTTTTAGCACTCAGAGACTTTCCCTTGAAACCAGTGACTTCCTTAGCAACTACTGAATTCCTTTAATAACAAGTGTATTGCTTAGGTAAGTGCACTGGTATTCAGGTATGTGATACATGTTTATGGGTTATTTTGGTCCTTTTGTTGTACATTCACTGTCGATTAAGTTTCGTGATTAAGGTCGTTAGTCTTACTTATTGGGCCATTAATACATAAGGTATTGTTAATATGTTATGAATATATGAATGTACGATGCAACGTTTTGTATAAGTAACAACAGATTATTGGAAACTACCAACATGTGCTACATGCAATTGTAAGTATGATGCAATACGTCATTGTAAACATCATATGCACTTACAGTTCTTGTTACTTAATGTAAACTGTATATCATATGTTCTTTGCTTTAGGTCCAATTACCAGAAACAAACTTTAAAGGGTACATGTAGCTAACTATAGCTACATCATTGATAATCTAACCGATATACATTAATCATGGTCCGAAATGACAAACTTACTTTCTTTGCGTTGCAGCTTTTTTCTCTTCGGACCGGTAAGTTATATAACAAACTGTTCGAGAAATCAAAGTCCGTGTATATGAGTATAACCTGCAACGTATAATTGCTAAATAAATTGCTGTCGAATTAACACAGATAGATAATGTCTTTCGTCTTTGTTACAATGAGGTATTTATGACAAACTTTGCCAAATGATCAGCAAAAACACCTGAGTTGTCATAAAAAAGAGGCAAAAGCTAGTACTAAGCGAATGCAAGAACGTAGCTCGCCGACTTTCAGTAAGTCAACAAAGCATGACGTCACATCATGGCTGAAATTATATATTGAAAAAAACTACACATTATCCACATAGCACCTCATAAAATGTACGGTAATCATACGCTGACTTGTCAGAATGATTCTTACATAATAATCAAGAGTTTTAGTATACTCTACCTCTATGATCTGACTCTGGCTTTGACAAAACTTTCGTGGAACCCTCCGAACATTACAGTCCCGGGCTCGATCCCACCAGTGGCATAGCGGGAATGTCCTTTGTAAAGACACAATACTTTTAAAATGCTATTGTCTCTATCTTCGCACACTTTGAAAAAAAACAGCCCCGACCCCCAAGAATAAGAACAAAAAACACACATTGAAAATAAATCGTCTAAATATATGTCCCAGACATGTGGCCCAGACCAGACAAACACTGTGGTAACAATCGGAACATCACTCGGCCTTTTCCGTAGAAATAATGGGTTGTTTCTACGGAAAAGGCCGAGTGATGTTCCGATTGACTGTGGTAATTATGATATGCGAGCTTATATAAAGACAACGTTTTCACCATGTGCAACGAGATTCTACACGTGTGTAAATCACTGCCGAAACTGTCGCAATATGAGGCATGTTTGTGGTAGCGGCAACGGCAATAAATAAAAAACTTGATGTACACATAATGATTGGTATGGAGGAATACTAACATAATAACCCCCTTTACATGATTCTAACCTAAACTATTGGCAGATCTTGCATTTAGATAATTGTGGGAAGACACAATGTCTGTAGTTGTAGGAAATATAACAGTTTATGAAAATCAAGGTAAAAGGTAAAGTGTTTGTTTATTAGGGTGTCAATCCCCTCTAAATTGGCAACCATTCTGACTTATGAGACACCTTTTCTGGGCACATTTATCTCCCGAATCCTATCCTTGAACACCAGGCACCATGTAAGTAGGCATTCGGTAACAATTATTTAACTAGCTGGCGCCTCACCAACCGGCTGTATCAGCTTTGAACCCCTGCTGGGATTCGAACTGTCGACCTCCCGCTTGCAAGGGAGATTTCTAAACCACTAGACCAAGGAAGACGAGATTAAGAGCCCGGCTCTTTGCCCGGATCTCCGGCAAGTTCGAATCTCGTTAGCGCCTTCTAGCCACAACTTCCACGATTCCTTTTCCGTGCAGCTATGTCCTTACTGTCAGATCCCTAACTAACAGTCACCAAAAAAACAACATATGTTCCATGAACTTCAGTTTACAGTCCGTAAAAATACATAAACTTAAACCGAAATATAAACATTACCGTTGTTTGCTTGTTTTTGATGTGTGTTTGGCATGAAAACAATACAGATTACCTTCAGTTTAGTGCATCTGCTTAAAACATTATCCATGAAAAGATGCATGAAATTGCACGCAGACAGAAAAGAAAAATATGACAATCGGTTTAACAATTTAAACGATTTAAACATATTTCATACAGTTTTAAATTGAAAGCAGTTTTACGAAGGACTTACAGAGAGCAAATGTGTTTTTTTTTTAATTTTAGCACAGATGTTCAGCGCGGCTACTTTAATACTTGAGTAATTAAATTCATATCATTATCAGTTAATGTCCCAATCTTTCGCAAATACCCTAACGTATGAGACTGTCATGTGGTTACATATGTAATCTGACTGAAACAAGTTACTGGATTGAGTCTAGAATACTGATGACCGTGATCGACAGGTCCGGGATCATTTCCGTCAATAAACTACATGACAGGGCCGATATGTCTGATAGTTTTTGTCATTTTGATTGAAATAATCATCGAAGGTGAGGGCTTGATTATACATGTTGGGTCCGCTTCATGAAGTTTAACTATCCACTAGAACTGACTACAACTTGTAATAAATACATTCACTAAATAAAATTTTCATTTCATAGCGAATATACAATGTATTACAATTAATTAAAACAAATATTTGCATTTTAACAAATAGCAACAAACTGTAGGTATAAAATTGCAACATGAATATTTTACAGGAGAATGAGAAATCATCTCTTGGAACGGCTGCTGGCAGAACTAGACACTGCGGGTATAGGAGTCAAGAGTTTCTCAATACAGTAGTGTAATATAAATAACGAAAGACGGATGGGGACATTCACATTTTATGATTTCAAGATCGTGAAGTTCGCCGGTTTCACATTCCTGAATTCAAGGTTTCAAGTTTATGAATTCAAGGTTTCAAGTTTATGAATTCAAGGTTTCAACTCCAAGAATTCAAGGTTTCAACTTTATGAATTTAAAGTTTCAACTCCAAGAATTCAAAGTTTCAACTTTATGAATTTAAAGTTTCAACTCCAAGAATTCAAAGTTTCAACTTTATGAATTCAAGGCTTCAACTCTCTGAATTCAAGGTTTCAACTTTATGAATTCAAGGTTTCAACTCCAAGAATTCAAAGTTTCAAATATATGAATTAAAGATTTCAACTTTATGAAGTCAAGGTTTCAACTCCAAGAATTCAGGAACTCACAATTTCAGTTTCTTTAATTCGCGATTTTAACATCTTAAACTCTGTATTTCATGAATTCGTGCAAGTTCAAAGCGTAAATTCATGAAATTGTTATCATGAATGCATAAAATCATATTGTGAATTCGTGAAGTCGACAACGCGAGTTCATGAGGTTGAAGTTTGCGAAGTGGATGAATGTCCTTACTGGTCTTTTGCAACAAATTGCTAGTTTCTCTTTCTGGAAAAGTTACCAGTTGTTGTTAGTTACCGGCGAACAATTAAGTCTTATATATGAATTTCGAAAACAGAAATCTGTTTTATAACTGCTTTCTTATTCTTCAACATATACTCTCCAACAAACAACTCTATTTATCAATAGTTTAATAAATAGCAAAAATGATTAAATAGTCATTAATAAAATTGAATATAAAACGGAATCACGTGTTGGAAGTAAATCAACTTGATGTCTGGGAAAATCCAGTTACAATATACTGCGTACAAAAATGTACGTAAAGCGTAAAAAGAGCATGTAAGTCATTGCATTTAATATTACTAAAGTACATGGTTATAACCAATAAATTTCTTGTGATAATGGAACATTTCTTATTTAAAACAAAAGGTGAGTTTACGATTCATGCAATAAGTTAATATATGAAACTGAAACTGTTCGATAATGACACACTTTGGAAAAACTGATATACAAGAGTAAGTACCAATGGAACCTGATTGGCTATTCCTGGTTTTGATAGTGGATAAAGTCATTTGTCTATTTCGTAATTGAGAAACCAATGGACGTTCAGAAAATCTGTACTTTGTGCTAGCTCCAACCCTTTATTACAGCTTTGACCTAAAATACAAACTAGAGGTTGTGAGCCTACACAGTAACGTTATAAACTATAATGAACATGCAATACTTCAAAATTTTGCGTACAAGACTGTGTAGATCATAAACCTTCCCCATCACAATTAGATATTTTCTTTCAACGACAGCAGCAGCAAAGTGAATTAGATAAACAAAATTATATTAAAGACCAATGGTCTCTTTTGATATATCTTAATTTCTAAGCGCTTATGATTACAACAAAAGATGTCTTAATGGCGAAATTTGCCGTTTTTAACATTGCTTTTTAACTGCAATTTAATAGTGTACTGTCATTATGTCTTTCAATAATATTGCAAAAAAAGAAATGCTTTCTAGTAACAGTTTTTCACGAAAAAACTATATTAATTACTTCAACATTGTATAATGGTAAATAGAACACCGTTCTATCATTATTTTATCAGTTAATTTATTATTCTATACGAGCAGATTTTTATTGATCGTGAGACTTTAAGGAATATCATGAGCTTCGAGTATTTTAAGTAAAAACTGTGAATCGAGGACTGAGCCCATCAACTCGTTGAGTTTCTCAATCGACATTGCATCAATGTGTACTAGATGAACTGTCAGTTGAGGAGAGTTCAGCATACCCACTGCTCTCTAGAGACAACGAGCTTGGGGGTCTCTCGTTGCACTCTGACGGATATACAGGTGTAAACCCACAATCCCTCTCTAAAAGTAACTTTTCTGTCTGTTTCTTTTCTGTTTCACACAAGTCTTTACATTTATCCTTGTGCAACAATTCACATTTTGCACAATATTTTGGAATTACAGTCTCGATTTTGGCAACTTGAGCTGGGGCTTTATTGTGGAAATGTTCAACATCATTTTGGTTAACTTTGAGGTTACAGAAGGCACAGAAATAGACACTGTTTTCACAAAAATTTCCACTTAAATTTTCCTGACTTCTTAGTTTTGCATTACTACAAGATTTAAGTACATTATCAACACATGTATTACTCTCGTGGTCAGAATGTGTAGTATCTAGTGTTCCATCTTCCTTGACAAATACATCGTCATCAAATTCTTCATCCGTTTCTTTCGATGGACTACGATTATGAATAACTTCAACGTTCGTGTCTAGTGGATATTTTAAGATCTCTGACATAAAACAGGATTCTTGAGGTTCGCTGTTTCCTTCATTAGAAAGGCTGGAATGTTTGACGTGCATAACTGCATTTATGTGTTTGTCTGTATTTCTTTTCACCACTGTGTTATGCAAACTTTGGTTTTCATCCGTCTGCAATGTTAACATGTCAGCATTTAGTTTTGATAAAAACTTTTCGTCTATATCACTATCACTTACGTGACCCTTTGATTTTCTTAAACTGTACCTAAATGATTTGTTTGTCTGTGTACCGACATCTACCATTTCTACATTTTCGGCAGTCTTACCGGCAGAGCCGCCTTGTGTGGAAGCATCTTGCACTTTGAGTTCTCTCGTCGATGTCTTTTTTAAGCTCGAACGAATAACTTTCTCACTTTTAGCAGTATTGTATGAAAACTTGTTTTCGGACGTTGGCGTTTTTGACGGCGTTTTCTCTGTTACGAAAGAAACCCGAAACCTATTATTGCGCCCTATAGCGGGTGAATCGGTCAGCTGTTCGCTGACGGTTTCTGCACTTGAGGTAGAGGACGTTCTTGTATCGGAGCTGCAATGAGCTACATCCGTTTTCCTTGTTGAACACGACTTAAAATATCTGTTTTCAGTTTCAATGTTTGCATTTTTCTTTACATCGTTTCGTGTCATGCGGAACATTATGTCGTCACCAGACTGTGACGTCACACACTGGTCATTTTTGTTTCCCTCTTGACGTAAGGTTCGTATTGAATTCAATGTGCTGTCATTGCCACTTCGCTTTAGAAATGACGTGTACGAAGAAACTGTGTCGTAGCACGCTGTAGACGCAGATTCGGACAAAATATCAATCTGTCCAAAGTCTTTGTCCTCGTCTGTAACGATAACCGCGTAGTAATTTTCATCCTTGTTACTTCCCCTGGTATACAGACGGAACCACTTGCAACATTTAATACAGCTTATAACAATGAAAACAAGAACAGCCACGGCTGGGATTATGGCTAAATTGAAACTAGAATGTATATCGTCAGCTTCGTTATCATCCTCCTCAGTAGTGTTACTTGACAAGGTAACATTTATCAGTAACGTACCGTTATCAATAAAATCATTTTTCGCATCCGTTTCAACGCTATCATCCGTGTTTACCTTTTGCACGGTTTCTGCATACGTCCTAGATTTTATAGCAGTTGTAGAAATAGTATAAACACTTGATTCCGTTGCTGCCATAATTTTACCACATAAGACCGTCAATAAAATAATTAAACATTCAAAAACGAATTTCATATTTAAACAAAATACCTCACTCCGTGTAATTCACTGTAATCCAGTTCAAGCAATCCATTTTTCTCGCTTAATTGATCATTACAAAATTCATCCAAATATCTTTTTAAATCGCGATCTCACAAGTACGTGCAAACTACTAACCACACGTGGTTTCATTTTGCGTATTCTAACCGCTGTTGCAGGTATCTTAACAAGTCACATCACATTAATACTCCCTCCCTCTCATTGCAGAACAGGTCTATTTACATAAGTCAATACATTCGCTATATAATCCACAACATGGCCCAGGTGGTTGACACGCTAGATTTATTTCTCCGCCATACCTGAAATAGTAGCGATCACAAAAATCACGTCTTAACATATAAAATGAGTCTGTATACGAGAATGCAAAGATATCATATATCACAATCTCAGCGACATTTTCAATGCTGTCACGTGCTTGTACGAGCACTATAATTGTCTCATTGATGACTTTGTGCTACAGAAACAGAAAATAACATCTTAGATTGGAATGACATTTAACATAAAACTGATATCAGTTTACATGAACTCCGTCTCGACTTTGATTAAAGCTTCAGGTAACGCTGTCTCGAGTACATTGAAAAACTAAGAAACCAGGCTTTCTGTATATTGGGAAAATTCGCGGTTATTTCATTTCCGCTATTTTTGTGAAAATTTTTCGCGTAGCTTGATATTCGCGATTTTAGTGAATTTTTTCTGCTATCAAATCAGGAAGTTTTCACCGCATGAAAATATTGTATCTGCAGTGACACAAGACACGGTTCATTAAACGTTTGTGGTAAATCTGCATGGCCTTTAACAATGCGCTTCAGATTGCCGAAATACGGCTCAAAGAACGTTGTTGAACTGTAAATCACGCCTTTTCACTTATGTTGCACTTTTACTTATTTTTTGTCAAAATCTTTAAAAGAGTGAATATTATTTCAACCAAATTGGCGAGCATTTTAACAATCAAAACATCAAAGAATGAGAAAAATACATAAATATACATGCAAATAAATACATATAAAAAAAACTACTGAAATCGAAACAACTCACTAAATAAACATTTCATTATACCCGTAAAAATCCCCACCCAAAAAAGATATATAAATAGTATTTAGAGAAAGTCGTTGGGCCGTATCGCTTCTAGTAACACGGAATAGATATACATTGTACATGTAATTACATTAATCTTCTCATTATAAATCGTTCACCTAATGAACGAATTATTGTACTTGTACTATATTTGATAGCCTTGGAACGAAAACGAAAATCAACGTGAGAAACCGATAACTGTGGAACATTTGCACAACAAACAAACATATAAGCATGCTACATAAATTATATGTTAGTTCGTGTGTATTACCCTGTATTACCCTGTATTACTCCCAAAGATTGCTGTATGTCATAAACTGTTCTGCTTCGTTTGTTTTTAAATTAATGACTCATAAATTGTCAATTAGTAAAAACTGACTTTGTCATAAATTTTAGATAGAAAATTTATGATTATATTTATTTATACCAAACACCAGTATTAATATGAGGATGTACGGTCGTGCCACACGTGGGGCTCGAACCCGCATCCTCCGGGATGAGCGGCCGACACCTTCACCTGTACATCACCGCTCCCCATTGAGTGGTTAGAGTCGCTGAAACAAGATCTCTGGAACCTCATAGATTGAGGCCCACGGGTTCGCGCCCTGCTACCGACCATGTCTCTTGATGTAAAAAAATGGCAGTTTCTAACGGAGGATCGAATTAAGGTAAACTGTCCGCATGTACGCCTGTTGAAATGACATTGGTTGGAATGGGCGTAAACAACAACAACTTTACCCGTAGTTTCCGTACAGTTTAATATATACTTAAGGGATGTTATTGTCTTATATGTTTACGTTGTCATTTACGAAGACATGAAAAATGGGTTCTCTTTCATATTTAAAATGTTGATATCTCACGTGCAAGATATGACTAAATAAGCATTTCAATGCATATTCAATTTCAAATGTAAATAAAATTTGTTATGCAAGAATGAATTTATCTATCTATTCAATATTTAATCATCAGTAATAAATATTTGAGTAATCGTATAGTCAGTGTATGTAGCCTGTCACAAACTTGTTCCTGGCTATATTAGTTTGAAGTAAAGCCAGGAAAAGGGGTACTACAGATCCAAATAGAACAGAAGTTGTATCGCTTATTTCTGGCTATAAGGCAGGTGAACAAAGACTTCAGTACTGTGGGCCTTAAGATTTCATATTATATTGATTTCATCGGCTTAATTTTACTGTTATTTGCACGTTCGATAAAGATATGCATTGCCAGCTGCGGGGGGTAATCCGCGCAAATGTATGTTGTTTAAAACATGAAGGGGAGAAAAAGGTATAAGATGAGTTGTTACTGGGATATGCCGTAATGTAAGAAAAATTCAGTACATGTATTTTGGAAGAGCTTAAAGTCCCTTTGCTATTTTGATTTTACACAGTACGTGTACACATACTTTCTTTCGTGTTTATGTCACGTAATGTCAGAAATTGCTTATTACTTCTTGCAATATTTATCATTACAATATATATTGGGCTACATTTCAAAATGCACTTTCGATTTAAAAAACAAGTTTTGGAATTTTTGTAAAAAAAACTGTCAATTTTGAAAACAACTTATCTGAGGGTGACATGTAATTGCAACATCCTAATTGATCATGGGTCTTAAATAGCAAAAACCGCGCGAGAGTCCAACTATTTGTATGGGCAATTCGAGTTCTGCCCAGTTTTCAGAATTTGCTCAAGGAACGTCACTTAAATATTTTGACTAGGGTCTTAAAAAGTTTGGTTTAAATTTTTTTTGGGGCTCGTTATTTAATCTGTCCAAAGGTTGCAGGTTCGAACACCATTCAGGTCTCGGCCGCAGATATCCAGTAACAACCGGCCGAGGGACAGTACATTTCTTTGAAAGGAAGGGGACTGGAAATTTCCTTAACTTTCAATGCAACACATATTGGGAGTTGAACCTTCTACGGGTTTCATGTTCGAACACCACTGCAGTCACGACCGCACCTGCCCAGTGCCCAACAAGTATCAGACGTTCCTTCAAGAAAAGTAGGCTAGAGAGTTGATAAACACGTGTCTACTCATATACATTTAAAAATACAAAACTGAACTGACAAAAAGCTTGTAAAAATTACCTCCTTTTGTTCTATTTTCCTTCTAACACATGTTTAAATACATGTTTACACGATGCACTTAGTAATTCACAATAGTATCCTTGTTGCACGCTGAATTAAAACTTCCTTTACCACTTTAAACCATCCTTTAAGGCTTAAAACAATGTTCTATTATTATTTCCTACTATTCATTTTGTACATGAACGACCATGACTTCAGATATCTTATTTCAAAATAAAGTCTAAAATTAAGTATTAAGTAAGCACTTTATTGTACAGGCTAAATATCTTTCTTTGATATTATTATTGTATTTTACACGAGTGCGTACACCATATCTTACTGACAGGTTTAAACGGTAGCGTCCGGTATTTCACAGTTCAATTACTATTAAAGTCGAACGTGTGTGTCGATCTTTTAAACAGAATAGTCCAACTAGAAAGAAACTGATTTACATTAAAATGTTTTAATGATAAATTTCTTACACATGATATGATATAATCTGTAGCCCTAGGTTTAATGATATATAAAATTACGTGTTTATATGTTTACAAACATAAATGTTTACTAAACCTATTTACATAGAGATCTCCGATTCTATTCAATCCAAATTTTAATATTATTCATAAAGATTGAACAAAAAATGTCCGGCTGTCTCTGTGTCAGCTGTAGTGTTAATAACAACTTCTTTCAAATGCAAGTCGTCATTTAAGTAGCGCATATATTACCGAGATTGTAGAGAAATCTTGTTTGAGCGCCGCTGTGAGAAAACCAACCGCAATGACACAATCTAAAAGGTGGTTTTCTCATAAATTGACCTGTTAAATCATGTTATTTGATGTCATTCGGATGAAAAATCGAACAGAATAATCTAAGAATTCTGCTGAAAGTTAAAGAATTACAACGGCGCATTTTCCCCTCATTGTAGCACATACCGAACCCATAACATACAATAGTTACAGCTTTAGTGATAACAAGTCAGCAACCATAGCCAGTCGACCACAGAACTTGGTCTATAATGCTCATCTAGATCTGAAATGTTCAAAATAATCAAAAAGTCGGATTACACGTGGCGCGGCTCGGGTTTTTTTCTTTTGCGTATTCCTGCATGATATAACACGAGATGCAAATAATCATTACGGATGCTTGTTATGAGGTCGTTAATTCGTTGAGCTCTGTAGATATGAGGCTAACATCATGTTTATATATGAAATATACACATAATAACCGTCATTCCCATAGCTGGCTTAATTGCACTTCATTGTCGGGTTTTGTTTAGTTTATCCGCCATACCATACCTCGCTGCCAAGTTATATCATTCATAGAATATGTCAGATGGCAAGCTTTTTTGTACACTGAAGTAGCGATACATTGTTTTGATGTCTGTATGATGTTTTTGGCAAGGGCTACCGAATTGACTGCCGTAAAATCTTCCAGAAGAGTAATTTTTGATAATATAGAATTAAGTGATTTAATCATGTACTGTTTTTGTTTGTATTTGTGCGCGCACTTTAGCACGTTCATTAAAAACAACTGTCATATTTGGATGACATAACAAAATTAACAGATAATAAAGCTCGCATTTCATCCCAAAGGTTCTGACATTATTTAAACGCTATTATTTCAATATACGCTACATTTTTATAACAATGTTTATACTGGGTAAACAAATATAATCCGTTTTTCTAGGTTGCAGACCAATCCCCGATTTCTCTAGCAGAATGGCAAAAACTCTCGGATTAAAGCATACGTCCATAGCGGTGGATTTATATTGTTTTTAATATTCTGGCATTGATTAGTTTACAGGCACTTTCACTATTGACAAGAAATCTGCAGAACCCACCCAAACCTTTCAATTTCAGATTGTGTAAGTCATACGTCTTGTAAAATATAGAATAAATGGCATACACATGTCTTTCTTTCCTTTTTTTCTAACAGAAATAATTGTAAATGAACACCAGTATGTTTTTTTCTAATACATTTAAAAATAAGGAATACGACCTCCGTGCGACCATATTAAGAGATATCAAAGGTCAGTAAAAGTGTCGAAATAAATGACATGTCACGTGACTTCGTAAGTTTGTATAGTGTTTGTTTACTCGCTTTCCCGAAATGAAATGGTTAGAAACCCAGATGTAGTCTCGAGTTTATCGGTACTATACACCAGGCTCGTAAAAGACTCAAGAGGTCTATTGGTGAAATACCCGGATTCCCTGGTATCTGTATCTGTCTGTTCAACCTGCGCCTGTTAGGAGTCCTGGTAAGTTCATCCTGGCGCCCGGGACTTTAAACCATCTAAAAGGATAGAAGTGTATGTTGTTGAATCATTCTGTCCATGGCACAAATGTATAATATTTGTAAAACATGCCACGCTGAAGATGCTCTTTCTCCGTGAAAATGCAACCGTTTTCAGCATTTAATATACATTTGTACACATCGAAAAGTATCAAACTCTTTAAACCAAGTAATGGTTAAATCCCTTATGCAACGACGGGGAAGAATGAAGCGTTTAGATTAAGATTACGTATGCTTTGATGACATTTACACTGGATAAAAATTTAAAATGATGACTTTTAAATCCTCAAGATTAGGACTCGTTATGATTTGTCAAAAGTAGTATTAACGCAAAAGTCAGTGCGTGATAATACCACCTGACGACTGATTTTTTGCATTCTATAAATCGGGTACAACTCGCGCTGAATAATTTTTGTTACTCTACGCGATTTCCCCAAAAAGATACCTGTTTTACAGTACAGAACGGTAAATTTTACAATTCTTAATTTCGTAAATACGAAATTTACATAAAATATAAAAGTTCTACTAAAGAAAGGGGCAGTTTTTATACAAACAAAACGTTGCCTTACAGTTAAATAACCAAATGATTTACGCGTGTAAAGTAGCTATAGTCGCGGAGGACAGTTTACCGCGAACTTTAGAATATGCGAATAATTTATCTTTGCTGTATTTTTTTCAGAAAGCTCGAATTTAAATATCCGCGAATCAGTCTGACATCGGCAAAACGTGAAGTGGCGCGAAAATTGATTGATTTACAGTATATGTCAACTTAATAACGCAAAATTGATATTAACTGCTAAATATCATTAAAAACGGAAATATTTCTTGTGTGTACCAACATAATAAAGTTATATCATAAAAAACAAGCATTACATATTCTAACCAGTCTAAGACTGATGCTTGTACGTTAGAGTGTTCTACATTGGTTATAAAACTACTTTCTTCTCAGTGTTTGCAGCTCTTTGATTTATCAATAAGCACCTGAGGAAAACTGCCCTCCTGCAAAGAATAATCGCCAGTCTACGCTGATAAAAACATCCAGATATGCGTCTAATGGTTTGTCAATACCAATTAACGCAACAAATCTAGTAAAAAGAAATCATCAAGTAGAACTTCATGAAATCTCATATCACAGTACATTTAGTATATACACTTTTATTTCCTCCAGTATTGAAGGGTGTCTAATTTCAAAAATTAAATAGATAAAACAAATTTTTCACAAAAGGTATCCGAAAATTGCGTCGGTATCGTACACCATTGATCTCAAGATTTTCATTTACTATTATTGTAAAAACAGTATCCCATTTCCAAAACAGAGTATAATGTAGTTTTAAATGAAAATATGTAAAAAAGGATCCCGACGAACACGCACAAAGATGCCGCTGTTTGAAAATATAATGTTTACATCAGTGAGATAAAGGTTATGGTACGGCGCCCGTAAAGTGACATGCGATACACTTTTATTGTAATTATATTATTACGAAATATCATTTCGTTTTTATCATAAAAAATGTATCACATGTCACTTTGTGGGGACCGTATTATCGCTACTGTCGATTCAAACTATAAAAAAAATAAATTCATGTATCTTAGGTATAACTTTTATAAAATTAATATTTGTAGGAAATTATATAACTGGTATTAAACTGACAGTTGGTCACTTTAAAACGTAATATAGTAGACTCCGTTTATAACGAACTCCTTGTGACCATTAAAATGTGTTTCTTATATCCGGAGTTTGTTATATCCATATATCATATTTGCATACAGTAAAGAAAGAAAACATGTGTTCCTTATATCCAGAAGTCGTTATATACGGTGTTTACTATAACGGTATTATTTAAATTATATATAACTCAGTCATGAGCGACGATGTACAACTATAAATTTTTGAGACATTGTGGTCATATGTAGAACTTCTTCGCGTCGTGGTCGGAATTGTAATTGCTAGGCGATGTACAAATGACGATCTGGGTTTAAATCTCCGCATACCGCGGGACGAGAGTCTATTTCATATAAATTGCTTGACCTCGTTGTTGAATAATGCTGTTGGGCATAAATAAAGTGTTAACTGTTCTTTTAAATTTATATATTTGCAACTGTATTCAGTAAACTCCGTATATAACGACTCTGGATATAGCGAAGTTCTGGATATAAGGAACACAATTTATCTTCCCGAGTTTTTTTCTTTATTTGATATGAAAATGTTATATGGATATTACAAACTCCGTATATAAGGAACATATTTAAATTGTCCCAATGAGTTCGTCATAAACGTAGTTTACTGTATACGGTTTTTAATGGTCGGAAATATTTTAAACGGCGACGTAATTGTTTCCTCGCGCAATGAGTGGTGTTTGTGTTGCAGCAGCATCTCAGTATCCAATAGTCCACTTTTCTTCAAAATCGTTTTATTTCTCGTATGATACAGATGTTGTTGCGAATGTCAACGTATACTAACTGTATCTGATGATAGGTCATGTGAAGATACTAAACCTTCCTAGGTTAGAATGCCAAAATGTTACACTCACACATTAACGTAAATGAGGGACTTTTTCGCGCCATATTTATTTCATGATAGTGCAATGTTAAGATCAATTCGAAATATTTAAAAATTTAGCGAAATAGTTTGCGAAAAAATGTTATAATGAAGTATAATAACTAGCGTAGGAGCATTGATCTGCAGTCAAAAGGTATCCGATTGTTGACGCCGCGAGGGATCGCGGCGTCAGTATTGAATAGGTTTCAATTTTGGACCATGGGGTTGCATAATCAAATAGGGAGCAGCCAACATTATTATTGTAAATCTAAACTATGTTCTATATGTATGAAAAATGACTTTTATGAATCATTAAATTGTATTAAGTCATTAAAAAAATAATAAAGTACAAAATATTTACGTCTTCTTCCCTTATTACAAAACTTTGGACACTTTAATGAGTATTTAATAACTTTTCCACAAACTCGCAGACTACGGGTTTTTATAGCTTTGTTTACGGACCTTACGACCCGATTCATCAAAGCTCAGAAAAAAGATTCGGAAGATGTTTTGCTATCTTAAACCACTCAAATAATAGAATACATGGCGCCAACGCGAAAAATCAATGACAACCCATTTTAATTACACATATTAGACTATAATATTGAAACTGTAAAGAAAACCCGTTCACCAAACTATGCAATACGTAGGGCCCTAACGGAATTCCATTCCATCATTTGTAAATAAAAACAATACTCAGCCAATGGAAGTTCTGTAAAATGTAACGTCACAGCATAATTAATCATGTGGATTTCATCTCTTTCCGCCATATTGCTAGAGTGTATACGCTTCGGGAATAGAAAGAAAGAATAATCCACTTACCAGCTACAGGAGGGAGGGGCTGGTATATCTGTTTTACAAATAGTTATTTTTCACAATATTTGGACCCGGTGTAAATTATACTTGCACAGGTTTTTTTGCCTCTGCTTCCTATAAACCGACCTGTAGTCAGTGAAATTGTGGGAGGAGCCATGGTTATAAATAGTTTTGTCTATCTAAAAATAGCCAGTGTAAAATTAGCATCCGAAAATAATTAATGTTGTGAAAAAGAGGTATTTAACAATATGGAAGTTACACAAGGTTTAGCATTATGCTAGTAACTAATAAAAGTTTATTTTTATGAATCAGTTTCATAAACAAAAAGTACACAGAGGTAATGATCTTTTATGTGTAAAAGGGTTCGCTGATTTTATAGAGAAACCTGTCCAAGTCATGCTTCTAAAACATGCGCGGCGTCTTTGATGCTTTGCATCAAAATTCGTCTTGTTCTCTATGTACTTGAGATTTGAAATTAACGCACTAGCATTTGAATATACGATATTGTGCTACGACCAAATTAGCACATTTTTCCTTCTTCGAGAATAACGCTGAATCCATGGAAACAATAAGATTTCCACGTAAACTTACGAAACCCAAAGATGGCCGATATTCGCTGTTGCAATCTATATTAGGTTTTTAAAAGATAAAAGTCGTTATTTTTGCTGGTAAATCTATGTGAAATCATTGATAAAGTGCCAAGTGGAAGGGATGACTGACCTAAAGTAAGTGCTGTCTTCTTTTTTACTATTTTAGAATTTAATTTGAAATGTTTTAGATTTTTAGTAATAGAAAACATGTCCAATTTAGAAATAACAGTAAATTAGCTATAAAACCAGGAGGTGTATTTTTTCCCTGCAGGCTGTGCTTAATTAGTTTTGTATTCATATTAAGGTTTAAATTGTTTTCAAAAGGTCATAAGGGATGGGTCAAGCTGCAGACCGAAACGTACAAGAATTGTTGACTTTGTTAGCGTTTTATGCGAGGAGTGCATGAAAATACTAGTGCCTTCTTCGTATTATGTAAAATATGACAAACATTCCTAACTGTGATACAATGCCTAACTACTTGTTATGGTGGCTGCTTTCTGTCATGTCGTGTTTTCGAAATTTCGAGGCGAAAAGTCGCCCTGAAATGTCGAAAACACAACAGTTTTCGAGTTGGCGGGTTTCAATACGACGTATTTTCGCCTTTATGTGTCGTGTTTTCGTAGCGAAAAATCGAAAACACGACGAAATCATGTAGCAACATGTCGAGTTGTCGAGTTTTCTTGTTTTCGACTTTTTGCCCCGAAATGCAGAAATCACGACATGGCAGAAATCAGCCTACATAACTTTTACATATTTTCTGCAGCGTAGAGAACTTGCGGAAAGGGGCGGAGCCGGTCAACAATGCAGCCATTATTGACATGATACAGACGAATATATTTGAGGATATTGGTTGTGGTATGTATGTCTGGGTTAATTCCGTCTTATGCCGGTCGTATATTGTTTCTGGAACATTTAACTGTCCTATCAGTTAGCATAATTTCACATGTACACCGAAACCGAATCTTAATCCGAACCGAAACCGAAACGAAATTATGCCAAACATGCACGAATTTGGTTCCATTACTAAGACCAAATCGAATTTTCTTTTAAATCTAGAATTGTAACGGGCGTCTTCTCAAAAGGAAAAATATGATATACTGCATCGAATGTAACCATACTGTGTTGAAGATTTGAGTTTAACAAAAGAGTTAAAATTATATTTTGCCTTCTCAAAAACGAAAGTAGGTTTTCCTAATTATCAAATATCTTTGTAATTTTCCAGAAGTCTTCCTGAAAGAGGCTGTAAATAGGTTGTACATGAATATGCATGCAGTTGAAAGAACTGTACTTCCAATGACGCGCAACGTATATCTAAAATGACCACCCGGGTCAATCTAAGGAAATACAAAAACGTTTTTCTGCAACAGTATTTCAAGGAGGGAAATAATCCACGGCTATTGTATAGTTTTAGAAGCCAGTTTCAAACTGTATTTTCCTGTTTGAAATACTGCTGCAGAAAAACGATTTTTTTAGTGTTTTTATATTTCCTTAGATTGGCCTAGGAGGTTTTTTGTCCTACTTTCGCTTTACTGTATGTTGTAAACAGTCAGAGATATACGTTGCAGATCATTCGAAGTAAAGTTCTTTCAACTATAGTTCAAAATAGATAGGCATGCTTATTCATGTACAACCTATTTACAGCCTCTTCCTGTGAGACATCTGGAAAATTACATAGATATTAAATTTTGATAAGTAGGAAAACCTTGGCTACCTTGGAGGTTAGGAGTGTACTACTGATTCTTCCCAGGAACGATGGTTCGGTAAACTACCCGCTTGTTAAAATGACCAAAATACGGTTGGAACGGGTGTTAAACTCCTACAACAACAACAATTAATTTGTATTATTGCTTTACATTCAGGTCCACTGTGCCGTGTGAACCCACTGACTGACCGAGGAAAGAGATTCCAGCTCATAAAGATCCTCTGTCTCACAGTGATACCTATCATGGGTGTTTGGGGTTTCACGATGTATTCCCTTTCTGACAGCGTCAAAAGCAAATCCGACATCGAAGTGGTAAGAAAATGTCAAAACTACTGTAATAGAAAATTTAGACGGAATTCAGGAAAGTTTACTAATAACAAACACTATTTAATAATGGAAACATGGATGGATGTTATGTAAAATATGACTGCAGTAAACTCCGTACATAACGACTCCGGATATAGCGAAATTCCGGATATAAGGAATTATTTTCTCTGCTAGAGTTGTTTTTCCTTGTTTTATTTTATAAGAAAATGTGATATGGATATTATAAACTTCGGATATTAGGAACAGATTTAAATGGTCCAAATGAGTTCGTATTAAAACAGATTTTGTTCTGACGATCTAGGTAGTATGCCTACTTTTTATAGTTTAGAACGTTGTCAATATTTAAGCATTGATATTTCCTGTGAAACACCAGACTGTTCAGTTTTTGGCCTGGCTGTCCATTTTTCTTATCCCCGTTCTCGACACAGTCTCGAGTCTTTTTTAACATACATGTACATAGCATCTTTGCAGGCCAATAATGTTGACAAATAAGGTGCCGGTTTGAAATGTCACTATTAACACAAGGGATATGTACGGTGGCACAGATACGGTGGCACAGAGGTGACATGTGTATGTTTTTATTTATCTCGTGCGCACGACATACTTAGTCGTGCACACGACATACTAAGTCGTGCGCACGGAGATACTATGTCGTGCGCACAAGATACTATGTTGTGCGCACGAGATAATTAAGTCGTGCGCACGAGTTTCTATGTCGTGCGCACGAGTTACTAAGTCGTGCGCACGAGTTACTAAGTCGTGCACACGAGATACTATGTCGTGTGCACGAGATAATTAAGTCAATGTAGGGAACTGATTAGACTGACTTAGTAATTCGTGCGCACGACATAGTAACTAGTGCGCAAGACTTAATTATCTCATGCGCACGACATAGTATCTCGTGCGCACGACATAGTTTCTCGTGCGCACGACTTAGAAACTCGTGCGCACAACTGTGTAACTCGTGCGCACGACATAGTAACTCGTGCGCACGACTGAATTATCTCGTGCGCACGACATAGTATCTCGTGCGCACGACTTAGTAACTCGTGCGCACGACATAGTAACTTGTGTGCACGACTTAATTATCTCGTGCGCACGACATAGTATCTCGTGCGCACGACTTAGTAACTCATGCGCACGACTTTATTATCTTGTGCGCACAACATAGTATCTCGTGCGCACGACTTAGTTACTCGTGCGCACGACTTAGTTACTCGTGCGCACGACTTAATTATCTCGTGCGCATGACATAGAATCTCGTGCGCACGACTTAGTATGACGTGCACACGACTTAGTATGTCGTGCGCACGAGATAAATAAAAACATACACAAGTCACTGTACCACCGTAGATATGAGCTAATTGCCCTGCTACATACAGTAAACTCCGTGTATAACGAATCCGGATAAGCAAATTTCCGAATATAAGGAACACATTTTCTCGGCCTGGTTTATTTCTTCCTCATTAAAATATTTAAATGCTATGTGGATATAACATACTCCGGATATATGAACATATTTAAGTCGTCCCTAGGAGTTCGTTATACACGGAGTTTACTCTATATATTTACATATGTTTGTGCAAAAGTAGCCTTTGTTCTATACCTAAGGTGAAAATAATGTATATAGTTGCTGTGACTTCGACAGAACGTCTCAATGAGAGCTACATGAGAGGTGCTGCAGCAAGATGGTATATTTATTAACGTCAGAATTGTTCTCTTTTTAGGTGAATATATCAATAAAAGAAGGGATGCTGTTAAGCGAACTTTTACACCGTGAACAACGGGAGTCAGATAATTTGTGTCATATGAACACTGTGCTATGGTATGTTTTTCAGGTGAAGCCGGTCTTTGACAGTAGAGAGTAGTGTTGAGCGAACGTTTACACCGTGTACAACGGGATCGGATCGGTCTACGTTGTGGAGTTCAAAGTTGATCACATTATCACATTTATGTTGTTTTGATTTCAGTCAATAACGACTTTTTCACAGTGTACAACCGTGGCAAGATATGTTGTGCTGAGTAAACGTTGATCTTTATTAGTGCTAGTGTTATTTTTAATTCAGGCGAAGAAGTCTATGACGGTCGTAGTGATGTTAGGTCGGCTTATTCACCGTTTGCAACGGGAACGAGACATGAGCGTGCTGTACCTGAGCGAGCTTGGACCTGGAACGAAAACGTTCCTGTTGGCAGAGTACATGGCAACGGATGACGCTTTGCAGAGATTGTCCATATGGCCAGGTTGTATTTATCACATGTGTTTCTATATTATTGTATAGTGCAACAACGGTAAATGAGCCGTGATTGACACTTAACGTTATGTTCGATTATTAAGTAAGATATAGACACGACCCACTTGACTTTCTTGTTCTATACAATCAAGTCTCAATTTTTTCCCCCGATAGCTTAGATAGTCACTTTAGAACGAGTAGTCAAATAAAAAGGTTCCATTAAAATTCCTTCAGAATAAATCTGTATGTTTGAAAATATAAGCTACCAAGTTAAAAGCGTTACAAACGTTTTTGAATATCACAATATAACCATGTAGCGTAGCGGTGCCGTTAAACTAAACCCTCCAACATTTCCAATGATATTTTGCTACTTGCTACCTAGATTTTTACTTATATTGTTGATTCCAGCCTTTACCTTTACATTTTATGTTTACATTTTATGTTTTAGTATATAATTTTTGAGGGGAAAAATCACCGGAAACTGTGAACGAGCAGCTTTATGATACTGCTTTTAGCATTAAAAAAAAACTAAAATTAGGGGCAATAACTCGACTAACTCTGATTATAGGAGAATTAAAGGTCAGTGATCGAGAAGAATTTCGGAGTAAAGCAAACCTGATGACTTATATATCTCAGCATAGAAACTCTCTCAATCCGGCAACGGTAGACTTGTACGTGGAAATCAACTTCTATAGTTCCATGACGAGGTATTTCACTGAATATTACACATTTATGTTAAAGTCCCAGGAGCACAATTACAAGTAGCTCTTATTTTACAAAGAAAGATGTCGTTCCGGTAGAAATGACCTTTATTTGTACCAAAAAACACTCCTAATTTTGCTTTTTAAATTAATAAGTACATGTTTGAAATGTAGCGCAGTATTTTTTTCATCGATATTGCCAAAAAATAAGAGAGGCTTTCTGGCAACTATTTTCTGTGAAGAAATGACTTTAATACGACAGAAAGGCATATGTCAACACTGTTTTTGATTGAATAGAACATAGTTCTATCATTATCCTATCGTTAAATTCATTTTTCTATATCTGTAAATTCAAAGTGATCCTGGGCCCTGAAATCGAACTCTCTGTTTGTTAAATCATTTACTGCTACTAAATAAGAATATAATAAAGTCGAAACATTTGGTGCAACAATGCATGGTGATTAATTTAATTTCTAATTTTCGCAGCCTGGCAACGTTAAATAATCAATAATTTAATTCAAACATAAGCCATGCTTTACAAAAATTGGGCATTTTGATATCTATGATAATAGTTACATCTTACTGTAGAAGCCACGACTTAACTTAAGTCATAAGATATGCCTTATTTACATCTTTGAACATTGTTGTATCCTGATAGATATTTTTTACGTAAATTTCGCCGCCTGGCAACGGTAGATCAATAATAAATTCAGTTTCAGACATAAGCCATGTTTTTTTGGGCAAAAATTGACACTTGATATTTTTGGTAATTGTTGATAAAAAATCATGACGTATGTAAAGAATAAACACATATATATGAAATCTGTATCATCACCGAGGAATCACGTGACTGAAATGTGAAAAAGTATGGACCTTAATTTAATCGGTCAGGAAACCTTAAATTTGATTTATTTTTCAAAGCAAGACACAACTTTTGTGTTGTTGTTTATTACTGATGCTGAATGCGAAATATGCGTAATACTGATTTTTAGGGAGTTCTTGGAATGGCTTGTGGAGAACATCAAAGGTTCGGGATTTGGTTCTACGTGGAAGACGCTAGTAGCTTATCAGAAAATCACAAGATGCAAAGAAAATATAGGCGTAGAGCGAGCGTATGGGGCTATGTTCTATGCATATGGAGGTAAATACATGTCGTGTATTTTGAAACAAACAAATGTTAAGGACAACTGTGGACCTGCAATGATTTTTATTATATTTTCTTTCATTTCATCCAGCCAAATATAAATGATTTAACTTACTAATCTTGTTACACCTTATAATGATACTGATAAAAATAATAAAAATAATAATAAAAATAATAATAATAATAATAATAATAATAATAAATTATTCATTTATAGAAGGTAACATGTACAGATATATCAAAGAAACATTAATATACCTTAGTTGAAACATGACCTTTTCTAACAATTTCCTAAATTAAACTAAAGTATAACAGACACATTTATACATTCATCCATGAACAAAAACAGTTGTATGACATGTAGACAATCACTCTTTGAGATATACATCTGTAACAATCATTCCCGACATGCAGTCTTTCTGACAATGGCCGTCTCTGGAAAAACAGCACCCTACGAACAAAATGCACATAAAAGAAAGTTCTGTAGGTTTGCTTTATTTTCACAATAAATGCGTTGGTTTAGTATTTCAATATTGTTGTTGGTGACAGGCTGTTGTACATATTACATATCTATATAAGGAATATATGTAAAACAAACAACTAAATAGGAGTAACTTACTAATATCAAATCACACCTTATATCTATATAAAGAATATATGTAAACAAAACAACTGAATAGACGAAACGGGCAATAGCTTTATTTCAATTAAGTTATACGCGCACTCCGCGGTTCCAAATGAAAAAAAAATTGCCATTATCAGACCATGGTATTATAAAGCGTCTATGCACTTATAACAAAACAGAACAGAACAGAACAGAACATAAGTTTTATTTGATTTAAGCATACAAGCTCATCATCATCTATGTCTATGTACTTACAACATAATATATAGATAAAAATAAAAACGCTAAGGAGCTAAAAAGCACAAGCAGCTGTAGGATAATGTCATTGGAACCGTCTTCACACACGTGACGTTAACACGCTAAAGTAACAAGAAATATCTTTCAAAAAGAGCCGAGATACATTTTATTATATAAATAAACATCGTTCCTGGGAATGTTATCAATGGTGCAGTCTATCTTCAGATTGGCAGCTACATCATTTATTAATGAAGCGATCATGTGATCCAGAGGGTCGTATACAAATTCCATTCACCGTGCTTCCATTCGTGACACTTGATTGGTCCAAATAGTAGGTCAAAACCCAGCTTATATAGCTACGCCGAAAAATGGTTGCATTTATTCATTTCTATACCCTTTAAAGGTCCAATACTAAGGAAAGCGAAAATTAAAATATACTCTAAAAACACAGAAATAAGTTATTTTTAATAAAAAATGAAAGTTGGTATGTAGAAATTCTAAATAAATCACAGTACATGTACAATTATGAAGAAAGTTAAAAAGACCTTGGTGGTCATTTTGTCGATTCTCTGCGATTTCAACATAATACACATACTTTTCTTCGTGTTCCAAACACTTTCTGTAAATTTTAACCTGCCAGTCTTCATTACTCAGTGTCTTGCATAAGGTAATATACTTGCCATTGAAATAACTGTCACTTAATTTTCGCTTAGTAATGGACCTTTTACTTTTAATAGTGAAACTGCATATAGTAAGAAAGAACACCAGTAACTGTTGCGTTTATATATAAGTCGGGCAGAGAACATTTGTTCCTTATATCCGGAATTTCGCTATATCCGGAGTCGTTATATTCAGAGTTTACTGTAAATAACTCAGACACAGGAAACACTAGAAACAGATATAAGACCAAAGTTGATGAATAATATTTAAATGTTAGGTTCGTCCAAATTAAAACACACGTGTTAGATGCATTCACTGCCGACGCAAAGACGGCACAATATTTAATATAAAATAATAGTTTCTCTAAAGCCCCACAAAAATTAGGGTGGACAGTGGGGTAAACCCGTTTTATATGCCCTTTTAGGCATCGAATGACAAGAACTCGTGCGCACTAAACCCCTGACCATAAGTCCGTTTAATTACCTTATAAGGAAACAATAATAGTAAACGTATAGATTCGTCATATCGAAACAAGAATAAATAAATACAATATCCGGATTCGTTATATACGGAGTTTACTGCATGTGTATTCACACCAACTTGCTTGGACATTTGAGGCCACTCCAAGCAGTGTTTGAATCAAGATATCTGATTTTTGTAGGTGACACAAACGAAGACTGCGTTCTGTCATATATCTCAGTCTCTGTGTGTGTCCGCAAACATGACATTAATTTCAGATATTTGTTATGAAGCATATTTCACTTCAAGCAGTTGTCAACTTTTGTACTACTAGTACATTGTATACTCAGTATTAATGTCTTCAGAACCGTTAAATCAATAGTCATATAAATAAGTATTTATACGTGTTCAAACAGATTCGTAATGCACAATATTTTATCTTCTTAAAATTATATATTTCATAAATGTCGGTCTGTTCGAGAATTGTTTTCAGTGATATTTCATATCAGAGGGTCTGAATGCTGATAATTTGTGCTAAAATGGGGCATTTTTTCGATACATGTTGTTTTTTAAAAATTGTATCTATTTATCATTTTGCGTTCACTGAACACACTTCTTATATTTGGAAAATAAAATCTACTAGATATAGGGAGTGCCCTGACAAAAGCACTCCAGCAAACTTAGGAATACAATGAGGAAGAAATCCAATATGAATATAAAACTTACTCACCGAAACTTCGTTAGAGTACAAATAGGATGTGGTTCATTTACTTGTATCATTTTACGTCGGTAATATGTGCAAGTGTATTAGCTAAATTAAATTTTATGAGTAAAATATACAATCAGTAACCACTTATTGCGATTTTAATTTAAAGTACACGAATTAGATTTGAGGAATTGATACTGGGATTCGTCCAGGTGCTCGCAATCTGATTACTCATATTTGTTAGGTTTTTTTTATTTATTGTCGGCTAGACATTCGGTATTTAAAAAGTTTTTAGTGGCATATATATTCTTTTACGCACTCCTTGTCGTGTAACTGTTATTTGTTTTGGCCAGTGATCGCCTGCAGCAGAAAACAAGCACTGGTGACTCTATTTTGAGGTTCGTGCTGCCGTGGCTACAGCAGGGCTCGAACACTTTGGCTGTAAGGCTAACAATTGAACCGTCACATCTGACCCTTGAATATATGCCTTCAATTTATTTCAGATTTACTTAAACAACATAAAAAAAACTCCGTATATAACGACTCCGGGTATAACGAAATAACAGATAGAAGGAAAACAATTTCTGGACGTTATTTTTTAATTTTTTTATTTGATATGAAAATGTTATATGGATATAACATACTCCGTATATAAGGAACAAAAGGAGTGCGTAATATACGGAATTTATTTTATATAACATAAATGAATTTTGCAAATGTGCGTATTCCATAATTAGGCGGCCTATTATGGAATAGTTTTTCCGGAAGTACATGCTAGGAGCGGTTATTAGAATGCGAAGAAAAATGGTTTTAACTGTATGCTAAAATAATACGAAATAGACATTAAAATATTGATTATACACATTTCCTTCATTAAAACGTAATTGTTTAATTGTAATGTTCCTTTTCATATCTTTTAGAAAAAATACGAAAACGTAAAACAACTTCTCCCTTATCGGTTTTTCAAAATTATAATATCAGCTTATTTTTTACCGGGTGCTTAAAGTCAGTCTCCGTGGTGTAGTGGGTAAGCTGATGACCGCCTCATATTACGAGTTGAGTTCGAATCCCGGTCAAACCCATTTTTTTTAAATAATTTTTCTTCCGTTTTTTTCAGCTTTAAAACCACCATGATTTTAAATGTTTTCTGCAAATATTCAAAAAATTTTTCATTCAAATCAAACTAATAATGATTGCTTATCAAAAAGCTAATTTTAGCTATTTAACGCCACACATGTACAAAACTATTTTCGGCGCCCTGATGCTTTGCATCAATGGTATTCTTGTTACGTATTGTAATATGCATTAATCTTACTCTCTGGTCAAATTATCAATTAATTGAAACATCAGTTATAAATTTCAAATACTTTTTGTAACGGTTTTTAAGGGTTTCCTAGTTGGAGTGACTTCGAGTTCTACAACGAACAGATTCACGATTTCAAGTATAACTACAAAACAGCAGTTTTCTACTCGGCACTTGTAGTTCCTCTGCACACTGAAGAAGTGAAGGAGATAAAATCGTCAGGTCTAAATATCACAGCTATAATGAATACTTACAGGTAAGCCGACGAAGTTCAAAGAAGCGCACCTGTTGTGCCCGACTTTATAGATTACTAAGTACGCATGCACTTTAGAACAATAGAATAAAAAGCGTTTCCTGTTCACCTAACAAGACAGCGGATACATTGGTCCATAACTTTCTAATCAATTTCAAATCTGTATCAAATTTAACTACTCGGTCAATAGCAAATACTCACCGACAATAAATAAAGCTTGTATTGTATTGTATGGTATACCTCAATCATACCTCGCCAGAAATGCGATTTACAACAAAACATGATCGGTCATATTTCTTGACTACTTTCTTTCACATTTGTCAGACACTTTGGTCAAAGTTTTCATTGGAAACGTACAAGTAAACAACATACATGTATGTATACGAGTATGAAGTTAGCCCCGCAGCCCCGTTTATCCACACAGCCCCGTGAAGTTAGCCCGGCAGCACCTAGTTACCCCGCATCCCCGTGGAGTTAGCCCCGCAGAACCTAGTTATCACGCAGCCCCGTTAAGTTAGCCCCGCAGCACCTAGTTACCCCGCAGCCCCGTGAAGTTAGCCCCGTGGCACCTAGTTACCCCGCAGCCCCGTGAAGTTAGCCCCGTAGCACCTAGTTACCCCGCATCCCCGTGAAGCTAGCCCCGTAGCACCTAGATACCCCGCAGCCCCGTCAAATTAGCCCTGTAGCACCTAGATACCCCGCCTCCCCGTCATGTTAGTCGCGTAGCATCTAGTTATCCCGCAGCCCCGCCAAGTTAGCCCCGTGGCACCTAGTTATCTAATAGCCCCGCCATGTTAGCCCTATGCCACCATATGTCTCAACACGCCTCGTGGCATATGGTTTCCTCAAAGTACCGCTTGAATTAACCTATGCATACATCACCGCAGGACAACGAACAAACGCAGTTGTGTTGATGGGTAAAGATGTCTGCCGCTAATACCGGAGGTTGCGGGTTAGAACCCCACTGGGGTCACGATCGTACCTTCTCATATGTCATCAGTTCTGTTTTCTCAATCCCGTGCCCTCTAGTATCAATGCAACCCTGGTGATATCGTTAATATAAGTATCACATACTTTGTCCCGTGTCCCATGCACCCAATACAGTTCTATACTTATAGTTCTCCCAATCTTTGATAACACCCTTATTCACATGAACTCAGCCCTCAGCCCTGTGCCCTAAGCACTGAAAACACCGTTTGTAGAAGTAGCATCCCCGCCTGAAGGAGTTAGCCTCGTGTCTCCTGCTATACAGTTCTTGTTACATTTCTAGTTTTCAGACCACCTCTATGTGTCCCAGCATTCACATAAACTCAGCGCCGTAGTATCATTGCAGCCCTGGTGAAACCGCTTAAAGCAGAACCATCCCCGCCTCACTAACTCAGCCTCGTTTCCCCTGCTATCAATACAGCACTTCTTACACTACTCTCTAACTTTCATTCAATCCTTTTGTGTCCCCGCGTCACATAAACTGGGCCCCGTGTCCTGTAGTATCATTGCAGCCATGGTAAAACCGTTTAAAGTAGAACTATCCCCGCCTTACTAACTCAGCCCCGTGTCCCCTGCTATCAATACAGCACTTCTTACATTACTCTCTAACTTTCATACCACCCTTTTGTGTCCTGCATTCACATTAACTGGGCCCCGTGTCCTGTAGTATCATTGCAGCCCTGGTAAAACCGTTTCAAATTGTATCATATCCGCCTCACAAACTCAGCCCCGTGTCCCCTGCTATCAATACAGCACTTCTTACACTACTCTTTAACTTTCATACCACCCGTTTGTGTCCCCGCATACACATAAACTGGGCCCCGTGTCCTGTAGTATCATTGCAGCCCTAGTAAAACCGTTTAAAGTAGAACCATCCACCGCCTCACTAACTCAGCCTCGCGTCCCCTGCTATCAATACCGCACTTCTTACACTACTCTCTAACTTTCATACCACCCTTTTGTGTCCCCGCGTTCACATAAACTCAGACTCGTGTCCTATAGTATCATTGCAGCACTTATAACCCGTACCTTCACGTATCAGCCCCGTGATGTTAGCCTCGCAGCACCTAGTTACCCCGTATCCTCGTGAAGTTAGCCCACAAGCACCTAGTTACTAGTATCCCGCCCCCCGTGAAACTTGCCCCGTTGCACCTAGATACCCCGCAACCCTGTCAAGTTAACCCCGAAGCATTTAGTTACCCCGCAGCCCCTCGAAATTAGCCCCGTAGCACCTAGATACCCTGCAGCCCTGTCAAGTTAGCCCTGTAGCACCTACATACCCCGCAGCCCCGTGAAGTTGAGCCCGTAGCACCTAGATACTAGTACCCCGCAGCCCCGTCAATCTTGCCCTGTAGCACCTAGATAACCCGCAGCCCCTTACAGATTTTTAAGTGAGCTTCTCTGTTTAGATGAGTACCTTGTACTCCTTTAACAAAAATTGTTGTTATCAGGGTGTCAGGTTCACCAATATTACTACGAAGGAAAACGTAAATGTTATTCCAAATGTACTATGCACAGCTCAGAAGTAACGGCAGTGCTGAAACTGACGACCATAGTTGAATCACCGTTGTGTTGGAAAGCTATCTAACAAGGGTTTTGTTGATACTTTGAGACGTAGACCGGTTTCAGAACTGTTCATCACTTCTTTTTCACGAAAACAAACATACACATTTGTACTAATTTGATAAATGCTTGATTATCACAAAACAAAAAAGGAACTACAAACGATATTACAAGGTCTGTATTGATAGCATGGGACACAGCTGATTCCGTGAGCTTGAGATGATTCTTATAGAAACTTTGTTACCAGAGCTGCATTAGTACTAAAGAATATGGGGTTGTGGTACATGCAGATGCGGGGGGCGGGGGGGGGGAACTAATATTTGAGATGAAACCACGGGTTTGGTTTGATATAAGCAGGCGTACTGTATAGATTTATTCAGTGGCCTGTACGGATTTCTCCGGAGCTTAGTTAACGCGGGGCTGTGTTAATACTGGGGACACGGATCTTAGTGAACCGCCTCGATAGCCTAGTGGTAGAGCGTCCGCTTCGAGTGCGGGAGGTCATGGGTTCGCTCCCTGGCCGCGTCATACCAAAGACGTAAAAAATGGTACCAGTAGCTCCCTTGCTTGGCGCTCAGCATTAAAAGGGAAACTGGCCATTTTCTCTCATACCCTCACGGCGATGGATACCATTATGAATGAGGTGTCGAGAGTGATTAATATAAGTTGGATAACTTATTTCACAATCTTGGGCATATTGTCATGTGGTGTACTTACAAGGCGTTATCACGAGGGCTGCGTTGACACGTGCCGACACGTGTTTGAGGTCATGCGGCTGCAGATAAACTTTCAAAGGCGAAATTACCCGGGGCTGTGTTAATCATAGGCATAGTAGATGGGGTTGAATGGATATTGCGGGGAGTGATGTTGCCATGGGAGCTATTTCGGTACTTGAACGGACGGACTGTTGACGTGATACGGGGCTGTGTTATGGGGTTAACTTTATGGGGCTGTGGGGTAACTATGTGTTATGGGACTAACTTCACGGGGCTGCGGGTTATCTTCATGTCGCTGCGGGGTAACTATGTGCTACGGGGCTAACTTCACGGGGCGCATGGTAATTAGGTGCTACGGGGCTTTGAAGATATACGGGGTTATCACTGATGCAATGCTACCAGAGGACACGAGGTTTTGAAAATATGAAGGCGGGGATACAAATGTGCGGCATGAAAGGTAGGGAACACTGTAAGAAGTACAATATTGAGGGCATGGGGCAAGGGCGGGGATGCTAAGGAGAACTGTAAGAAATACCGTTTTGATGGAAGGGGACACGGGGCAGAATATGTAAGACGGGGATGATATTTATATAAACATGGCATTGTTACAGGAAGGCACGGGCCTGATTTCATGTGAATGCGGAACACAAAAGGATCGCTTGATAGCAATGTAAGAAGAAATGTCTTGATAGTCGGGACATGGGGCTGAGTCCTTGAGTCGGGGATAATAATTAAAGAAACAGGGGAATAAGTACTGCAATGATAAAGGACACGGGGCTGAGTTTATGTGAACGCATGAACACAAAAGAGTGTTATGAAAGCTAGAGTGTAGTGTAAGAAGTACCGTTTAGATAGCAGGGGACACGGGGCTGAGTTCGTGAGGCGGGGATGATACTTATTGAAACGGTTTTACCAGGGCTGCAATGACACTACATGACACTGGGCTGACTTTATGTGAATGCAGGATCACATAGAGGTGGTCTGAAAACTAGAAATGTGTGTAACAAGAAATATTTTGATACCAGGGGACACGGGGCTGACTCTGTGAAGCGGGGATGTTACTTCTACAAACGGTGTTATCTGTGTTGAGGGCACAGGGCTGAGGGTTGAGTTCATGTGAATGAGGGAAGACAAAGGGGTGTTATCAGAGATTGGGAGCACTATAAGTAGAACTGTATTGAGAGAAAGGGTACACGGGGCAGAGTATATGAAGCGGGGATGATACTTATATGAACGGTGTTACAAGGGTTGCATTGATATTAGAGGGCACGCGGCTGAGTTCATGTTAATGCGGGAACACAAAGGCAATGTCTGAACATTAGGGAGCAGTGTAAGACACTGTATTGGTAGCAAGGGACACGGGGATGAGTCCGTTAGGCGGGAATGATAATGATTGAAACGGTGTTACCAGGGCTGCAATAATACTGGAGGACGCTGGAATGAGTTTATGTAAATGCAGGGAGACAAAGGGATGGTATGAAAGGTAGAGAGCACTGTAAGAAATACTTTATTGATATCTAGGGATATCCTTTGAACACCTGTAACGTAATAAACCGTATACGCGGGTTAAGACAGGTTTGGCCTTCCATAGAAGTGACAGTGACCGTATGGAACACGTTTTTTGTGTATGAATTTAAAGGCTATGCCGACAGCTCCTGAATGTTGAAAACTCAGACGTCCGAGGCAAATGCTGACACTTTAAGACGACTTTGAAAATGACCTTGGACACAGTTTTAACAGCTTTGAAAATTTTCATTTTACCAACGTTCGCGTGCAGGGCCCTGTGGGATAGTGTTTTGAGTGCGTGCAAATATTTTTTCACAGACATAAAACAGACATGTCGTACTCAAATCTAGGTATATTGACATCTTATGAGAACGCTTGAAATTGACCTCTCGTTAGCAAAAAAAAAAAAAAAAAAGAAGTCCATGCGCAGGTTAGCAGACAGGGTGACCCCTGCGCGTGACCTCTGTAGGTGGGCCAATGGAAATTTTACTTTCATGTTACAGCTCAATCTATTTGCTGACGTATACAACACGCGCAGTAAACCGAAAGTAGCCATAACGTGATGTACAGTGTTTACAAAAACGCATGCATGTCTGTCGAGTGTGTAAAAAAATATGCCGGTGTGCAAAGGATATGGGGCGGGGATGATACAAATCAAAAACGGTTTTATAAGGGCTGCAATGATACTAAAGGTTACGGGGCTTAGTTTATGTGAATGCGGGGACACATAAGGGTGCTATGAAAGCAAGAGAGCAGTGTAAGAAGTGCTGTACTAATAGCAGGGAACACAGAGCGGAGTTCGTGAGGCGGGAATGAAAACGGTTTTACCGCGGCTGCAACTATTACTACATGACATGGGGCTGAATGTATGTGAATACGGGAACACATAGTGGTGGTCTGAAAACTAGAAATGAGTGTAACTACAAGTGTATTGATACCAGGGAACGTGAGGCGGGGTTGTTACTTCTACAAACGGTGTTATCAGTGCTGAGCATACAGGGCTGAGGTATGAGTTCATGTGAATAAGACTGTTATCAAAGATTGGGAGTACTATAAGTAGAACTGTATTGAGAGCAGGGTACACGGGGCAGACTATGTGAAACGGGGATGATATTTATATGAACGGTGTTGTCTTGGTACATTGATACTAAATGACAAGGGCTGTGTCCATGAGTCTAGGATGACATTTGTAGAAACACGAATCAGAAATCACATCCATTTGGAATACTTTCAAGACATAATAACGATGACAAGAGGCCGTTTGTATACAAACAAAGATGAAGTTACCCTGGGCTTAGCTAATCCTTAGGGCATGGGGTGGGTTGAATTGGGTTATATGTATATTGTGGGAGGTGATATTAGCTAGCGTTCTCATTTGTTAGTGGGGCTACGGGGCTCACATCACGGGGCTGCGGGGTAACTATGTGCTACGGGGCTAACCTTACGGGGCTGCGGGGTAACTAGGTGCTACAGGGCTAACTTCACGGGGCTGCGGGATAACTAGGTGCCACGGGGCTAACTTCACGGGGCTGCGGGGTAACTAGGTGCCACGGGGCTAACTTCACGGGGATGCGGGGTAACTAGGTGCCACGGGGCTAACTTCAAGGGGGTGCGGGGTAACTAGGTGCTGCCGGGCTAACTTCACGGGGATGCGGGGTAACTAGGTGCTACGGGGCTAACTTCACGGGGCTGTGGGGATAAACGGGGCTGCGGGGCTAACTTCACACTCTGTATATGGAGTGACGCGGAATTTATGTGAGGGTCGGATAGCATTCGAGTTTTTTGCAATTCTTCTTTGATTATATGAAAAATGGACAAATGTAACATCACCTACCTTGTTTTTCCTTTAAATTTATCCGCATATGGAGTTTCGGAAGCTCCACATATGATTTTTACCGAAATCGGACTTACTCAAGTTACGTATACACAAGCACAATCACATTTATTTGGTCAACTCCGCACCTCCTAAAGTCTTACATGACTTGAGATTAAATGGCCTACGGCACAAAAATGAATGAGTAACGTTAATTTTCCAAGAGAAATATACTCTTTTAACCTGCGACTGCTGACAGGGACAACTCGAGTTTCATTTCATATAGAGATAAGTTTTCACTATAATAATATTTCTCCTTATTTTAACATTAGATTAGTCAGTGTATCTGATTCGAGAATAGCGTCAATAGCATATCTCCGGCGGATTACAGTAGGTTCAAACTTCTTTCAACAGGTTCGAGATACAGTATCACAACCCTTTGAAGAACTACACGTCTAACGAGAAGGCTAAATGGTTTTTTGACAATGTGACAGAATATCTCGGCTCCCTGTTGCTAATCCAAGAAGAAGTTGCCCAAAGAATATCAGAGGAGGTCGACAGTGTGTTGGCGCAGGTGGTTTTTAAGGTAGGTATAGCTACAAGGGAACTTTCATTCAAATCCAACTGTCATTTTTTTTCCGAAGAAGAGCTTCAAGCTTTACCATTAAACTAACATAAGTTGGAGAAATGTCCAAATGATGTTTCTTCCACAAAAGTAAAATTACTAACAGTTTAAGTAACGTCTGGCACCGTCACTTATGTGCCTCAGTCCACCCATGAACTATTGAAGATTACTGGATCATTGTTTGATAAGAGATGTATTCCATCACTATTGGATTATTATCTGTTGAAGTAACTTGTTACTCAGCTTACCTAAACAGCAAGTTTTTAATTTGTACTAATTTATTTTAGCTTGATTGTGAAAAAAGCTTTAAGCTTATCGAGTCACTCTCGTGTCCGCTTCCTTGAAAATTCAGTACTGGTGTCATATGAGGAGGTACGGTCGTGACCCCAGTGGTGCTCGAACCCGCAACCTCATGTGGTGTGCGGCAGGCACCTTAACCTCTACACCATTCTAGTAACAGTCCAATTGTTGCCGTTTATGCAAACCCGTGTTAACACAAGAGACAAATATGCTCATCCGTTGGTCAATGCAGTCAACCACGTGACATTAATAGACTAACTAGTCTACCATGTGGCATTTATCGGCTGATTAGTTTACCACGTGACATTTATCGGCTGACTATCACGTGACATTTATCGGCTGACTAGTCTATCACGTGACATTTATCGGCTGAATATTTTACCAGGTGACATTTTCCAGCTTATTTGTCAACCATGTGACATTTATCAGCTAATTAGTCTACCACGTGACATTTATCAGCTGACTAGTCTATCACGTGACATTTATCGGCTGACTAGTCTATCACGTGACATTTATCGGCTGAATAGTTTACCAGGTGACATTTTCCAGCTTATTTGTCAACCACGTGACATTTATCAGCTGATTAATCTACCACGTGACATTTATCAGCTGACTAGTCTATCACGTGACATTTATCGGCTGACTAGTTTACCAGGTGACATTTTCCAGCTTATTTGTCAACCACGTGACATTTATCAGCTGACTAGTCCGTTACGTGACATTTATCGGCTGACTAGTCTACGATGTGACATTTATCATCTAATTAGTCTACCACGTGAAATTTATCAGCTGACTTACACACTGCTGTGTTGCAGGTTGTTGTTTACTCGGTCCTGGTCGTGGTTGTGATCGGTATGTGTCCGATCATAATGTTTTCGTCTGAGGCTTTGGCCAGTGACATCCAGAGATACACACAGACACTCGTACATAAGACAACAGAGCTCAATATAGAGAAACATAAAGCTGATACTCTTATCTTTCAGGTGAGTGCATAGAACAGTACATGTATATTTTATTTGTTTTAGTGAAGGGATATATGGGGATATATTACCCGCCTAGATTTGTATTACGCGTGCCGTTAGGTCTTATACAGCCAAATTAACAATATATTTTATGGTATCTTTGAATATTTCCGATATTGTTCTTTCTATTAACCTAACATATACATGCACGCCCAATGTCAGCAAAGCTTGATTTTCTCTGTTTTCAGACTTACATACGGTATTCACTGGTCACAAACTTGAACTCTGAGACTCCATTTAATGCAGTAGAATGTCACGTGATAATCAAATTCTCTTTTTCAGATGGTTCCAAAATCTATTGCCAAGAAACTGAAAGGCCAGTGCTCGTACACGGATTCTCATTATTTTAAAAGCGCTTCGATTCTGTTTGCCGATATATTCGGCTTCAGTCAGATATCAATGGAGCTATCACCGGTGGAACTTGTCACATTCATTCAAACCTTTTACTTGGCCTTGGATGAAAGAATAGATAATTACGACGTCTACAAGGTGGAGAGCATCAATGATTGTTACATGGTTGCTTCCGGTATGTTACATTGTTGCTTCCGTAAGGTTACATGGTTGCTTCCGGTAGGTTACATGGTTGTTTCCGGTATGTTACATGGTTGCTTCCGGTAGGTTACATGGTTGCTTCCGGTATGTTACATGGTTGCTTCCGGTATGTTACATGGTTGCTTCCGGTATGTTACATGGTTGCCTCCGGTATGTTACATTGTTGCTTCCGGTATGTTACATTGTTGCTTCTGGTATGTTACATGGTTGCTTCCGGTATTTTACATGGTTTCTTCTGGTATGTTACGTGGTTGCCTCTGGTACGTAACATGGTTGCCTCTGGTACGTAACATGGTTGCTCCCGGTATGTTACGTGGTTGCCTCTGGTATGTAACGTGGTTGCCTCTGGTATGTAACATGGTTGCTTTCGGTATGTTACATGGTTGCTTCCGGTATGTCATTATGTTTCATTAACACTGGTGACTGATAACCTCCTGGCAGTAAGTGAGTTTGTTTTAGCCAGCATGCATGTCATATTCAGCATGTAGCACAGTACGGAATTTTTCACAGTAGATCTACATAGTTCCCACATCCTGAATATTTTCCTCCCTTGCTCTGAATGGGCAGACATTTTGATCACAGGCAAAACTTATGTGACAATTAAGAAAACACCACGATAATTTATGTGTGACAACCACATTTTCTTGGGCCCACTGAGCCATCTGTCCTTATCAGCAACAATGATGAATTGTGTGTTTAAATCTGATTATTTTATAATTGTTTGGTAGATTTTCCCTATTAAGTTTAAGGAAAGTTATAGCAGCTGGGTCTTTATTGAAAATCAAAATATTTTATTCTTTTCTTTTCTGGTAAGAGATTATGTAGAAATATCGTTTAATTATGCATCGATAAGAAATTTCAAAGTTAGGGTGAGGCGATTTTGTAATTGATCGCAAGGAAAATGTTCTTTACACTTAGTCCCTGGATTAAAAACATTAATGAGTTTTGTTTGAGATTAACTGTTAAACAGTTGTCTCGCTTGAAGAGTCAATGTCTTTTCACCTAACTGGGTTGTTTCCCTTCCTCTACAGAGACGTATTATTATAAAAAAAACGTGTGATTACCCAGATTTATGTGTTTGCAAAACCACTAAGATTGGAACGTGGCCCTATTTAGTCAGCATATTTAATAACGTTATTACCTGTTACAGTTTTTCTTTATATTTTTGTCGGTTCACAGAAGCAACTCATAATTGATATTAGGTGCTAGAAAAGAAAACAAACGATGTCAGATAACATTATTTAGTTAGATCTGTACATATATACGCTTCTAATTGGGTAGGACAATTAAGAATTCTTAGATATAAATATCTTTAATGAACAATTAAATTAATTATTAACTGCTTTAATTTTCACACTGCTATTACTTTCACATTTAGGGATTCCAACAAGAAACGGGGATATTCACATCACAGAGATAGCAACCTTGGCGCTGGACCTCCTTCACGTTATGAACCATTTAACCCACCCCTTTAATATCAACAGAAGTATCAATATCAGGATTGGAATACATACAGGTGTTTAAAGTTTTTCTTATTGTATCAAAATTTTGTTAGGTATCAGTATGCATGGGAGTCATACTGGGGTCTTGGCAAGTTCACCAGGGGAGAAATCCCACGGTTGGACGGGACTATAAACAATCTAAACAACAACAACAACAACAATAGTTGATGTAGTGTTTGTGCATGCAATGTGATAAATTGAGAAACATTATGTAATATACATAACAAGAAATTAATAAATAAATGGTTGAGCAACCCGAAAGCAATTATTAAAATGCGCTTTCCTATGAGGAGGTTATAAAAGATGTCGGTATTTATCTATCTTTAGGCTGAATTTGTTCCTTGAGCTACGACCTTTATGTTTTCCTCGGATTTTACCGCTGTTTTAAGTATGTTAAGCTGAATGTACTTTCTTATAAAAGTTATCTAACTTGTTTTTCTGATACTCCTGAATTTGAAATAAATCCCAGAAGTGGTCACTGAGATATATCCATGAATAGTACCTAGCATACAAAACTTTAACCAAAGCTGCAACACCCACGCAAAAGAAGCTGTAATTGCCAGCATTATTTTGCAAATAATCGAGCTAAATATGTATGAAGTAGGATATTAGTTAGAACAAGCTAAGCATAAATAAGTTGTTGAGCTAAATATATATGATGTAGGATTTTAGTTAGAACAAGCTTAGCGTAAATAAATTGTTGCCCTTGTATCCACAAAACATGTACCCATTTACAGCTGAATGTGGAACCAGGTGTCTTGCCCAAGAACATAATTATCTAGTCGTATTAACAAAAATGCAGTTAAAATTGATAATGAGGGTGGTTCGCAAGTGTGCATATTGTTGCTTACAGAAAATACAGTAAACTCTGTATATAACGAACTCATTGGGACCACTAAAATGTGTTTCTTATATCCGGAATATGTTATATCCATACATCATTTTCATGTTAGATAAAGAAGGGAATAAATCAGGTTTAGAAAATTTGTCCCAGTTTTTTGTTATATCAGGAGTCGTTATATACAAAGTGTACTGTATTACCCCTTTGCATTAACGGAAACCTCTCTCTGTACAGGTGCGGTTATGGCGGGTATAGTTGGCACGGTGATGTTGAGATATAGCCTGTTTGGAGACACAGTCTACATAGCCAGCAGGATGAAATCCAAGGGACTCCGTAAGTTGTTTGTTTACGATAATATTATATAATGGTTTGATAATAAATTTTGTTAGGTGGCAATAGCAATGTGATTTCATTTAGTTGTAACAAAACTCAACTCAGGGACAGCATAGTCTACTGCCAAACGAAGTACTATTTTCACAGATACTTCTAGAATTTCTAAAGATTGGCTCCTCAAACATGCGTCTGGTACATGTATAAAGTTTGATAACAAGAATAAAAAAATGTCACTTTCACGCCTTAGAAGAACACGCATAAAGGCTAATTAAAACCGAAGAACATATTTAGCTATAGCAGTAAACTAGTTATATTACGGATCTGGATACAATAAACACCATATATTACAAACTCCTTGGGACCATTTGAATGTTTTCCTTATCATCTGAGTATGTGTATCCATATTTAGCATTTTCGTACTTTATGACCGGCCCAGAAAACGGTTCCTTACATTTGGAATTTCGCCATATCTAGATTTGTAATATGCGGCGTTTGGTGTGAAACGAAATTTCAGACAGAACGAACAAACTTTACGGGTCCGATTTTTTTCTTTTTCATAAAATACGAAAATGCTATATGGATTTAACATACCAAGGATATAAGGAACAAATTCAAATGGTAAGAACGAGTTCGTTATAAACGGAGTTATCTTAATCAAGGTTCGTTATATACGGAGTTTACTGTATTAGCTTAATGTAGTGTAATTTTATTTTATTTTTTGTCGAATCGTGGTTTACTTTAGATTTTCTATTATACGTATGGTGAATTTTGAAACTGTTACCAAATATTCCACCAAATAATCGAAACAATCTCCGAAATGTTCTTTCTGCTGATATATAGATGTACATTTTACAAAATTGTCGAACGTAACATGTTAGTCATGCTCATATTTCAAGCCTTGATATGTGAAATATTTCACTTTGTCATTTTAGCAAACAAAATCCAAATAAGTGACCAAATGTTTAAACGCTTGATGAGATGTGGGAAGTTTAAGATGAAACTTCGAGGGACCACCAATATATCGGTATTCATTAGTTTTATATACCTAAACCATCATCATAATTGGTAAGATTACCGCTATCTTGTGCATTTCATCACAACGCGTTTTACCATTACTACAAGTGTGAGCATTTGCATATTAGATTAGAAGAACACGTGTTGTTGTTCCGAAGTTTCTCTAATATCGTCATCAAACAATCAATATAAAAAAACTATCAATATAACTGGGGAATCGTATGTTCGTGAAGTTAGCTGCCAGTTGCCAGTTGCCGGTTGCCAATTCAATGCCAATTCAATTGGCAACTGGCAACTGGCAGCCAACTTCACACTCTTGTTGCCAATTCGTCTTCACTTGCAAATATTAACTAAAAACAAAATTGTTAATCCACGCGAATTGGCAACTGGCAACTGGCACCCAGATGCCAATTCGATTTTTATATAAAATCTTAATAAAAGTTGAATTGGCAACTGGCAACTGGCAACCAACTTCATATTCCAGATGCCAATTCAACTTTCACTTGCAAATAGCCAATTCGTTCAACCTAACGAATTGGCAACTGGCAATTGGCAGCCAGATGCCAATTCGAATTTTATGTAACAATCTTAATAAAAGTTGAATTGGAAACTGGCAACTGGCAACCAGATGCCAATTTGTTCAACCTCGCGAATTGGCAACTGGCAACTGGCAACCAGATGCCAATTCGATTTTTATGTAAAAATCTTAATAAAAGTTGAATTGGCAACTGGCAACCAACTTCATATTACAGATGCCAATTCAACTTTCACTTGCAAATAACAAATTCGTTCAAACTCACGAATTGGCAACTGGCAACTGGCAGCCATATGCCAATTCGTTCAACCTTGCGAATTGGCAACTGGCAACTGGCACCCAGATGCCAATTCGATTTCATGTTACAATCTTAATAAAAGTTGAATTGGCAACTGGCAACTGGCAACTGGCAACCAACTTCATATTCCAGATGCCAATTCAACTTTCACTTGCAAATAGCCAATTCGTTCAACCTAACGAATTGGCAACTGGCAATTGGCAGCCAGATGCCAATTCGAATTTTATGTAACAATCTTAATAAAAGTTGAATTGGAAACTGGCAACTGGCAACCAGATGCCAATTTGTTCAACCTCGCGAATTGGCAACTGGCAACTGGCAGCCAGATGCCAATTCGATTTTTATGTAAAAATCTTAATAAAAGTTGAATTGGCAACTGGCAACTGGCAACCAACTTCATATTACAGATGCCAATTCAACTTTCACTGGCAAATAACAAATTCGTTCAAACTCACGAATTGGCAACTGGCAACTGGCAGCCATATGCCAATTCGTTCAACCTTGCGAATTGGCAACTGGCAACTGGCACCCAGATGCCAATTCGATTTTTATATAAAATCTTAATAAAAGTTGAATTGGCAACTGGCAACTGGCAACCAACTTCATATTCCAGATGCCAATTCAACTTTCACTTGCAAATAGACAATTCGTTCAACCTAACGAATTGGCAACTGGCAATTGGCAGCCAGATGCCAATTCGAATTTTATGTAACAATCTTAATAAAAGTTGAATTGGAAACTGGCAACTGGCAACCAGATGCCAATTTGTTCAACCTCGCGAATTGGCAACTGGCAACTGGCAGCCAGATGCCAATTCGATTTTTATGTAAAAATCTTAATAAAAGTTGAATTGGCAACTGGCAACCAACTTCATATTACAGATGCCAATTCAACTTTCACTTGCAAATAACAAATTCGTTCAAACTCACGAATTGCCAACTGGCAACTGGCAGCCAGATGCCAATTCGTTCAACCTTGCGAATTGGCAACTGGCAACTGGCACCCAGATGCCAATTCGATTTCATGTTACAATCTGAATAAAAGTTGAATTGGCAACTGGCAATTGGCAACCAACTTCATATTCCAGATGCCAATTCAACTTTAACTTGCAAATAGCAAATTCGTTCAAACTCACGAATTGGCATATGGTTGCCAGTTGCCAGTTGCCAATTCATCTTTTATTTCGATTTTTACATAAAAATCGAATTTGCATCTGGCTGCCAATTGCCAGTTGCCAATTCGCTTTTTATTCACAATTACAGACAGAAGTCGAATTGGCATCTGGCTGCCAGTTGCCAGTTGCCAATTCGTGAGGTTGAACGAATTGGCTATTTGCAAGTGAAAGTTGAATTGGCATCTGGAATATGAAGTTGGTTGCCAGTTGCCAGTTGCCAATTCAACTTTTATTAAGATTTTTACATAAAAATCGAATTGGCATCTGGGTGCCAGTTGCCAGTTGCCAATTCAAAATTTATTAAGATTTTTAGATAAAAATCGAATTGGCATCTGGCTGCCAGTTGCCAATTCGTGAGTTTGAACGAATTTGTTTTTGGCAAGTGAAAGTTGAATTGGCATCTGGAAAATGAAGTTGGTTGCCAGTTGCCAGTTGCCAATTCAACTTTTATTAAGATTTTTACATAAAAATCGAATTGGCATCTGACTGCCAGTTGCCAATTCGTGAGTTTGAACGAATTTGTTATTTGCAAGTGAAAGTTGAATTGGCATCTGGAATATGAAGTTGGTTGCCAGTTGTCAGTTGCCAACTCAACTTTTATTATGATTTTTACATAAAAATTGAATTGGCATCTGGCTGCCAGTTGCCAGTTGCCAATTCGCGGCTTTGAACGAATTGGCATCTGGTTGCCAGTTGCCAATTCAATTTTTATTAAGATTGTTACATAAAAATCGAATTGGCATCTGGGTGCCTGTTGCCAGTTGCCAATTTGCGAGGTTGAACGAATTGGCATCTGGTTGCCAGTTGCCAGTTGCCAATTCAATTTTTATTAAGATTTTTACATAAAAATCGAATTGGCATCTGGGTGCCAGTTGCCAGTTGCCAATTCGCGAGGTTGAACGAATTGGTATTTGGCTGCCAATTGCCAGTTGCCAATTCACGTTTTGTTCACAATTACAGACAGAAGTCGAATTGGCATCTAGTTGCCAGTTGCCAGTTGCCAATTCGTAAGGTTGAACAAATTGGCTATTTGCAAGTGAAAGTTGAATTGGCATCTGGAATATGAAGTTGGTTGCCAGTTGCCAGTTGCCAATTCAACTTTTATGAAGATTTTTACATAAAAATCGAATTGGCATCTGGGTGCCAGTTGCCAATTCGTGAGTTTGAACGAATTTGTTATTTGCAAGTAAAAGTTGAATTGGCATCTGGAATATGAAGTTGGTTGCCAGTTGCCAACTCAACTTTTATTAAGATTTTTACATAAAAATCGAATTGGCATCTGGGTGCCAGTTGCCAGTTGCCAGTTGCCAATTCGCGAAGTTGAATGAATTGGCATCTGGTTGCCAGTTGCCAATACACTTTTATTAAGATTGTCACATAAAAACCGAATTGGCATCTGGCTGCCAGTTGCCAATTTGCGAGGTTGAACGAATTGGTATCTGGTTGCCAGTTGCCAGTTGCCAATTCAATTTTTATTAAGATTTTTACATAAAAATCGAATTGGCATGTGGGTGCCAGTTGCCAGTTGCCAATTCGCGAGGTTGAACGAATTGGCATTTGGCTGCCAATTGCCAGTCGAAAAATCTAATTGGCATCTGGTTGCCAGTTGCCAGTTGCCAGTTGCCAATTCGTAAGGTTGAACAAATTGGCTATTTGCAAGTGAAAGTTGAATTGGCATCTGGAATATGAAGTTGGTTGCCAGTTGCCAGTTGCCAATTCAACTTTTATTAAGATTTTATATAAAAATCGAATTGGCATCTGGCTGCCAGTTGCCAGTTGCCAATCCGCTTGGTTTAACAATTTTGATTTTGGTAAATATTTGCAAGTGAAGACGAATTGGCAACAAGAGTGTGAAGTTGGCTGCCAGTTGCCAGTTGCCAATTGAATTTGCATTGAATTGGCAAACGGCAACTGGCAACTGGCAGCTAACTTCACGCACATGGGAATCGTTATAATTGTGTTTGAAACGATCAATTTAACTGTAGAGATTCTTCATTAGGTTAGAAATAATCAATTTGACAGTGAGGATTCGTCATTATGTAAGAAAAAAAATCGATATTTCGTTATATTGAAAACTATCAATACAACTGTGGGGATTCATCATTGTGTTTGAAACAATCAATATAACTCTATAAAGTTCGAAAACATTCGTTATGATGTAAGTAAACAAACAAAGCGCGATATAACAACGAAGCTTTCAACGAAGATCCACTGTTACGCCCCGTGATAACGTTAAGCAAAAGTATTGGGATTCCTTATCTATATTATTCGGAGTTACTCCTCTTTTGCTTTTACGACATTGACGAATATTTACAATAACATAAAAGGGTACAGACATATTGACGAATATTTACAATTACATAATTACATAGACGCGTACAGACATATTGAAGAATCTTTACAATAGCATAGACGGGTGCAGACATATTCAATTTGACGAATATTGACAAATTCATAGACGAGTACAGACATATGGACGAATCTTTACATAGACGGGTATAGACATATTGACGAATATTGAAAAACTCATAGACGAGTACAGAATATGGACGAATCTTTACATAGACGGGTACAGACATATTGACGAATACTGACAAATTCATAGACGAGTACAGACATATTGACGAAAATTTACAATAACAAAGACGGGTAAAGACATATTGACGAATATTTACAATTACATAGACGATACAGACATATTTACAAATATGTACAATTACATAGACGGGTACATATTGACGAATTTTTACATAGACGGATACAGACATGTTCACGAATCATTACAATAACATAGACGGCTGCAGACATATTGACGAATCATTACAATTACATATGTCTGTACCCGTATATGTAATTTTAAAGATATGTCAATACATTTGTGACAGGCAATACATATGGTTGTAATTATCAAACAGACGGGTATGATTTGACCAAACATGTGTTACTGTGGTTAAATTGTTCGATTTCATACATCTTGATGTATCAACATTACTTCACAGTCAAAATCCGCTTTCTTTGCTGATATTAGAACTAAATCACATCAAATATTTTTACGTTATGTTCACATCTAAAAAGTAAAAAATAAACTATAGACTTTTGAATTTAAACAGCCAACTATGGAGATGACAACGTATTGGCTGTTAGACAAGAATGAGTTTGACAGTGGAAATGTGGACCCGACACAAAGAAATTCAATCGACGATATCATACAAGGAAACAATCAGGGAGGTACATCCTTTCTGCAACACAAAAGGCATTCTTTGAAAAACGTTGGTTTAGGTTCAGGTTTGTATTTCGTTCATTTCTGTCTAAATCTCAGAAAAATGGTCGTAACCGAAACACCAGAAAAATGGTCGTTACCCCAGAAAAATTGGCATCTTATTGGTTAAGTAATAACCCTTTCATCTGCCAAGTGTTTGCCTTTACTTTGGCTAGTGAGCAATCAAATATGTATTTTATATAAATCTCTATTGAATTTCATAACGAAATGTATGTAAATGTGCTTGAAAATAGGTTCATGTTTTTTTACATGTGTTATTGAAGTAGTGGGGTAATATCAACGAATGTAAACACGGAACATTTTTGAGACGTTGACAGATGTATTAAATTAGTGAGAGTGTAGCAGAAACAATAACTCTGGTTAGAGGGTGACAGTTTCAATTTTAATCTCATTCAGATGGAATTTTGATGAAAGCTTTTTCAATCCATTTTGATATATCTTATGAAAATGCCCTCGTGTTATCAATCCGTATCAGGTTCAATGCTATAAACATTGTAGATGCAAATTTGATGTAAATTTTAAACTGTTTAGTGATGTTTTCAAAACCATGTCTTATTTAGTTTTGGTCTCATTATTTATATAGGCAATCTGGACGTAAACTTTTTTTCAGTCCGCTTTCAGTTTTTATCACATAGATAGTATAGAGTTTAACGTAAACTTCTCAATTCCCCTATATAGATGCGATGCTGGTATAAGCTTGTATACAATTTGATGTAAAGGTTTTTTAGTTTTATTTATTTCAAATTATTTTTTTTTTTTTTTTTTTTTTATTTTTTTTTTTTTTTTTTTTTTTTTTTTTTTTTTTTTTTTTTTTTTTTTTTTTTTTTTTTTTTTTTTAAAAAAAAAAAAAAAAAAATATTTTTTTTTTTTTTTTTTTTTTTTTTTTTTTTTTTTTTTTGTTGTTTTTTTTTTTTTTTTTTTTTTTTTTTCCCCCCTTCCCTTTTTTTTTTTTTTTTCCCCATATAAAATATTTTTTTTTTTTTTTTTTTTTTTTTTTTTTTTTTTTTTTTTTTTTTTTAAAAAAAAAAAATAAAAAAAATTTTTTTTTTTTTTTTTTTTTTTTTTTTTTTTTTTTCCCCTTCCCTTTTTTTTTTTTTTTTTTTTTTTTTATTATAAATTTTTTTTTTTTTTTTTTTTTTTTTTTTTTTTTTTTTTTTTATTAAATAAAAAATAAAATTATTTTTTTTTTTTTTTTTTTTTTTTTCCCCCCCCCCCCCCCCCCCCCCCCCCCCCCTTTTTTTTTTTTTTTTTTTTTTTTTTTTTTTTTTTTTTTTTTTTTCCCCCCCCCCCCCCCCCCCCCCCCCCCCCCCCCCCCCCCATAAATGTGTTGTTCTACGTACATGTGCATGTATTAGTATTGAAAGTGTTATTGGAAATTTAAAAATAGAGATAAGGTGACAAAGTTAACAAATACAAGAATTATGGACTGATAAATGTCATATTGTTACTTTCAGAATCCAGCGACGATAACAAAGATTTACCTGCCATGCTGTCGAAAATGCCAGCAAATGAGTGGAAAGAGGAAGAAATCTTCGAAAAATGTTAAGAGTTGCCTCTTCCTACATGTTTATTGTACATAATATTGTCACTGTAGTACCCCAGTCTATGCTGTTAATCTCCTTCGCTATTCAGTCAGTGAATTTTCATCAAACTTTGCACAATGAGTGGCTCTATCATAATTCAGAGATATACATGTACATTTTACAAATTAAGCTGGCTAAGGTGAAGGTTATTTAACAAAGTGTTTTATACAAAAACTTAGCGTACCACGTTTGGTCTCTTGTTTCTAAAGCAACAGGACAAAAAGATTTGACATTTTGAGAACAGGTGCACGTATTATTTTGATGCCTTTCGCAGTGTAACTTGATAAAAGTACATGAACCATTCGTATAAATATCATCTGGCGAATGACCATTATATAAATGATACGAATGATAAAGAATCTTTTTGGGTTCTTTTTTGTGTGGCATTGCGATTTTTTTTTCGCCAAGTCGGACATTTAAGAGATTATAATGGTGATCCATCTATACTATTTAATACAAACAAATCAGAAATAAGGCTAATTCTGCAATGCAAAGGCCAAATACAATACCTTTTCATGTATTATCTACTCAGAATGAACCAAAAATTTGGGGTATCTGTATTCTTTTATAAGTCATGAGGGTTATATAATAAAATGTCAATGTCTCAGGGGCCTGAAATGTGACACAATTTTGTCCGCTCTGTATCTCAGAACCGCCTTGTTGAATTGTCATCAAACTCGTTCGGAAGTATCAATATGAAGTATACTTAGGCGCATTGTAATTTTGGGTCATATGGTTATATGTCAAGGTCACAGGGACCTAAACATTGAAAATATTGCCCGCTCTTCATCTCTTAAACTCCTTGTTAGATTTTCATCAAACGTTGTGGGAAGTATCAGTATGAAGTGCAGTAATGCATGCTACAATGTCGGGTCATACGGTTACATGTCAAAGTAATAGGGACCTGTAATGTGAAAAATCACTCTTCATCTTAAAAAAACCCATGGTGGTTTTCATCAAACTTGATGAAGAGGCAATAGTATGAAATGTAGTTGAGCAAATTACAATAAGGGTTAATAAAGTCAAAGGGCCTGTAAGTGAAAAAGTTTGTCTGCTCTTCATCTTTAAAAACCCTTTTTGGATTTTCATTATACATGGTTAGAAGCATTAGTACGAAGTCCTATTGTGCATATTGTAATTTAGGGTCATAATAGCTAAAGGTCAAGGTCGCAGAGGCCAGAAACTGTAAAGTTTTATCCA
>JAFMSR010000007.1:16987031-17282830 GCA_022818135.1 Saxidomus purpurata
TGCTGTTTCTACTCATCTGTAAGCCGGACTCTACTTACTTATATGTATTCTACTAAACGGCAGCCTTGTTTCAAGACAATGGCTTCAATGTAAGGGCATTTAAACTGATAGTTACTACTTCTGTAAATTAGGTAGTATTTGCGAATGATTTCAGTTTCGCTAATTTCTCGAATTTCCCACTTCGCTAATTAAAAAAAAATCTCGCGAAAGATTCATCTACATAGATTAACTATTAGTGAATTCTCCTTTCTGCTTGCTTACCAATCGTGAAAATTTCGTCAATAGAACATTTCCCAATTTACCGTATTTACCTTTTTCTCGTCAACCATGTCCTTAATGATGTCGTATCTTCCTTGTGATGAATAGAAGTCCCAGTCTGGCTTATGGTCCGGTTTGGACGGGGATCTGAGCAGGATGCCTTTACTCTTCCCAAAGAAACCCCACGGTTTGTTTGGAGATTGATACCGTAAGTCCATCGCGAAACGAATGTGATCAGAACGGTTTGGAATACTGTCAGAAATAAACAAAAACTAGTAGCCGGTATTGACTTGCATATTGTGTTTGATAATGTTTCCGTTTTATAAAGCTTCCCAAGAAGTCTTTTATTGATCATAACTACTTTTCCCCAGAAGTGGAAGCCTAGAAATCTCGGCACGCCGAGGAAGGTGGAAAGCCTCTATGAAATATCATTAATTATGCATTAAGTCTTATGCTTTCTTAAGAAATGCTAGAAGTGCCTTCTTGGTTAGGTGCCAAAGCGAGAGGAAACTAAAAATTTAATAAAAAAAATATACATTATTTCATTACATCATATGATATCTTACAATGCAAAAGCGACAGTTTCTATTCAGATTGCTTTAACGTACCTTCTGTGTGGCACAATATTACTGAAGAATATCACACCGCCAGCTTTAACTGGACAAGTTATGAAGTCTGTCTTTGGATCCACTCCTATTATACATGAAACATTTAGATCAATATCCTGAAGTTAATTCAGTTCGTGTCATAAAACAGCATCATAATCATCTAAATACAAACAGAAGAAAATGCAGGTATATAACTTTGAAAACTGTATACGAATCTTCCATGGAAGGAGTTTCTTTTCTATTTTAAAAATCTCGTGCGACCGACTTTAATCAACAGTTTTTCATAAAAATGAAAGCTTTTAGACGACATAATACATGTTAGATGACGTACACCAGAACATTTAATACAAACGTTAGATGAGAGAGAGCTAAGAGCTTTCTACTCGATCCTTGCTGTTATTTAACAGAAATATTGTACATGTATATGCATTTATTGAATAAATACTGTTTAAACCAAACGTCTGATGACCTTTTATCACAACAAGTTAACAAAAAGGGAACATATTAATAACATGTCTGAAAATAAGAGAAAAAAAACCAACAAAATCATGAATACATTTGTGTAGATTACATACCAAGTCTGGATACAAGCTCTTCCTCCTTGATCGTCAGATAAAAATTATCACAGCATTCGTGTACAGCAACTAAACCCTTCTTGTGACCACCTTTTACGAACTGGCAAAAATCATATTATCATATGAAACTTGAAAACTTAAGATTGATGGTTACAATTCTGATAGGGTGTAGAACTAGCAATACGCATGTATGTGTGAGCTTAACATTTGCTGGAGAAAATAAAATAATTATAATTGTAAAGCATGGTATAAATTTCGTAAGGTAAGATACACTCAGTCTGGATTTCAGGAAATATATCCTATCTACCTAGAAACTTACTAAAATCAAGAGGTTCTCGAAGGCCTCCGATCCCATCGGCCCAAAGTCTGTAATTCGCCTTGGAAAAACCGGAATCTTGGCCCTCCCTGACACAAACATCCTTGGTATATTTAAATGTCTTAACTGTGCCCCTAACACCCTTTCCCTTATGTCTAGCTAAACAATTGGAACAAGTCTACACGGTTCAATAACCTAGGTAAAGGGATCAACATTATTAGCTCTTATTTAAATGAGGAATGCCATAGATCCTGTTTTACATGCTCTTGGCCAGTTAATAAGAATGTTTCAACCTTAGAAGATTCTGCATTTGCAAAAAGTGCAGCTCATGCCTGCACATGCTCGGAGGATAGTTAACTTGGATGTTTTATAAACACGCTGACCTGAAAAATGCAATGTCTCTAAGGAATTCTCATAATGTATTGGTTTCGTGTAGTTCATTTCAATCAAGCGGTCTTTTTGTTGCGAAGTGCGTGTATATATGTCGCCACAGGAAAGGGAAGTTACTCTTTAAATAACTTTCAAACTAATCTTGAAAGTTTTGGGTACTGATCATAAAATTACCTGCATGCAGCCATTTTCCGGTGTTGCGTCTACAAATGCTATCCAAGCGGTGACAATTAGCGTTTCGTAGCTCTCATCGTCAAAATAAGCAGAATCTAAACAACAATGAAATAAGTGAAACTGAGTCTCGTCAGGAGAACAAAACAAACATTAACTTTTATTGTGCTTATGAATTATAGATAAGTATGTAATTCTTTTATTGTATGTCGGAAAACACTGATATATAACTTCTCTTTAATCAAGGGTCAAAAAATCTAAAATTAATAAACAAACTAACTAGATGCCTATGTGCAACATGTCAAGCCCACCAGCTGTCAAAAGGACTAACATTTATGACACAATTTAAAGAATGCTTCAAAGTCGGAGACAGTGACATAGACAGTGAGTTACAACAAGAGCTGTCCGATGACAGCACGTTCTATTATTACATCAAAATCCCTCCATGCATGAAGAAGAAATGCTCCGGACAAAGATATTCCTGAATTTGACCTTTAACCACTAGGTGTGACCTTTACTTTAGACCTAGTGACCTGGTTCTTGCGCATGACACTCCGTCTCATGGTGGTGAACATTTGTGCCAAGTAACAGCAAAATCCCTCCATGCATGAAGAAGAAATGCTCCGGACAAAGTCATTCTTGAATAATTTTTGTATCTGACCTTTGGCCCCTGAGTGTGACATTGACCTTGATACTAGGGACCTGGTTCTTGCGCATGACACTCTTTCTCACGATGGTGAACATTTGTACCAAGTTACATCAAAATCTCTCCATGCATGAAGTAGATATGCTCCGGAAAAAGTCATTCTTGAATTTGACCTTTAACCTCTAAGTGAGACCTTGACCTTAGACCTAGGGACCTGGTTCTTGCGCATGACACTCCGTCTCATAATGGTGAACATGTGTACCAAGTTACATCAAAATCCCTCCATGCGTGAAGTAGATACGCTCCGGACAAAGTCATTCTTGAATTTGACCTTAAACCTCTGTGACCTTGACCTTACCCATATGGACCTGGTTCTTCCGCATGACGTCTCATGATGGTGAACATTTGTGCTAACTTATTTAAGAACCCCTGAACGATGGATAAGTTACAGCCCGGTCAAACTCGTAAAGACGGACGGACGCACACAAGCACGAACACACACCGAACCGCCATTGCGACAACTATATCGAGCTCACCGCAAGCTGGGTCGACAAAAACAATGAATAACATGCTTGTACAAAACTGTTATGTTACTATACTAGTATATTGGCCACATATAACTTTCTATAATTCGGCCATTTAAACAACAACAAGTAACTTTCTAAACATTAACTCATTTTACCAAGATTTGTATAATGCGATATTTTGACTCCCAATTATGGTTAGTCAATTTCTGTAAATAGGGGTGTTTTGCATAACTGTGATATTTGTCATCTGCAAAGGCACAATGAAAATTATTACTAGTATTCCATTTAACGCTATTGTAAACAATACATGTTTTGTTCTAAAAATAATATTGAAAGACAATACATTAGACTCCAAGAGAAAGTAAACTTAAGCTCACCTTGATGCCAAGGTACATCAGTTTCCCTGTGTCCCGGTGTCTTTGGGCGCGTATTCCAGACTGGGCTGGCACCGATTTCTGGCCCAAGTAGTTGTTCGAGAGCATCCAGTATCCTTTCGTTCTGGTAAAATTCTTGGAATTCCTTCAACGAAAGGAGAGGGAATAAACTGGCGATGGTGCAGCACAGAGTGCATGAGGAAGAAATGCATCAGTCATTGTATATCATCACGCATTCAAAACATACATTGCTAAAATAGTGGTAAGAAAATTATCAGTTTATGATGGTTACGAAATTGTGAGAATACATTAATTAAACAGTGGTTAGAAAATGTAAAATTTGTGTTGGTTACGAAATTGTGAAATTGCAAAAATGTTAAAATCGTAAACGACTGGTGACAGAAACGGGTAATGAAGTCATATTACATGGAGGGGATGAAGTATGAGATTTTCCAGCACTGGTGAAACTGCGAATACACGAGAAGGAAGTTAGCCCCGCAGCCCCGTTTATCCCAACAGCCCCGTAAAGTTAGTCCTGTAGCACCTAGATACCCCGCAGCCCCGTGAAGCATTCCCAAGTTAGCATCGTAGCACCTAGAAACCCCGCAGCCCCGTGAAGTTAGCCCCGTAGAACCTAGTTGCCCCGAAGTCCCATGCAGTTAGCCCCGCAGCAACTAGTTACATGTACCCCGCAGCCCTGTGAAGTTAGCCCCGCAGCATTTAGAGACCCCGCAGTCCCGAGTTAGCCCCGTAGCACCTAGTTCCCCCGCAGCCCCGTGAAGTTAGCCCGTAGCACCTAGTTACGCCGCATCTTCGTGAAGTTAGCCCCGTAGCACCTAGTTATCCCGCAGTCCCTTGTAGTAAGCCCCGTGGCACCTAGTTACCCCGCAGCCTCGTGTAGACAGTCCCGTGGCACCTTGTTTCTTCGCAGCCCCGTGAGAAGCCCTGCCACACCTTGTTTCCCCGCGTCCCGTGGCATCTGGTGTCCCCAAGGCACCTCTTTAATGAATCTTTGCATATATCACCACAGGAAAAAGTACAAACGCATGCGCCTACTTGCAGAAACACAGCCTAATTTTTAGTGCATCCCATGGTCGCCATCCCTCGCATCTACACGAGTAGAGCCCCGTGTCCTCTAGTACTAATGCAGGTCTGGTTACACCGTTTCTATAAGTATCATCCCCGCCTAACGGACTCAACCCCGCGTCTTCTGCTATCAATACAGTACCCTAGCCTTTAGGTCATCCAATTGTGTTCACGCATTCGCATTAACTGTATCCTCCTATATCAATGCAGCCCAGGTAACACCGTTTCTTTTAGTATCACCATAGCCCTGCGGACTCAGCCCCGTGCCCTTTTCTATTTTAAAGCAGTTTTAATAGAGCTTCCATAAATGTACCCGCGGCTTCGTTAAATGAACCCTATGTCCCCACGTATCATCACAGCCCAGGGCTGGCACTGGCCAATTTTTGCTTGGTACAAATGTTCACCAACAGCCTTGTGTCCCCTGTAATCACTACGGTATATGTTACACTGCTCCCTAGTTTTCAGACCACCCCTTGCGTCCTGACATTCACATGAACTCAGCCCCGTGTCCTCAAGTATCATTGCAGCCCTGGAAACACCGTTTCTATCATTATCATCCCCGCCTCGTATCCCCTGCTATCAGTACAGTACTTGTTACACTGCTACTTAGCTTTCCTTCTACCCCTTTGTGTCCCCGCATACACATGAACTCTGCCCCGTGTCCAGTAGTATCATTTCAGCCCTGGAAACATCGTTCCAATAAGTATCATCCCCGCCCGACACACTCAGACCCGTGTCCCCTTCTGTTACGTGTGCACTGCTCCCTAGCTTTCAGACCACCCCTTTATGTCCATGCATTCATAAAAACTGAGCCCCATATTCCCCAGGAATGTAGATCTGGTAACACTGTTTTTATAAGTATCATCTCTACCTCACGGACTCAGCCTCATGCCCTTGATATCAAAACAGTACTTATTTAAAAGATACATTTAGCTACAGCAGCAATGAAGTGTGGAAAAAGATACCGACCAAAATAAGAAACTGTGCAACAGTCATATCTTTTTAACGGAACTATAAGAAACTGAGTTACCAGGGCTGCATTGATACTAGAGGACACGGGGCGGAGTACATGTGGATGCGGGAACACAAAGGGATGATCTGAAAGCTATAGGGAGCAGTGTAAGAGAGATAGCAGGGGACACGGTGTTCTGTTCATGTAGATGCGACACTTAAGAATAGACTGAAGCTAAGGGCTGGCTGTTTCCATGCAAGTGGGCGCGTGCGTTTGTTCGTTGTCCTGTGGTGGTATATGCAAATGTTAATTGAAGCGGTGCATTGGGGACACCAGATGCCAAGAGGCGCGGGGAAACAATTGTCTTCACGAGGTTGCGGGGTAACTAGGTGCCACGGGGCTAACTTCACGGGGCTGTTGTGTAACTAGGTGCTACGGGGCTTACTTCAGGGGGCTGCGGGGTAACTAGGTGCTAAGGGGCTAACTTCACGGGGCTACAGGGTAACTTGGTGCTACGGGGCTAACTTCACAGGGTGCGGGGTAACTAGGTGCTACTGGGCTAACTTCACGGAGTTGTGCTGCAGGACTAACTTCACGGGGCTGCGGGGTAATTAGGTGCTACGGGGCTAACTTCACGGGGCTACAGGGTAAGTTGGTGCTACGGGGCTAACTTCACGGGGTGCGGGGTAACTAGGTGCTACTGGGCTAACTTCACAGAGTTGTGGGGATAAACGGGGCTGCGGGGCTAACTTCCTACTCGTGCAAATACCCCGATCCGGTATGCAAGAACTATATCTCTGCAGTTTTGCAAATGTATCACTTCATTCTTGCCAAAGTCAGAATTTTACGGACATTATCCCTCTAGCTAAAATTTGCACAGTAGGACATTATCCCCTTCTTGACTTTGCAGAGGCGAACATTAGCCACTTCATCAAATTATCTTTCTTAATGCATCTGCATAATACTTTTCTCTATATTCTTTGACAAAGGTTATAAATCTAACAAAACAAACTCTAAATTTTAACTTTATGATGATATTAAATCATATTTTAAACTTTGAAGAGTGGAGGTGATGTCCGCCTTTACAAACTTATGAAGGTGCTAATGTCCGCCTGTGATAAATTAAGATGAGGGGATACTATCCGAGGGGACAATTACCTACATTCTTATTTAACATGTTTCAACCAATTATTAGATACAACACGAAAATACTTGATGAAAATTTATACTTATAAGGGGTTTAGTATTGGGTCTTTAAAGTTTGCTTAATTCACGATATTACTTACGGGGGTCGGTTTGTTCAGTTTAAGCAGGAGTATAACTGCTCCTGGCCACTCTTTCTCTAAAGCCATCAATCTGTCACTCACATTGAGGTCTTTGTACAAATCTGCAAAACACATTTGTAGATTAGAAACATTTTGGCACAAAGGATTCTTCCAAGGAAAGGTCAGTAAATTGTTTATCATACACTAACATGCTAACTAGAATTAGTAAGATTTGTCTAAGTAGTTTTCAGTTTGATTTCTTGCAATAGATGAATATTTTACTTAAACGAATTAAACGAGTTACATGACACGTGCGGATATTTCATTCTTAAATATGTCTACAGTCCTACAGAAGGAAAACTAAGATATGCTTATATCTGCGTGGTATCTAAAAGAAAACAAAATCGTCATGAAAATAAGTGGTTTAATTGAAGATGCGCGTGTCATTTTCAAATTAATATTTTTCAAATATTCAAGCACATTGACGTCACTTTGCAAATTACAAAATATCTTAACGAACGGGAGCTGTTTTACAGAAAGAAGAGAAGTTGAAAAACATACGCTAAATGCTTGAATTAATACGGGGGAAAAGTTTAGATTTTCTTTTTTAGTTTACTGTATGATAACAAACCAACAATATCAGAGATTTCCACGAAGACTCTTTGCATTATTAATTGCGTAACATAGAAAGACAAACTAAGTACCTTACTGAAACTTCATCATGAAATATTGAACTTATTTACACTGTCGCTACTTGTTATCATTTATGTGACATGTTTTGCACAGACGCTATTACAAAAGGTTATCAAACATGCAAGGACGATAGGAGTACTATGGAAATTATCACAAAAGGTTGACTCATATTACAACGTACATGTATGCCCACGTCACAAAAACTTCACGAAAGACTAAACACAAGACGAACTATATTATACAAATAAAGACTAATGTTAAGGTCAATATACAGTTTTGCGGACCTGTTAAAATGTGATATTGACCGAGGACGAAGTCACCTAATCAAAAATAGTGAAAATGAGAAATGACGTCTTGAAATCCACGCAGGTCTAGACGTGGTTTTCAAGGTCTACACGTATTTTTGCAGACCCGGCATATAATCGCTATCGGTCAATCAGGATTAAGTTTTATGGCAGGAATACGATATTCCATGTTGTAGTAAAAGGTTAACCTTTTACTACTAGTAACCTTTTACTACTAGTAAAAGGTTAACCTTTTACTACAAATCGATCGTCAAATTTTCCATACACAGTGCACTGTTTACCTGTAGTACAAACACCTGTAAATAAAGACCACTTGCAAACAACAACCATAATGTGTAGCTTCCCAACATTGGTGTTTGTTCACAGGTTAGTCTTTATATGGTAAACTTACTTTTTGTCCTGCCAGAGTCGAAAAGCTTTTGTGCAAGTTCGTCAACAAGGCGCTCGTAGGAGTCCATACCTTTTTTAATTTCTTCTGGACTAAAAAATCCATCGACGACAGTAAATCCCTGAAAGTTCCACATCGTGTTTTGTGGTGCAAGACACACACATATATCTATCACACACAATGATGAATTTTAAAATCTTTCAATATGAAGATACAGTAAAATATGTACATAACGACTCCGGATATAACGAAATTCCGGATATAAGGAACAACTTTTCTCTGAGATTTGTTCATACTTTATTTTATATAAAAATGATAAATGGATATTACAAACTCTGGATATAAGGAACGAATTTAAAAGGTCCCAATGTGTTCATTGTGAACGTCTTTGTTTGTAAATACTGAACATGTGGTTTGATACTATGCGTATTACAATCACGTTTAACACACTGCCCAATACAGCAAAGTACTCAATACTAAAACATTGAATGACAATTTTACAAATATTTTCATCTTTGCGTTCAACGCCAAAAGGGTATTATCTATCATTTTCAGACAAGCTGTTTACTTTAGCTTGTGAGGGCCGGTCTCCATAAGAAACTGCAAACCTTTTCACTTAAAGCGCGATCGAACCTATGACCGGCTGTAATAACAAGTTTATAACCTTAACCTACCGACCACGGAGATAAACCAAACAAAATAACATATAAATGATTGATAAATACATCTTGGCACATCCCTAGTCAGTAAACAGCAACTTCAAACCTACGCTAACATAACCCGAATCACAAAGTTGTTCTTTCAAGCTTACAGTTATGCAGGTTAAAGACAATGTTTAGTTTTTAAAACTTTACTCACATTTTCAAAATACTCTTTTACTTTCTCCTCGGGTAACTGTCCAGGTTTTTTCACGGTGGGCTGTGGTGGGATAGTTGTGAACACTTCCGGGTGTCCAATGCCGGTGAAACCCGGGTATTTATCCGAATCAAGTTCAACGTTAGACATGGTTAAAATCTGTGTTCAACAGTTAACGTTATGTGCGTTATTGAATGCGGCTTACTTAGTTATCAATGACCTTTGAACAGTGGAGGCCATCTGATATGGCTAACAGATACTGGTATCCTATTAAAGGGGCACATCCTTCATGTAGCATATTATATTCTCCATACATAAATAATGAGTTCAATGAACGTAAAATGATAAATAATTACATTTTTAACGAACGACATAAATGCATGTTGAACTGATTCAAAAAGTGAAAGTGAACATGAATAGTCCCTTCGATTGGTGAAGTCATACCTAAAATCCGATTTTCACCCAGATACATCGACCGTTTGCAAATTCTGCCGTTCTATTTCGGAAATCGTTTACACGTAAATATTCTGAATTTGGCGATTCAAGCATCAAATAGCACATATAAATTTTCAAACTTCACTTATTATGATGAAAGTGTAGCGTAGACAAAGTTCCTGAAACATATCAATGACAGTACTGGGTATTGGTTAAACGTGTCAGAGAATTGACCGGCTGAGCGAATTTACTGTACTGAGACTTGCATCAAGAAATAAGTTTTAAAAAATGTTTGACACGGGAAATGCAGTTCAAGATATACAATGAGGAAGTGTGATGCTTTGAACAAGTTTTATTTAACGTTAATTCGTCCGACTATTTAAGTTAAGTGGATAATAAACTGTTTGTCCAACGTTTTGAGTATTTGACACACATGTAACGATTGCATTTATGTTTTAAAAGTTTCACTAAATAATCAATAAAAACGGCCGTAAATACATATGCTACATGCATTACATCACTACTTGCTCAAGAACTCAGACATAATGTTGTTAATGTTCAATTTTGTATTAGTTCTACCGCACAACATGGTAATGATTATTGTTATGATAATGGCGAATGGTAATGACATACTAGTAATGATGAAGATTTTTTAATCATGAACGTAACAAAGATTTCATGATACTAAAACCGTTTGAGATCACCCCCAGAATTAAGCATTCGCTGGTCAGGTCTAATATGTTGACCCGAGTCATTGTTTTAACGTTTTGTTTTTTAAATTTGTATACCTTGAATAAAAATATAAAAAATATTTAGCTTACTGGGAATTGGTGAAACAAGAACGTCTTGCCTAAACCTGTGTCATAATTATGACCGACAAGGTAAGCTTTAAAAAAAGCAAAAATGCGATGTAAGCCATGTGTTCTGGGTTTTTGGAGAAGTTGTTTTAAAGTAGAATCCTGGCGCACACTACATCAGCTCATGATTCATGTACCTAGATATCCTTTCGAATAGTGTACGTGCAATAATTGCCAAAGATTTTACCAAGAGCAATTAACTAAACGCGTAACTATGACCTTCAAAGCTAGATTGCTAATCCACATGACAGTATCTAAATGTATACAAATTACGTAACGGTTTTCATTTATTAACTGTATCAGTACTAGTTTGGCGTTTTTTTTATATTTACAACTTTGGCGGACACAATTGATTGCGCGTAATCTAAACACCATCATTATGAGTCCATAACTCCAGTTAAAAGCAAGCACTAATAACTAAATAATGTTAAAATATAAAACTGTGTAGACAGTCTGTTAAAAGATCATAGGGTTCAAACTCCACAATGAGTGAAACTGTGCCAGTAAGGATAAGCCACAAATTTTACCTGTAGGCAGTCTCTAGTAAGAGGTTCGAACACAAAAATGAGTGAAACTCTGTCAGAATGGGAAAGCCATTAGTATGGCCGATAGACAGTCTTTAGTAAGATCAGTGGGTTCGATCACCAAAATGAGTGAAACTCTGTCAGAACGGGAAAGCCATTAGAATGGCTTATAGACAGTCTTTAGGAATATCAGTGGGTTCGATCATCAAAATGAGTGAAACTCTGTCAGAACGGGAAAGCCATTAGTATGGCCGATAGACAGTCTTTAGTAAGATCAGTGGGTTCGATCACCAAAACGAGTGAAACTCTGTCAGAACGGGAAAGCCATTAGAATGGCTTATAGACAGTCTTTAGGAATATCACAGTGGGTTCGATCATCAAAATGAGTGAAACTCTGTCAGAATGGGAAAGCCATTAGTATGGCCGATAGACAGTCTTTAGTAAGATCACAGTGGGTTCGATCACCAAAACAGAGTGAAACTATGTCAGAAAGGGAAAGCCATTAGAATGGCTTTTAGACAGTCCTTTATGAATAACAATGGGTCCCATCACCAAAATGAGTGAAACTCTGTCAGAAATGGAAAGCCATTAGTATGGCCTATAGACAGTCTTTAGTAAGATCAGCAGGTTCGATCACCAAAATTTGTGAAACTCTGTCAGAAATGGGAAAGCCATTTAGTATGGCTTATAGACAGTCTTTAGTAAGATCACAGTGGGTTCAAACACCACAATGAGTGAAACTCTGTCAAAAAGTAAAGCCTTTTATTGGTATGGCCTATAGTCAGTCTATTATTAAGATCACAGTGGGTTTCAACAACACAATGAGTGAAGAATATCAAAAAGGGAAGCCATAAGTCTTAAGCCTTATTACAGTCATTAGTCAGCAAAGGGTCTTAAGACCACAGTAGGTTAAAACTCTGTCAGAAATGGAAACCATTAATATGGCCTATAGACAGTCTTAGTAAGATCAGGTTTTCGCAACACAATTTGTGACTGGTCAAAATGGGAAAGCCATTTTTATGGTATTATAGAAGTCTTTAGTAAGACCAGTGGGTTCAAACACCACAATGAGTGAAACTGACAATTCAAAGTAAGCCATTACTATTAGTATGGTCTGTAGTTAGTCTATTTTAAGATCAATGGGTTCCAAAACCACAATGAGTGAAACTGTCCAAAAAGGAAGCCATTACTATTAGTATGGTCTGTAGTTAGTCTATTTTAAGATCAATGGGTTCCAAAACCACAATGAGCGAAACTGTCAAAAAGGAAGCATTACGTATTAGATTGCCCGTAGTCCGTTTATTTTAAGAATAGTGTGTTCACAAATAACCCATTTTGATGTTAAATTGTTTTAGCATGAGGAAAGCGTTACTATTCAGTATTGCCGTAGTCAGTATTATAATTTAAGAATAGCGGGTATAGCAATGAGTCTCGAAACTGTCAAAAGACGCTTACTTTAGTGGGTATAGTCAATTTTAAGATCGATGGGTTCCAAAACCACAATGATTGACTGTCAAAAGCATTGAACTATTAGTATAGCCTTAGGTATTTTAAGATCCTGGTTCCAATAACAATGAGTGAAACTTTCAGGAAAGCAAAATACTATTAGTACGGTCTGTAGTTAGTCTTTTTTAGATCAATGGACTTCCAAAACCACAATGGTGAAACGTCGAATAGAAAACCTTGCATTTGTTTGAGATCCGTTTATTTTAAGAATAAGATCGCGATTCCAATTCCACATGAGTGAAACCCCTTTTCAAAGGTATGCCATATACTATTCGTAATGGCTGTATTTGTCATTTTAAGATCGATGGTTCCAAAACCACATATGAAGAACCCGTTTAGTGAAAAAGGTAAGCCATTACTATTAGTATACCATGTATTCAGTTTATTTTAATATCAGTGGGTTCCAATACCACAATGAGTGAAACTGTCAAAAAAGGAAAGCCATTACTATTAGTATGACCTGTAGTCAGTCAATTGTTATGTTACAAAATTAGTGGTTTCGGAAACCACAACGAGTGAGCTCGGGCACATACAGTTTGTCATAGGTATTGTATGTAGATATTCCGTTGCAAGATCAGTGGATTCAAAGACTGAGTCAGAAATGGAAACAAAATAAGAACGTGGTCTATTTGTTGTCTTCGTGCATTTCAGTATTTTGAAACAATGAACACGGTCTGAAAATAAATGAAAGAACAATAGAGACATTCGCAAAATAAATCTATGATTTATGACAAACGAACACGATGAAATCTGAACTGACCCAATAACTGCCTCACAGAGCCACAAAAAGCCACTTATTTGTATTTCAAATTATATTTCAACACTATTTAAGGCAGTCAAAAGAGAAATATAGCGATATCAATCATTCTCTACACACACTGCACCCTTAACTCTCAACAGTACCTTTTCTACAGAAATTTGGCCAGGGCCAGTTCGAAACAAGGTCGCAAAACTTAACGGTTACAAATGTGGTAGGATAAACAAAGGGAAGTAACTATCTACGTAATTAGATAAAAAGCCGTGCTGTGATGTATCAGTGTGCATTTGTCCTTAACCCTAAAAGAAACGCCTAAATATAGCCTATAGACAACAATGATAGAAATTGAATAAGATAGGACAACTATTAGTATGACGGTCATAATCTTTTGTTAGGTTAGAAGTTCCGAAGACAACAATGGGTGAAATTGGATCAGAAATAATCGTCGATACACGCTCTATTTCTTGATTGACAGAGAAAGAAGAAGTTTTCTTAAGTGACAGACGATGAAGAAATTTAATGATGCATGAAAGGGAATGTTTTTGCAGATTTTGAATACGCTAAGTTCCTTGATATCCCATAAGTAAATGTTCTAGTATAGTACCGATCTGAAAACAGGGGACCACACGATTAAAATGTGCTTAACGATGTTTAATTTGAATTCACTTATATTGGCTATGAGCCAGAGTGCGTATAAAAATTTGTATAAATAAAGGCGAAAACAGAACGCCAGAAACTGAGAAAGGCGTATTTAAAATGTGTTTTCTTTGTTCTTTTTGCATTTCCTACAGTTGTCGCGGGTTAGTTTACTAACTTATGTATTCTCGATTGCGAAGCAAGTACTTACAGCTTAGATAAGTCGCTCTCATGACTCATTCAGAGTGAAATGAATATCGAAAAAAAAGAAGCAAAGTGTAAATATATCTACCTTGCCTAAGGATACAATAGCCATGGCACTTGTTTGGAATCAAACCCGGCACCGTTCGATCTTTAGACGAATGCGCTACCACTGCGCCACTGCGGCTCCGCAGTAACAACACTTCTACTCAACTGTTACACGTTGACCGAACGCAAAACTATTATCCTATCTGCTTTTATTTAAACACACCTAGTAGTACATAGTTTCATCCTTAGAATTCAGCGGTTCGGCTGGTTTCATTTTATACTTATTCTAAAGATAAGTACGAGAAGCCAAACTTTAAACCAGTTTTTTTTACAAAGGAACATTTGAGTCCAAACACGTCTGCAGCACATTAGTCTGTGATAGTAGATCTTTCGAAACGTTTGTCGCAGGTAACAGAATTCTTTAACTTTGGTAGCATTGAGCATCGTTTATTTATTAGACGTCCGGTAGAGTTCCATTTAAGAAATATTTTAGTTAGCATCACATGTAATAAAAAACAAATTAATTAAATTTGCAATAAAAGTCGAAAACAATCTGTTGAATTGAGAGCGCATTAGTATACTATTGTATTAACTTAAATCGACCTTAGCATGCAGTACTACCTAGCAAGTCTCAATAAGCCAAGGACTTCCACACGAAATACTTATTTTTCTGCTTCAGCGTTAAATGACTCACATGTATATAATGTATGTCTATAAAAAGGGATAAGCAAATAAGATATATTGGAGCGTTAGCGAACCGCGGCATAAAGTTTGTTTATAAATACGGCTTCTGAAAAATGAGTGTTTGTGTGTCGTTCTGCTTATTTACAATGTCGCCCAAATCTTAGACAAGGATCCTGCTTTCACCTTCTCTTCTTCACACCTCACATAAAATGTTATATTGGGACCACATAAAATGATATCATTGGGACCACATAAAATGTAACTTTAGGACCACATAAAATGATTACATTGGGAACACATAAAATGTTACATTGGGACCACATAAAATGTTACACTGGGACCAAATAAAATGATTACGTTGGGACCACATAAAATGATATCATTGGGACCACATAAAATGTAACTTTAGGACCACATAAAATGTTACATTGGGACCACATAAAATGATTACATTGGGACCACATAAAATGTTACATTGGGACCACAGAAAATGTTACTGGGACCACAAAAATGATTTCATTGGGACCACTAAAATGTTACATTGGGACCACATAAAATGTTACTTGGGACCACATAAAATGTTACATTGGGACCACTAAAATGTTACATTGGGACCACTAAAATGTTACTTGGAACCACATAAAATGTTACTTGGGACCACATAAAATGTTACATTGGAACCACATAAAATGTTACATTGGGACCACATAAAATGTTACATTGGGACCACATAAAATGATTACATTGGGACCACATAAAATGATTACATTGGGACCACATAAAATGTTACATTGGGACCACATAAAATGATTACATTGGGACCACATAAAATGTTACTTGGGACCACATAAAATGATTACATTGGGACCACATAAAATGTTACATTGGGACCACATAAAATGATTACATTGGGACCACATAAAATGTTACATTGGGACCACATAAAATGTTACATTGGAACCACATAAAATGATCACCATAAGTTTCAAAATAAGGTAATTCGGAACAATTAGTATGTTAAGCCAAGAAGTGTCTCCATTTGTAACGTCCGTGAATCAATAGTCTAACCCACTACAATTGTGACGTCAATTCTTATTGGTCACATCCTTTCAATTTGCGACGGGTAAATATCGTATATCCGGTCGGAAAATAGAACCATTTCAACTATCGCATTTTAGTACATGATGTGTAAGAAAAGAGGTAACCATTTCGTGATTTTTGCATTTGGGACAGTATATACGGTTTTTAATGTTAACAAACAATTTAAATGGTCCCGATTAAGGACTAACTGAACTTTTATCCAAAATTCCCGCGATGTAATTCACCGTATCAAACGGCCCCAAAGTTGTAGTATTGTGTAAATACTGGCTGTATTATTGTGACAATTATCATTTTGTTCTGTGATGCATTTAACAGCCTATAAGCGCATAATTGCAAACATAAATATGCGAGGGGTGTCAAAGAAATTCGTAGACATCGTCAGTACGTTTACTGACGAACAGAGAGCTCGACAAACTGACAAATAATGTGCGTCGACACACGGTTTTGATACCCACAAGAAAATGTAGAAGTGAATCGTCTAAGACATTTATTCATCTTAGATAAAGAAAAGAAAAGAACAGATAGAAATATTTATTTTTCATTGAATATTAAACATACAATGTTCACAATGCGCCGATCTACACATTTTTGTTTATTTAAAATATAACAACGTCTCAACAGAGTTCGTTTTGACGTTATTTAAGATTAAGGTTTTTAATTAACTCTCGATTGTCAGCCAATTAGGCTAGTAACAGTTTTGTTTGTTCCACATGGCGGTGGGGCGGCGTAAGCATAGTCACACACACCCTGGTATCTGTTATACACCAGACCTGAAATACATTAAAACTTATAAATTGCATTTATATAGCGCTTCCTTACATGTTCTATACATGACATTTGATTTGTTTGTATATGTGCTTTTTGGGTCCACCATCCTCGTTCGAGGTATATTTATGAACACATATTTTCTACTAATGTCGTTTCAAACTGAAAGAATGTATTCATATATCATCAGATGCTGTGTAATTATAATTTTATATGTGTTTATTTGGTTAATTTAACGTGATATCTCGTATACAGACAACGTTCAACAAGTCGAAGAAAGGACCTAAACGAAAACTAAGCACAAGGATGGCGTTCGGCTCTGAGTCCGTTCTTCTGTCTGTCTTTAGATAAAACCCTAAACTATCGTTATAATCGCTTCAATAATGAAGTTCATGGTCTATCAATAATGTCTGTCTGTCAACCTTTGGTTTATTTTGAGAATATGTCTGAATGTTATGACACCTTTACGTTTTCTGAATTTTGGACAATTAAACCTTTTAATCTAAATACCAGGTCTGTGTCAGCCTGTATCTTTACAGAAGGAAGCTTCAAGCAAACAGTAATATTCAGCTAAAATTCGTGTCATAAAAAAGTAAACGAAAACAATCCAATCAGTCATGGATCACAGAAAATCAAGGTATTAACAAGGGAGACTATCTAAGCAAATATGTTTTAAATGCTGGCAATGGTTTTGTGGTTTTAGTTTACAGAAAGCATAGTTCCCACAAAAGTAGTTCAAGCTTATTAACAGACAGGGTGGTCAACATTTTAATAGATTACTGGGAAGTCTCAAAGGTTTATTTGAACCAACCTCCTGGACACAAAGAATGTCCAAAGAACAATCCGTTACTGCAAACATAGTAAGATGTACATTTTGTCTCTAGATCAGGATAAAAGCCGTCTGCTTTGTCCGAACACTCTCTGTAAGTACCACATGGAGGCGGAACGTTCCATTTACTGAAAATGAATTACTGTCTTTTACACACGTCTATTTATTTAAACATAACGAATATGAAATGACATGACTTCAAGCCAAATATTACTACCTAGGCCAGTAAGGAACATTGTTACATTGAACATGGCTTCAACAATTTTATTTTGTTAACTCTACAATATGCTAATGTAAGAACTCTTTTAAACACGCCCTGAATGAAAATTCTCACTCAAAAGTAAAACATGCACAGGTGCCTTTGATGCCTATAAGAACAAAAAGTGTTGTCTAATACCCTTACTTCTCACATTGCTTAGAGTCTCTATTGTAGGCCTGGCCGGGTTCACAGTTTACAATCTCTTCCTGTCCGTCTATGCATAGTGAGTAAGCACGACAATTCGCTTCGTATACCCCGTCTGGTTTGTTAACACATATCGAACATAAACACCCTGAATTCGCAATCAAACTTGAATGTAATCAATTATATAAAATCAAAGCACTGAAAAGACTGAGAAGAAACATTTACTGTTTAGAGTTATCTAACAGTTCAAAGTGACCATCAATTATTTTAAGAAAGAAAAAGAAATTTATCACAGATGCTCCTTCCTTAAACATTATTACCGGAGTTATAACCCAAATATACGAATCTTGATGAGGGTCTTATTCCTTCAAAATACATGTATAATATAGAACCATAGACATATTTTGACCGCTGTATCCTAGTTAAAACTTGAATTTCCATTCAGCGTTTTAGGTCTATCTCCCAGTAAGGGAGGTCACTCAATATAACTTATTTCATATGTTTTTGCAAAACATGCCTTGTGTTACACTCATTTTTCTTGATCAAATTGTAATATGCCTTCAGATATATTGAGCAATAATATGACTTCAATATAGATAATGACCACCGTTCCCGTATAAACAAAATAAAAAATAGAAGAAATAATTGCTTGAATACATATATAAATAAATTAGTTAATTAGTAAGACATGTGCATATATAAATGACCTAGGCATTTAGTGTATACCTCCGAAGAACGGACGATATATTGTGTTCACGCATTATAACTAGCTCTTATTACATGCTGTACGTAATTGTATCAGTACTAATCAATTGCTCTGTTGAATTATTCTTATCAATAAATTCATCAAATGCCATCGAAGTTTTAATATCGAAATCAATCGCTTTACTTTATGAAAAGTTTACAGAAGTTTTACAGAAAATCATGAAAAGCCCGAGAACCAGAACTTTTTGACTTTTAAAGAAAAACAATCACAATAGAATCTTGACTAACGGTACCAAAATATTTTTCGTATACGTGAAAAAAAATCTGCAATACTTACATGAAAGCGAACACAATAAAATCACAAACGCAAACAAACTATAGCTAAAAACTCCTGACATTTTTTCTAATTTGAGTATTATTTCATTACTTGAAGGGCCGGTTTTCAGGATACGTAATAAAAGTTTCTATCTAATGAATATGGTTATATATTTATTTAAGGTGAAAGTGTTACTATTTGTAAATGTGTTTATCTCCGTATGGTTATGATATAAGATTAAAGTTAATCCGTGAATTACGATATATTATCATGTACATACTTTGGTATACCCGGTCTCTCCCTATATTACGGTATTACAATCAAAGTAAGTCAGGTGCAGTGGTCTCGTCTATTTAATTCTATTAGCACGATTCAGTTCTACATTATCAAAACAAATGTCATAGAATGTTTTAATATAGATACTATCCAGTTGTGTAATTATTTGTATGTGCATGGTTTAATTAACGCCCGTTTTCAACAGTATTCAAATAATGTCATCTAATCGTTGTTCATGGAAGGACAAGTACTGTACCCAAACTGCAACCTTTCTCATCATAGTGGTTAACAAGCGAGGTGATTCCTGTTGGTTATGCAACCCTCGGACATCACACATCTACTCAAAGTCGTAAACGGATTTTTTATTTTCATATGTTCTCTTTTGTTAAACTAATTGATGTAAGTTATTAAAGGTCTCAACTTGCATAATGAATATGGAAAACATTCGACTTCACATATTTCAATATAAAAACAAAATTATTTTCTATAAGAAAGTCAAAAATATATAGTTTTCTGTTGTTTTTTTTTGTACGTGCATGCATGAATTTCTGTGTGCAAAAGAAGACTGGAAAGTTAACGAAATAACATTGCAAAGCTTAGTCGTTTGAATGATAACAGCACGTTCATAGTATCCTTTTATACGATGTTTTAATCACTGCTATTGTTATTAACGTTGTTGTCTTCGCTGCTTCTGTTGTTGTTGATTTTGTTATCGTTCTACATCTTGACCCAGTTTTACGCATCTCCGACATATCAGCCTCACACGCAGTTTCGTGTAATCCTCCAAATTTTAGTGTCAACATGAACCGGATCCGCAGCGACTGTTTGTCCACACTTACCTCTTATCATTGACACCCACCCATCACAAATAGGTTCAGCAAGACATTTTGTGATAGGGTAAAGTGGACCTTCTAATTGCCATCTCATGTGCATGGCTGCGGAAATATTTGGTAACGCTGAGTTTGAATACTCCCTTGATAAGCATTTTTGAAGATAACTCTTGCAAATTTGAGGCCCTCCTGACTTGATGAATGTGACCAAATGTTTCCTCTAAGCCAGTTTGAGAATGTAGCCAACATTTTAGTCTATTTTTAGATTGTTATAATGTAAACCATAATCTGACATACTGTTTGTGAAAATAGCAAATATGTCTTTTTGTATATTTTAGTGCCTAATTTTGCTTGGCTGTATAACTTTTTCATAAAGTTACATCAACACACCCTTTTCACTCTTGTAGGAAATTTGTGGTAAAGGACATGCTGTAGGACCATTACAGTGTCATAATAAAAAGAAATTCTGAATATTGGCAAGAAATATCTTCAAAATTATAATTAGAGTTGCTAAAATAATATTCACGTAATCGCAGACATCTACTTAATGTGTCAGCGCGATATACACAAAATTGAATTGGTAATGAACTTTTTTGAGGGAAAAAAACGTGTGGAAATGAAAAATACGGCTCTTTTGAAAACGATGCAAATCCTGTATAACAGTTAAAAAACTTACCTCTATTACATAAAGAACATTGAATAGCCTTCAAATAATCTGTGATAAGCATTTATTTAATGCCTATCGAGTTAAAAACAAGCTACGATTAACTAATGTAATTACTCTTTTCGCAGCAATGTTCCAGAGGTGTGCACTTTTAACTCATTTGAATAAACTAGGAAATATAGTAGACCTGCAAACAATGAAACAGTTCATTAGACACCACCAGTCTGCAAAAAATCCTGTTCCCAGTTCCCATCACAATTGAATACTTTTGAGGAATTTCTTTATGTGAAACAATTTCACAATGGTGTCCAATATAGTCGACAAACGCAATTAAACTATTGCACATCATTCATTTTATGACCAATTATGCCGCCAAAACAAACGTCTTGAATTCTAGATGCTGAAAAAAGTTTGAATGGCATTACAATAGTAAGAATAGCAATACAAGAATGTGAATGATAATACAATAATTTGAATGATACTTCAAAAATCTGAATTACAATCGAATAATGTGAATGACAATACAAAAACGTGAATGACAATACAATAATTTGTATAACAAAACAATTATTTGAATTGTAGTGCATCGAACAATATGAAAGAACCATTTCAGAATTTACAAGTAACTTAAGTCGTAATACTTTCACAGAGCTTTTTAAGTTCCTGACATATAAGTGTGAAACTATCAGTGTGAAAAAATAATTACCATAATATGATTTTAAGTAATTCTAAAGCAGAATATAGATTTAACTATGTCTGCGTGTGAGGTTTATGAGTTTACCATCATTAAAATATTTTTCTGCAAAATCGGACGGGCCTCATGAATGTAAATTTTACCACTTTGCTGCAAACCTTCCTTGCATAATATAAAACTGCGGCCTTCGGAACAATCGTTGGAGAATCAATTCGGCATTTTACAGTTTATATTAAAGAAAGTTCAAAAATGAATAAAATTGCAATCTGCATCGTAGTATTGTCAGCCTTTGTAGGTAAGTTAAAATCTAACTTTTTATTTGTTTGTTTCTTTTTTTATAAGATATTTACCGTTCTTGTGACATTTACATTAATAACAAACAGCAATTTAAATAAAACAATATACAGAAGAAATATATCAGATAGTACAAAATTGGAAAAACGGAATATTTGGTATACAGTTTTGACATGATCGCATTTTGATTTTCAACCAACTGTTTTAAAGCGGTAAATGTACAAATGGACTTCTCAAATTTGATAAAGGAATACGCTGATGAACAAAATTTGTTGAATAAGTAAAATAATTGTTTGGTTTCGGGTAGATCACACCCCCCCCCCCCCCCCCCCCCCCACCCCCCCCCCCCCCCCCCCCCCGAAAAATAACAACTTTTGTTGCCCCCCACAGTAATATCGTGTTGACACCGATACCAACAATTTTTCCCCCCCCCCCCCCCCCCTTGTTTTTTTATGGTTAAAACTCTACTTTTTTGAGTTTATTTCTACAAAATATCGAAAATCGCGGAAACGTCATCAGAAACATAGCGCAAAGCGTCTTAAACGACGTCACGTCGCAGGTTTCCACGCATTAAGTACGCTCGGTTACTTTTGACGTAAACCGGGTTAAAGTTTGCAAACAGTGAAAAAAAAATGGTATCCACTGTTTCAAAACTGTGGTTATCCTTTTTTTCCGAAAACTCTAAAAAATAATGACTTAACAAAACTGACCAAAAACTGATTTAGGTGAGGAATAGGAGAGTTAAAACTTTTTGATGGATGGCTTTTTTTTTTAGATAATTTTTCGCAGATTAATTCACAGAATGAATAGCTAGCACGTGATTAGTTCATTTGAAAAGATTTGATCAATTTTACATGTTTTAATTCTTACAGTTCTTAAATCAGTATATCCGTGAGTAGAACAAACTTTAATAGGCGCTCATGAATCATTTTATTTCGACTTGATTTATTTAATATGACTTTGCCTCGGCTGTTTTGCGGTATTTGTTGTAAAAGTTGGTTTCTCGATTAAACATTTAGTGTTCCATGCTTGTTTTCAGTTGTATCTATAAGTACTTCTTCTTCAGGTTATGCATCGGCTGTTAATTGTACAACCTTACCGGATGGCAATTATGAGCTTGGATGTAGGTCATACGCTAAGTGCGTTGCCAGCAAGGTTAATATAGTGGATTGCCCCGACAACATGGTGTACAACAACAACACAGGAATGTGTGATGAGTATGCATCAGATCCTTTATTTTTTCTCTTACTTTTACGGTTTTATATCGTAACTATTAAAATCTTTAGTTTGTCAGTTGCTTTTTCAAATAGTTTAAGGATACGTTCTCCTATGTGTCTTGTTAATGAATGCTCTCTATCATTGAGTTTCATGACGTGTGCGGATTATTTTCATGTTATGTTCCCCATCGAAGATGAAGGGGTAAGTTGCTTTGCTCATGCCGGTTAGTAGAACAAGCGGTTTCCAATCAATAACTTTGGAACGATTCTCACACTAACTTTGCATGATGGTCGTGACTAGTAGATTCAAAGGTCAAAGTCACTGATTTTGAACAGTAAACGGTTTTCGATCAAAAACTATAAAACGGTTAGATTTAGGGATGTTAGTCTTGATATGCAGATTTGCATGAGTGGTAAATGACCCCTATCGATTTATGGATCGGTAGATCAAACGTGAAGACCACCATGACATTGAACAGTGATGTGGTTTTTGAGCAATCATTATAAAAAAAGTCGGGCATTAGATCTTCAAACGTTAAACTTAACTTTAGAAGGCTTTCTCTTACAGTTAATCAATGCGACTGATTTTGGGGCCAGTGGGTTAAATGTCATGCCCTGAGTTTTATGTACACAACTCAATGCGCCTGGATAGGAGTAAATCCCTACTTTAAACTCGCGAACGATTGTCATTTAAATCCTTATTTAATATGCCTCAATGTTACCAGTGTAAGTATTGACCCCCTTGTCCGTCCATGCAGTCTGATCATGTCATTAGCATGTTCCTCACCATTCAGTCAGTAAATATTAAGTCGGTTCCCATTTTAAAGCGACCCCGCAATCATTTTTCTGAGCCTTTGAAGACATGTCTGGGCCACCGACCATTAGGTTAGACCCTAAAACGTAATCTAAAGAAAATAAATTTAGTCGTCTCATACATTACTGAATCAAAAAGTTCAAAAGTTTTAAAGTTATGAAGTTACAATGAAATATTACCTGAATCAAGTTGTAATACTGATTTCATATTTTATTACATTCCTAAATGCCACGTGTGATATATACAGTGATAAATGGTTGCTTCTTCCGCAGTTCAAACATCTATTTTAACGTATTTCAGCACAAAGAATGTGGCGCCGCCTTGTGGAAATCTAGTTGATTGCTCTTCCTCTCCTGACGGACGCTTTGCAGACAAGGATCAAAATTGCAAAACTTGGTACACATGCCAGGACAAGAAATTCTTAGGACACAATTTCTGCCCTGCAGGTAAGAAGTGCTGGAATCACTGTTGTAAATACGGTATATACCGGTATTAAACGTGTTCGCTTGTGCTAAAACTTGGGGTTACACAACTTACCGTCTCTAGCGCATTTACGTCTGATAAGTAAGACCAATCATCCTAGCTTTTGTTAATGAAGAACGTTGTAGAATATTAAACCTGATAGTGCTGTAAACATATGACAAATATTGACAAATATGGAGATTGAAGGAAAGCAAAAATGAGTTTGACACAGATACATTAATTGACCAACATTTTGCACAGACATTGCAAATTGGTATAATGATAACATCTGTAAGAGTAATGTAAAGTCATAACAAGTTTACCTTTTCGTTGTCAATACATCGTGCTATATTTTTCAATCCCCTTTCTTCTCATGCTTTATGTCTTGGTTCATTTTGTTTACCGTTTAATTATTTCAGGCACAGTTTTTGATGAGAGACTGGACACGTGTAACTGGGAAAATGCCGTACCTCAACCTTGTGGGACCCTAGGAACCAAGTAGCTTGAGAAAGATTAGATATTATTTGCTTCTGTGATCTTTACATTATAAATACCATTCTGTCCTATCTCGGTTACTTGAGAATGATATTATGATATGAGTCTCGCATGTTGGGAAAGACATAGTTTAAATATTACTGTCATTGTAGTGTGTATAAAGAATAAAAAGATTAAACATCACCTTAACTACTTCTGGGTTTGTCCTTTGTGCCTTTCCGTGTATAACATATGGCACGCTCAGTAAAAGGTGTCAAATATATTTGTTTATCTTAAACTACTTTATACAAGTGTCCATATTGTGTTCCTTCATTGTAACAGTGTCTAGTTTCCTTTTATGGTCGAGGTAAAAACCTTAGAAACATGAAAGCTCTCGTCAAAAGCCAATGGTCAAAAACATTTATTTCGAGGAAAGAGACCGCCTGATAACCTTTATCTGATACATTGTATTTGATAGCTACAAAGTCCGTGAATGATCATTGTTGGTAAGGCAGACTTCATGATTATATTTAGTTTGCCAAAGACAAAAAAAACACTGTCTTTACACCAGCTTTCCTCAAGATAATTATATCTTAATCTTATATTATGTTCCTCTTGACAGTCCAGCTTGAACTTATCCCTTAACAGAAATTAACAAAGAATTAAAAGCTTTCTTTCATCACAAAATATAAGCATGCGTAGCTGCTCACGAATTGTACTACGTTGTATCAAATATTGCATTTCCGTGTATTGTTCTGATCCGTTACACTAAGTCAAAAAGCTCCTTGTACTTTTGTCTGGTCTTACCTGCCCCTATCATTACGTTACGGGTCAGGCAAAGCTCAATAATGGCGGCACCCACACTATCAAATTTGTACATTGAGTTTATAGGGGGGTTTATGTAGGAGTTGATCATTCAAAAAACCTTGCAGTATGTGATTTATCAATACAAACCCAATGTAAATTGCTATTAATATTTGATTGACCAGTAAAATATAACGAGAAATAAAAAACAGGAAAAATAGCCGTGTTTTCGGACGTGGTTGATATTTTTTGGCATTTCGGATATTTAGTCTATTTATACTATTATGTTCGCAGCTGTTATATATATAGGAATTGAATATTCATGTCTTATCTAAGAGTCTCTGATAGAATATTCTCGTGGCCCAGTGGGTAAGTCACTAGCGCTCTAATTTTACGGGTTCGAATCCCACTGGCAACACTTTATTTTTTTCTCCTTTTTTTGTCTTTTGTTCCTTTTTATATGTAAATTTGAACATTTTTAGGCTCGACTTTGGCGAAAAAATAAACCATAAAGAAGTGTCATATCCGAAATATCTTCTTGAAGTAACGTGTCCGAAATATAGTACACTTACTGGTCCAGCTTTTTAAACGTTTACAACGTTCACAGATCGAGCATTCAAAAAAAAACTTTAGTCTCTTAAAGCTAAGTCAATAACTTTTTCAAATTACATAATTGTTTTGAATGACCAATACTTTTATCTTTTTCATTATATAAACAGTGTACTTGGCGCTGTCATTATTGAGCTTTGCCTTACGTACTGTAGCATGCCAGTACGACAGGGAACCAGACTACTTGTACTTTGTCAGAAAGGGGTAGTCATGCATGTATGTTTATTCTTTTCAGCAAATAAGAGTCAACAAGGTTCACGGGGAAAATGCATAGCTAATGCTTGAAGATGTTTTGATTTTACAATATGTAAGATCTCATGGCTGGACCTCAACTACTTTTTGAGTTACCCGAAACACAAGTTGAAAGTAGTCAAGTTTCATTACGTAAAGGCCATAACTCCTCAAATACAGGTTGAATCCGCATAAAAAATCCCAGGTGCACACTTTCACATTCTAATAAACATTCCGTTCAAATTTCATAGCTGTAGCTGTACCTAAAATACTTTTATAAGTTTCGCGCGACACAAGTTGAAAATCGTCAATTTTCATTAAGTCAAGGGCCATAACTCCACCAATACTGAATGAATACACATCAAAAACCCCAGGTGCACACTTTCATATACTGATAAACATTCCTATAAAGTTTCAGAGCCGTAGTTCAAATACGCGACATAATTTGAAAACCGCCATTTTTCACTTAGTCAAAAGTCAATACTGGATGAATCCTCACCAAAAGATTGAAGTTCACATCCTCACATGCTAATAAATATTCCTGTAAATTTTCACGAATGTAACTTAATTTTTTTATGAGATACCCACGACATTAAATTTGTGACCGACACACAACCTTGCCAAATCCAATATCTCTCTCTCTCTCTCCTCTCTCTCTCTCTCTCTCTCTCTCTCTCTCTCTCTCTCTCTCTCTCTCTCTCTTTTGACGTGTCAATGACCCGCCAAAGTCACCAATCCTTTCAGACTATGTGATTGACTTGTCTTCTTGTCTTTGATATTTTCTCCATAACTTTGCGTTACATGCACTTCCCTGAAGCTTGGACCAACTTCTGAAAGTAATTGTTCAAATTTGTTTAAAATAATGCCGAACACACAACACATTGAAAAGATGATATGTAAAAATAAAACATCTTATAACAAAAGTAAGCTGTACAACATTTAAATGTACAAGACATTTAGAATAGTAGGAAATTAAACATCTCATAACAAGAATTGTAACGAATGACGTATATTACAAAATGAATAGCGAATCACTGAATTACAGTAATTTACAGTAACAACACTAAAACAAGAGGGCCGAGATGGCCCTATATCGCTCACCTGACTTCCATTGGCTATGATACAAGGCCAACAATAGCAGAAAGGGTCAATTTCGACCCGAGGTCCTGATTTGAAAACTCTTCGTAGAGGTCCCCTACGTAATGCTATATTCCAAATATCTACGCTCTGGGCCTTGTGGATTTAGAGAAGAAGATTTTTGAAGTTTTGCCTAAATAAGCGTATGTAAAATCAAGCGACCCTCGTGCTGGGGTCATGATTTGAACAATTTTGGTAGAGGTACACTAGGTACTACTGCATGCTAAATATCTAAGCAGTATGTCTTGTGGTTATAGACAACAAGATTTTTCAAGTTTTCACTGTAAAACCCTATGTCAAATCAAGAGACCCCCCCCCGTCCGCTGGGATCATGATATGACCAATTCTGGTAGAGGTCCACCGGACAATATGCTAAATATCTAAGCCCCGGGCCTTGTGCTTTCAGAGAAGATGTATCAACTTTTTCCTATTTAAGCTTATGTTAAATCAAGTGATCCTCCGGGCAGGGTCATTTTTGACCCGGGGATCATAATTTGAAAATATTAGTAGAGGTCTACCAGACACTGCTATATGCTAGATATCAAAGCTCAAGACCTTTTAGCTTAAGAGCAGACGGCTTTTTTAGTTTCTCCTATTTTTTGCAATCAGAGTTCTGCATTAAATGGAATTACTTGAACAACTTTGATAGAGCTTTATGCAAAGATCACCCCAACATTAGTTTAGATTTCGTTTGAATGAAATGGTGGGTTGACGACGTGAGACGGATGCCGGAAAGCGAGTGATAATAATATTCACCCTAAAAACAAAATATGGAATTGCTATATCGACTTTGTGAGGAGAACATTAAAAATAAAACAAAAAAAGACTCATAATAAGAAAAACATACATTAAGAATTACGACATCTATAATGTCATAAATTTCATATTCTATCAATGACATTTGAAATATGAGTAACAAAATATAGCATGTCATAATCACAATAGTAAATCATATTAATTGCAAACAATTTTGGATCATTCATTGCAAGTAACCATCTGCTGATCGGACTTATGCATAACGTACAATTTTTAAAGTTGAGAAATCTCTGATTTTTTTATGTTTTATTTTATTTTGTATGTGCAATCATGCTCATCATGTTCAACATTGTTATTAATAGATGTAGTTGAAAGTTGTTGTTGTTGCAGATATTGAAGAAGTTGAAGCAAAAAAAGACTCGTATTTAGAATATACTTTATTATTATCCAATCAAGGGTCACATAATGCCGTTGTTATCACAAATACAGCAGGAAATACGGTTCTAATGTAAGTAAGGCTTAATTGGTATTTGATAAACAGAATAAAATCAAGCACATACAGTAGATATATAATTAATTGCATAAAATTCAGTACTGCATATTACGTAATTAAAGTGAGGATGATGAATAGCCTTCAAAATGGACGAATTTCTCATTTAGCTGCGTAATTACAAAATGCAAAAAAGCCACACTTTTCATGTTCTACAAACTGACTCAGCCTCATGAATCTCGTGCCCACGCAGTTTCGTGTAATCCTCCACCATTTAGAACCATGATATACCGGATTAGCAGAGACTGTTTGTCCACACTTTCTTTTTATCATTGAAATCCACCCATCACAATTAAGTTCATTAAAAGCGTTTGTCTTTTGTTTAATGATTGGGAAGATGCACTTTTAGTTGCCATTAAATGTGCGTAGCTGCGAAAATATTTGTCGACGTTGAATTTGAATACTCCCTTGATAAGCTTTTTTGAAGATACCAAAAGCAAGCGTGAGGCTCTAACATAACAAAATTATCAATAATCATTTCTTTCGACATCGTATTCAGGTCCTGTCTATTACTTTGACGATACATTGATGTATGAGGAACACCTTTACAATGTTATGCAACTACACCATCTAATCGGAATGTCACTCGGCTTTTTCCGTAGAAATAACGGAAAAGGCCCAATGATGTTCCAATTGCAACATTATCCCGTCTATTTCATTTTCACATGATTTTTCAGTTTCTGTATATAACGCAATAACTGTACCGGTAAAATGTTTTTGTTTCCTGTAGTATTTGTTTGAATAGGTATTTTTCACCTTACTCCTCTACTGAAGGTAATGGTCAAACGCATTTTGATATATGCAACAAAACTCTCGAGTCATCGTCGTTTAACTTAATTAATTAAAAACATCATTGGTTATAAATGACAGAAATATCATTTTTATTAGTTTGCAACATCACAAATCTAAAGAGTAACAAGGGAACTGTCCTGATTTATTGATTTCTGAGATAAGTTTTATATTTTTCTATGAATAACAAGTCTAAATTTCGATCTTAAATAAAAGTTATAATGTCGAAGTTGTTCATATTACCGGAACCTATATGTTTAATGACCTGGTCAATATATCTGGGTATCTCAAAAGAATTGTTCAGTTGTTTCATAAATTCTGTACAAAAGTTTTTTTACACCAAACATCGCGTTTGCTTCTTTTGTATAATCCGGACGGGCCTCACTGTCACAAAGTCCACCAGACAATATATTCACGCCTTTGATGCAACACCTCCTCGCATCAATATAAAGCTGAAGCTGATTGTACAAACCACTGGAGATATTAATTGGCTCTTTACTGTCAGACTTACTTCAATTCAAAAATGAAAACTAATGTGATTTGTGCCGTGGTGTTTCTGGCGTTTGTCGGTAGGTACTCGTTTATATCTTTTATTTTGTGTTCTTTAAATTCAACTAAAATAGACAAAGTTTATATATTTAATTTTATTATGTAACTTTTCTTTTCGAATATAGCTACAAACTGGATCGAATTAACATATTCGATGAAATCGATTTAATCTTATTTGTATGCTATAAATGTAACTCATATGAGGTATTGTTACGGTCTATCGCGAGAACTATAGGCAGAGTACACGCAGGATGTTGGTAAGAAGAAACGTAAAACAAACGGTAGACAGTTCTTCCAATTCAATGAGAAATTATGGAGAACAAAGATTGCTAAAAATGTTAAACTGCATAAAAGGTTAAAAACCACTGCTGTATACTTGATAATTGAGCTGGGCCTTTGTCTGCTTAAAATATGCAAGATCAGGCATGGTTGCAATACGCGGGGGCAATCTTTTCCGCAGGACTGTGGTATGAGGGTGGGGGTTGAGGGAGAATACTAAAGAAGTCTGAGTTGGCATGGTTTTGGTGAAGAATAAGATGATGCATATGCCAGTTAATCTGGTTTGGCGTTTCTAAATACTTGGGTAAGGAGGTGGTATATCTTGTAGTACATACCTAGACGTTTTTAGTATAATACAATTTACCTCTCCATTCTGGACTTAGGTTTACCTTTGTTTTTTGGTCTATATTGAACTGCGAATGAATGAACTGAACTACTAGATGTTCTGCGACTATTTCAACTAACAGCTCGGCGGCAGCGGAAGCTGATAAAAAGCATCTTTCATAAACTAACCTTCCAATAATTACATTTAATTTTAGTCATGTTTTAATTTCCATAATAGAAGTTTTACTTTAGAAAGTGATATTTTCAGGTTATGCCTCAGCGGTTAATTGTACGTCCAAGGCTGATGGCAGTTATGAACAGGGCTGCAAGTCTTATGCCAAGTGTACAAGCGGCGTTGTTTCTATTATTGACTGCATGGAAGGGAAGGTTTTCAACAACATCACTGGGGCATGTGACGAGTAAGCACGTTCAATTTCATTTCTAACGGGTTTAATAAAAAAAGATGTTAAAATAAAGTCTTAAAATTATATGATGATATGCTTTGGTGATGCCTGGTTAGTGGTGTCTAGTTGATAGTGAATACTATGTTTGGTGGTGAATGATTGTCTGTAGGTGTTGTTTAGTGATGTCCGGTTACATGCGAGTGCTGTATTTTTGGCGATGTATTGTTGCTTACAGGTGCTGTGATGGGGAATGACTTGTTGCTGCAAGTGCTGCAATTGGTCATGTCTATTTTTCTGCCGGTATGTGCTCCAGACATGTGTAGCACTTAGTGATGCATTTTGCTTTTAATTATCATTAGCATTATAAATGTCATACCCCTCAGGTCGAAAGAACTTTTCAGCAATACTAAATAACCGCTCAACATGTGCAGAGGTGGCTAGAATAAACAAGTATCTCTTGGCCAAGTTTGGATATTTGTCGTGGTTAACCTTCAAATGGGTTACAAAATTGAAGCAGTTTGTTCTATTTAATCAGTGTATTATTATAGTTTTACCCCATACATGTATTAACAGATTATCAAAATATATAACTGTTCTATTGTGTCAAAGACAATAGTTAAACCCTAGAGCTACAATATGACAACTTTAACTATGAATAAGTGAGATATAAGTGTATAAATGGCGCTTAAACAATGGAAGTGTCAGTAAGTCAGTGTTTTTCCTATAGCTATTTTTGATCCAATCACTTAATGTTTATTTGGTAAAATAATTGAATACAAATATAAAGTAATCTTAAAATAATCATAAATCAATTATGATTACAGTCCAGTTTGGCGGTAATTGATTAAATTGTTATTTAAGTAATCAGAATAGAGCATGATTAATGATTAAGCCAGATTACTTGGAAATATTAATCGATTATTAATCATTATGATTATTTTTTATGATAACCCCATGTCTGATGTGCTCGGTGATGTATAGTTTTCTGCCGGTATGTGCTAGGTGATATAAAGTTTTCCGCGGGTATGTGTTGGGTGATATCTAACTTTCTGCGGGTATGCGCTCGGTGATGTATGTCGATATATATATATATATAGTATTTCAATGATCTGTGAATGTCTATGCGACAGATAAATTTCTATTTAAACTTATTTCAGGCCAAAGAACGTAACACCCCCTTGTGGACATCTCGTCGACTGCTCGTCTACTCAGGACGGACAGTATGCAGACAAAGACCAAAACTGCAAAACATGGTACACATGCCTGGACAACAAATTCTTGGGACACAATTTCTGCCCTGACGGTAAAACGTTTTTAATTCATTTGGCAGAAACGTAAGCGCTAAAGCTACACGTAATTATTATGTAAAAAGATGTAATATGTATCTGCGTCTAAACAAAATTCAGCAAGGAAAAGTTTAAAAAAGGAAAAATATGAAACTACAACATTAAATGCCAGAACGAGACTCAATATCATGAATCGCTTGACACAGTGTATTGACAGCAATATGAATAAACCCACACCCTTTAACTGGTTTTGAGGAGCGGATTGGTGGTATATTGGTTAGTGAACTGGACGGGTAATCCAGGTATCACAGTTTCGATCATCCGCTCTTTCACTAACATAACTAATGGTGTTTCGGATGAGACCTAAAACCTAAGTCCGATGTATCGGTTCTGTACACCGGACAAGAGGGGTGTCTCTGAAAACGGGACGCGTTCTGTATCTTGCACTATCCCCTGAAACCTATAAAAAAACTAAATCACCTGGAGGCATTGGCCATATGGTTTATCCGGTACCCACGATAAAACTCTTGACTTTCTTTGGTGAAATGCAATACAGAAGACCTGTGCATTGGTGGTATTTAAACTGTAGGCAAATTTAAAGGTCCATTACTAAGACAAAATCGAATTTTCTTTTAAATCTGGAATTGTACCAGGGAAAATACAGTTTGAAACTGGCTTCTAAAACTTTACAATAGCCGTGGAGTATTTCCTTGTTTGACATACTGCTTCAAAAAAAACGAGTGAATGGTTTTGTATTTCCTTAGATTGACTCGGGTGGTCTTTTTGTCCAATAATCGTTTAATGAATGTCGTTAACAGTCAGAGATATAAGTTGCACATCATTGGAAGTAAAGTTCTTTCAACTATAACTCAAAATAGACATGCTTATTCATGTACAACCTATTTACAGCCTCTTTCTGGGATTACAAAGATATTTGAAAACGGGAAAACCCACTGGCGTTTTTGAAAAGGCAAACTATAATTTATAAATTATTTTGTTAAACTCAAATTTTCGACACAATATGGTCACATTCGATGCAGTATGTCATATTTTTCCTTCTGAGAAGACGCCCGTTACAATTCCAGATTTAAAAGAAAATTCGATTTGGTCTTAGTAGCGGACCTTTAAATACTGCGCTGACTAGCATTTTAGGCCAAATAGGATGACGTCATAGATGAACGCTAGCTTCTAAAGAAGAAAGAATATCATGTTGTCAGATATTGCATCTTTTTTTACATTTTTCAGGAACAGTATTTGATGAGAACTTGCACACCTGTAACTGGGCCGATTCCGTTCCACCACCATGCGGAACGCTAAGTGGAAAATAAAGTAGTTCTTGACGAATTTGGAGATTATTGTTTGCCACTGTGATCTTTATATACCAAAACAAAACATTGTTCTGTTGTAAATTAATATTAAAAAAAATTGTTAGTTGAGATAAACGAAGTCAACAATGAAGCGAACATAATTTAAGAAAATTAGACTTTATGTTATTATTAATAAGTAAATAAAACGCAGTATTCTCTATACAAGAGTTATGTTGTTAATTTCTATTCTCGACCTCGCACATCCGAGTACTCGTAAAATATTAATATTCGGAAAGAGTGATCCCTTCCGCTTTCATCCCTGTTCTCTATGCAAGTTTGATTATAAACATCATCATAGAATTAAATCTATGATAATTCTATGTTGTTAAAAGCTTTTTGTTTCGTTCGAAAAGGCATTTCAGTTTATGTTAAAGCCTGAGTTTTCACCTTTTACCGAATGAAGAAATGAACGCGATCCAATACTCCGATTGGTTAATTGGCCAATATGACGTCACGCCGAAGCCGAGAATTGCAAACCAAAGCCAAGTTATCGACCATGAAAAAAGAAAATTATGTAATACCATTCCGATTACGCAATGTAGGTTTAAAAATAAAACTATGGTTTTCTTCTATTGTCTTTAAGATATGCTCAAATTGCTATGCTAACCTGCTCGGGCATGTGACAAAACCTCTTGAACTACTTTACCAACAATACAAATTACTGCCTTGAGCTGTTTGAATAGTATTCATACGTTAACAAATCTAAACAAAACTTATTACCCCCTTGCTCCCCCTCCCCTCAATTAATTTATCAATTATATATCCCGTACTTAAACGCTGGCGATGTGTGTAGGAATGGTAGCTTCACCATCCCGTTACTTCTGTTACCTTTATGCAGTTGACAAATAATTTACAAATATTTCCCAACACCGCATTGTACAGAGCTTAGATATTTAGTTTAAACTCAATAGAAGTTCATGTAATACAACAGATAATAATTAACAAAGAGTCGTGAATGGATAAGAGAACAAGTGTTTTCAACACTTTTAATAATAAGATATTTAATGTGACACTGCCAAATGGACCTTTATCAAGTGTGTTCAAATCCTGCTCCTGGTTTGAAAATTAGTCCCACCCGGGGAAGAGGGTGATATTTGTTACAAAGAAATATGAAGTAAAACTTGAAAATCTTCTTCGCAGAAACCTCAAGGCAGGGTGTCCCAGAATATATGTCCATTTAACAAATGCTAGTAACTTTTTACAGAAGAGTTACACATGAGCAAATTATATCTCACTTGAAAAAGTACATACACAAGTTTTTGTACATCAAACAATTATCTTGAATTTTACTTACGGGGAGGGGGGTCGCCCCGTCTTGTTGAAACCAAGAAAATTCAATCACTGTTCCCTTTCTTATCAGTTCTAGAATAAACTTATTCTGCAGAATTTTCAAGTATCGTTTAGCAGTCACGATACAACATTTGCCTTTCTCTGCGTAAATGAATGGCCCGATTATCCCAGATGCACTCATGGCAGCCCAGACAGTAACTTTCTGACTATGCAGCGGCTTCTCGTCACGAAAGTCAGGTTTGAAGGATCCCCAGAACCTGATGTTTCGCTTATGACATAGCAATCGCGATGAAAATGTGATTCATCGCTAAACCAAGTACTGTCTGTTAATTTTTCATGTGACCTTATCCACTCAGCCATCTTGGAAGCCTGAATATGAATGACGTCATTGATGACATCATACGAAGTTACCGTGACGTTGTATGACGCCATTCTGGTAATGAAGAAAAACTGACATCAATTACTTTTCATTTGAGACCAAATTTGTCAATATTGAAGCATTTTTGACAAAGTTATAATCATTTGTTAAGTAGACATATATTCTGGGACACCATCACCTAGGTTATTCAGTTAAAATCCGTTATGTCAAAATTGGTCCCAGGGATCAATTATTTTACATAGATGTATTTACGGAAATATGTATGTATTAAAATATACCTACAAAAAATAACGGAATCTCGACAACCTCAAACAAGTCGTATACTAAAAGCAGCGCGCGGAACAAGTTTGTCTTTAAAAATATCGAAGTATAAAGTTTGTCTCCAAAATGTGTTTAAACGAAGATATTTGAGTGTGTAAACACTCGTGATCGCAGTGAAGTGCAGGTAAATATATATATGTTCGCGTGAAACAAGCGATCTCTTTAGGTTTCTATTCGTGAAAGTTTCCAACTGACCAGATTCGACCTTCAATAACTTTTAAAATACGTATCATTACCGGTGCAAACAAAGAACTGAGTGAATGTTACATATAACCCTTGACTAACGACATATTCATTTAATTTCATAGCTTAAAGAAAACGACTTTCCCTGTTTATGAATGCGCTTGATCTCGTTAAAAAACAAGTCATCCGCCATTTTCTAAAGTTTGCTCACTTCTCACTTAAACCAAGTTTGCACTCACTATACATCTACCCCACTGGTAAAGCTAGAATGAAATTCACTACCCTCCTAATAAAGGTAGAATGAAATATTCAGTACATGCATTTATTCAGGGAGACTTACGATCTTGTATAAAACGTAATGTATAATATACTTAAGTGCAAAAATTCTGCACGGTGCAGTTACAGCAACACAAAGGCTAAACTTGAATATTTAAGTCATAAAAGTTTCATCCTTAGCTCATCCGGCTATTAGGATCGCTCACCATCCGGCGTCCGTCGTACATTGTATATAGTACGTCGTACGTTGACCGTGCACACTTCCTGTCAAAAAGCATCTCCTCTGAAACCACAATGCCAATGTGATGAACCTTGACAGGGTTGTCCTCTCATAGTTGTTCAAATAATTCCATTCCATGCAGAACTCTGATTGCCATGTCAACGAAAAGGAAAACTTTAAAAATCTTCTTCTCAAAGAAGAGGTAGGCCTAATGCTTAGATATTTGGCATGTGGCATTGCCTAGTTGACATTTGACGCCGCACAGGGGTAACTTGTTTTTACATAGACTTATATAAAATACTTTAAAACTCTTTTTCTCTGAATCCACCATGCCTTGGGCTTAGAAATGTAGCATAATTATGTCATTACTAGTGAACCTCTACCACAATTTATGAAACTCTGACCCCAGGTCACAATTAACCCCGACCGTGTGGTAACTTGTTTTTACCTAGGCGTTTATAGGAAAAGCTTTAAAAATCTCATTCTCTGAAACCACAAAGTCTAGAGCTTAGATATTAAGCATATGGAATAGCTAAGTGGACCACTACTAAGATTGTTGTAATTATGACCCTCGTCGCCTTGGTGTCACTTGCTTTTACACAGGCTTGAATAGGAAAACCTTAAAAACATCTTCCTCTCTAGCCACAAGGCCTAGAGCTTAGATATTTGGCATGTTTCATCTTACCAAGACTGTAAGCAAATCACTGATGACCCCCAGATCAAAATTGACCCTGTCGGAGGGGTCACCTGATTAAACATAGGATTATTTCGGGAAAACTTAGATATTTGGAACGTAGCATCATGTTGTAGACCTCTACGAAGAGAGTTTAAATCAGAACCACAAGGTCAAAAGTGACTCTTTCTGTTATTGATGACCTTGTATTATAGCCAATGGGAGCCTGGTTAGCGATAAAGTGCCATCTTTGCCCTCTTGTTTTCAATTTTGATCATTCACCGTGCGGCGTTCGCTCATATTTGTTTCCAAATGACGCCTTCTCCAAAATCAATGTCTCTGGGCCAATGTTGATGAAACCTGGCAGAGATGTAATTTGCATTGAGCAATATCATAATTATTTAAATAATTCAATTCAATGCAGCACTGTGGTTGCCATGACAACGGAAAGGAAAAACCTTTAAAAAAAGCTTCGTCTTAAAAACAGGAAGGCACAGAGCTTCAATATTTGGCATGTAGCATTGTCTAGTTGACCTCTACCAAGAGTGTTGTAATTATGATCCCTAGATCAAAATTGACCGTGCCCCGGGGTTCGACCTAAATCTCGCAAACGTTGCACCCCTGAAAGCTTCATAATAACAACATACGTTGAACATTTTGTTAGAAAACTTTCGACCTTCGGGAGGATTATTCTTTGGTAAAACGTTCACTAGACATGCTTTTCATCATAAGCTTAATGTACATGCAATTGAGACAAACGTGAAATTCACGGTAAAGGCAGTCACGGTTGATTGGATGTTTTTGTATGGCATTCTAAACACCCTTTGTTTTTGCAAATAGTCTCAACACAAAAATTTGCAGACAAAAAATAATAGTAACCTTAAAAGCTGCACGCTCTCAGATTTTGGTAAAAAATTGAAGTTCTTCAAACTGTATGTAAAAAAACGTATTTTAGAACATATAGTCATATAAAAAGGCTCCAGTATAAATTCCTGGCACGTATATCTCTTAATTTCAAAAAGCACACTACAAAATTCAAAAGCGTTTCAAACTCTTTTGAAATTTCAATGTATTTTTTAATTTTTGAATGAAAGATATAGGAAAGGGGCATTTATTGGCAGAGAAGGCCTAAAATAGCATGAAAATAAATTTTTTATTGAAGTTTTTATGTCAAAAAATATACGTGACTGCTTGTTTACAGTAGTGATTTTGCATGGTTTCGACCATTTTCAGAAATTATTTATACTCTTGTTTTTTTTTATTTATACATTGACCTGAAATGGTGATAAAAAATGCCGGTCAACGTATAGTTTACTGGAGCTTAAAATGTTGCACTTGGATGATAGTATTCAGAACAGGTTAGTTTTATTTGATCGGGATGTCAGAGAAATTTGCCAGCTGGCATAATTTTTATAAGAACGTATAGTAAAACTATCTGTGGTCTGAGGCCAAAAGCACCGATCAAAAATGGGATCGATTTATTATGCGGATCTCTTTTTCTTGGTTTGTTTACTGTTCATTACAAAATCCACAGACACTTGGGGTTTGGAAGATTTACCTCCCCTGCCTCCCCCTTTAATCTGGTCCTACGCTTCAGCTACGCCCCTGCTGAACTCTAATGTTCGCCCTTATCACTGTAGAGCTTTATTATATACAAGATACAAGTCAAATGTTTGAACGCCGCCAAATGGAGTGGGGGTTGCGATAATTAGTAATGTTGGATTTAATGTATGGTGATTAACCAAACCTAATCTTTTTGCACTCTAATTTTGTATAAGGCTGACCATTTGTTAATGTTTAATGCTAAAAAAGATGATTCTACGTCAAGTCTATAGGCATTGTTTCCTCTGTATGGAAATTGGCTGCTGTCACATTATTGAATTACAAATCATTGAAATAATAATTTTTTTTTATTTTCCTAAGTCTAGAATTCTAACATATAAATTTGCTTCAATTTATATTATTCTTGTACGAAAGAAAATTTTTTTCCACGATATAAATTAATTTGTTCCCCCACTATATAAAATAAATAAAGTTAATTCCACTCCGGCGAGGTTTCGATCTCTGATCTCCCGCGTGCCAAGCGGGGATACATTGTACTGCGCTACCGAGGCATCGAGTTTCATAGCGTATAACTTCGTTATTCACCAATACAGACGTTTGTTTCGGATTATGTAAACAAACGAATTTAACTTCCCAGACACTTTAAATAAGAAGTGGACACATCATAAACTTGGTAGTTTCGTAAAGTATATTCAAATATCTGTTAGAAAAAAATTTCAAAGTCGGTTTAAAAGACTATCTTCAGCCGCTACCCGTCGGCAGAATCTCAGTCGTTCGTAGTCATTCGTTTAAAATCGGCTATTTCCGTAAAATTTAGACTCGGCTATTTCCGTAAAATTTAGACTGGTTCGCGATCTGAAATCAAAAGACCGCTTGTTACAAAGACACACTGTGAAATCATTCTACAGTCTAAAAGTAGTTACGTCACCCCATGGAAATTTTGCTTACTGCATTCCAATATACGCACCGCCTCCTGGCGGCGCGTAATAAATGTTTGCCTCGTGAAGTCCTAACACACGTCTAGAAAATCACATTGTATTTCATTCGTTTTCCATTAATCATCGGTGTTCATCGACGCAGGAGACATTTTTCTTCAAGATGGTGTGCATGATACTACCTGATCTTCTCCGCTGCCGTCAGAATCCCTCAAGAAACTCTGCGGACGCTAGGAAAATCATCAACATTACAAAGTCTTTCGACAAATTGAGGACTGGATACCCGCTCCGCGGCCTTTGTATACACAGCGCAGTACGTGAGGGAACCAATACGAAATATTTTGATAACCAGAAAACCGGTAAATTCAAATGGATTCAAAATCTGTCAACACAAAAAATAACAATCTTTAACATTCAGTCATAACAGCGTGACTGAAGATGTGGAAAACGAAATACTGCGTTTCTTGGTAGGTTTATTTACTACCTATATATGTTACATGTACTAAGTTCGGTCAAAAACTGCTAAAACGTGACTAAGAATATATTCTCTATAAATACACCGGATTCCCCCGCATGAAATATTTTGATATGCTCCTACCTTATCCCCGATATGATTTATACTGGGCCGCTTTTATGTTTGTGTATGGTCTGCAGTGTTTAAAGGCGTTATTTCTAAGTGTTTTTTTTTTTCGTTAAAATTCCCAGTCCACCGACTTTGGTTTTTTGTGTGTGTTCATTTGAGCTGTAAGTGATTTTTTGTTAAACATACATAGTCCGTCAATTTCAGGCCGCTAGGCCGTTAGGCCGTCAACTTCAGGCCGCTAGGCCGCCAACTTCAGGCCGCCAGGCAGCTGTTCCGCTTTAAAGGCGTTATTTCGTAGTCATTTTTGTTAAAAATTTCCAGTCCACCAACTTTGTAAATTTTGTGTGTTTGTGTTCTGTTGAGCTTTAAGTGGGATTTTTTCTTCGATTGTTTTTTCAAGGCGTAATTTTTAAAGTGACTTTTTGTGTACAGTTTAGCTTTAATTTGAATTTTTATATTATATATTTGTTAAAGGCATAATTTGTAAGTGATTTTTGTTAAAAATACATAGGCCGCAAGGCCGCACTTCAGGCCGCTAGGCCGCCAACTTCAGGCCGCTAGGCCGCTAACTTCAGGCCGCTAGGCCGTTATCTTCACATTAATTTTTTTGTGTGTTCAGTTGACAATGTGAGTTTTTTTGTTTAAAGGCGTTATTTCTAAGTTTGTTTTTGTTAAAATTCCCAGTCCACCGACTTTGTATATATTTTTGTGTGTGTTCTGTTGAGCTTTAGGTGAGTTTTTTTTTCTTCGATTGTTTATTAAAAGCGTAACTTTTTAAGTAACTTTTTGTGTACAGTTGAGCTTTAATTTGAGTTTTTATATTATGTATCTGTTAAAGGCATAATTTGTTTGTGATTTTTTTTTTTTTAAATACATAGGCCGCCAACTTCAGGCCGCTAGGCCGCCAGGCCGCTAAGCCGCTAGGCCGCTAGGCCGCCAGGCCGCTAAGCCGCTAGGCCGCTAGGCCGCCAGGCCGCTAGGCCGTTAACTTCAGGCAGCTAGGCCGCTAACTTCAGGCCGCTAGGCCGCTAACTTCAGGCCGCTAGGCCGCCATGCCGCCAACTTCAGGCCGCTAGGTCGCCAGGCCGCTAGGCCGCCAACTTCAGTGAGATCCGTCTCTCCGTGTAATTGATCCGGTACAGATGGGAGTTGAAAAAAATCACCAGATAGAACAACTTGAATTCCTCTAAAGTAATGTTCCCCACCTCTACTAGTTCTGCATAAGAACTCTACAGTTTCAAGCAATTTTTTACTCAACATTGAACATTCGTCTATGATGAGAACATCGCAAGAATGTATACCTTCCTTTGCTTTCATATAACGCTCGTCATTTAAAAGTAATTTGCTTAACTCTGGCTTCGCAATACAACCACCACCAACACCACACCAACTGTGTAATGTCTGACCTTTTTCATACTGCGTCGCGGCAATACCAGTAGTGCAAGTGATAGCCACATTTTGACCACGAGAACATAGTTCTCTCGATACTTTCTGCAAAACGAAGGGCTTACCGCTACCTCCCTGACCATTAAGTGTGATATTATGGCCATTAAATACTTTGACTGCGGCTTAACATGACGTATAATATATGGGAACTTACGTGTAATAAATATATTTGTGGCAGCAAAATACCAGGATTGACAGATAGCGGGAAAAGAACAAAAGTTTTAACCGAGTTGTTTACATGGAAAAATGTTTTAATCGATTCACAGACTGGTTATCAAAATATTTCATATTGGTTCCCTCGCGTACTGCGCTGTGTATACAAAGGCCGCGGAACGGATATCCAGTCCTCAATTTGTCGAAAGACTTTGTAATGTTGACGATTTTCCTAGCGTCCGCAGAGTTTCTCGAGGGATTCTGACGGCAGCGGAGAAGATCAGGTAGTATCATGCACACCATCTTGAAGAAAAATGTCTCCTGCGTCGATGAACACCGATGAATTGTGTGATTAATGGAAAACGAATGAAATACGATGTGATTTTCTAGACGTGTGTTAGGTTTTCACGAGGCAAACATTTATATCTTGTATATTATAAGGCTTACAGTGATAAGGGCGAACATTAAAACATGCACAAGTAGCGAATTGATAGTTTTTACAAGTATAATCAAGTTCGGGATACACTATAAAGAGGCAATAGAGTTCAGCAGGGGCGTAGCTGAAGCGTAGGACCAGCTTAAAGGGGGAGGCAGGGGAGGTAAATCTTCCATACTCCAAGTGTCTGTGACAAAATCGAGTAATGTTCAGCCAGAATATAATTATGAGATATTCAAGTATTGATTGTTTCACAAGTTTTCAAAGTAAACTGTTCTTGATGGTAAATCGTTGTGTAAACATAAATTAATAGATCTAATGTTCAGTGGAATAGATATAAATAGATTTAATCTTAGTTTAAAAGGTCCAGCCTATTGCGCATTGTGTATGAGCGTGTAGCGAACCCCTGCATCTCTCAAATGATGCCGTTAAAGTTAAATTTAGAGCCAGCCAGGAGCACATTTCCAGCCACTTTAAGTTAGTGATCCTTGTCGAAAACGAAAGCAGGTATCCAAAGACGTTACCAGTGCTAGTGGGCACAACTCTGTAAAGGATCAGTATCCCCTGCCCGCATCTCAGTAAGATAATAGGGTTATAAGTATAGTAACGTGATCCAGCATGCCGGATTTGCTCAAGTCGTGCGTCGGATCGCACGAGTTTGATCCGACTTCGACGAGAGCCAATCCGGCTTATGGATCACATTACTATACTAATAACCCTTTTATTATATACCTTTTGACACTTCTCTGCGCGAATAAACTAAATTAAAATGACATGCTAAGCAATAAATTGAATAAAAACCCTTTTTAGCGCGAAATATACGTAGTGTGCGACGTCATTTTATTGACGTCATCGTATAAACAAATAGTAACGACCCAGTAAAAAGCGACGTTATTAACGTCTTGTGCATTTTAGAGGCAAATTGAATGCACTCTTACAAATTATGCCGCGCTATTTGTATTGCACGTACATACAATATGGATTTTTTTTCTGTCAAGCCGTATTTGATGGTTGAATATTGGCTGTATTTTTGGCAGAATATTTATAGGTATATAATAAAGTTTATTTAATGTTTTCGAGTGAATTATAGAGTTTTCTCAGTGAAATAAAAGTGATAATCCACAGTTTTGAAACAGTGGATTACCATTTTTATTTTTCACTGTTTTGCAATCTTCTACCCGGATTTACGTCAAAAAGTATACCGAGCGTAATTAATGCTGGAAACCATGCGACGATGACGTCGTTAAAATGACGTCATTTGCGCTATGTTTTTTGATGACGTTTCCCGCGATTTTCGTTATTTTATAGAAACAAACTCAATAAAAGTAGAGTTTTAACCATAAAATAAACAGAAAAATTGTTGGTATCGGTGTAATATCACGTTAATTTCACTCGTGAACACCAAAAGTTGTCATTTTCACTCGTGGCTGCGCCACTCGTGAAAATATCACTTTTGGTGCCCACTCGGTGAAATTATAACGTGATCTTACACCGAAACCAACAATTATCCTCTATAACATATTGTACTAATCGCTCCTGGTTTGAAACATATGTCAGATAAAGTTTGCAATCCTTCCACCATCACTCGTTATATATATTATTAGGATCATACACACTTAAGGACACACGTTCTGCATGGTTCGAAATTGTATTTAAAGCTGCTCGCTCTCAGATTTTGCAAACAAAAAATAAAAGTAACCTTAAAAGCTGCTCGCTCTCAGATTTTGGTAAAAAATTGAAGTTCTTCAAACTGTATGTAAAAAACGTATTTTAGAACATATACTCATATAAAAAAGCTCCAGTATAAGTTCCTGTCACAAATTTCTCTAAATTTCAAATAAAACGCTACCAAATTCAAAAGCGTTTGAAATTCCAGTAAAAACATGTAGTGTAGCGGTGCCGTGTAACCGACATTTTCAATCGATTTCTGCAAATTCCTACCTAGGTGTTTGTTATATTTTGGTTCTAGCCTTTAATCTTATATTTATGTATAAGAATGTCAATTAAAAAAATATATTTCAACAGTAACTGAGATTGAGCAGCTTTTAAGCTTTAAAGTTACCGTAGAAAAAAAAATTGACATAATCATAAAACTAAAGATTAAAATCAAATCATAAGCAAACATCTAGGTAGGAATTTGCGAAAATCGATTGAATATGTCGGTTACACGGCACCGCTTCACTGTATGTTTATATCCAGCATCTAACACAAACACTATTTTTCATATAACTGCTACCGTATTGTGGTCAACCAAGGGCAAATAACTGTGATCTGATGCCTATTTAATCATGATTTGTTGTTTAAACTTAAAGAAAATCATTCAGTATATTCTTATTAGGGTATCTAGAACAAATGTGGGAAGTTAAAACTCTATACCATCAATACTGATAAAGAACTTTATCTAAGGCATCTGTATCCAGCTCTTAAGCAAGTTTGCGGCTTGTCCGGGATTTCTTTTCCAAAAGTTAAACTGCATTCTAACATGACTCACGACTTTGCCTCTATAAAGAGTAGAAAAAATATGTAATATTAAACCATAAACAACGCGGGAACCGACTTGCTATATAAACATGACGTCGTATTGCGCCGCATGACATAAAATGAGCGTTCGCGTAGAAAATAACGCTTTGCATTTATTCACTTTGTAGTATCTGGTCATGTTAAAATCGAAATAACATCATTTTCAGCGTTGTTATCGTCTAATAAACGATGATTTGTCGAGGCTAATAACTGCGTATTAGTACTCCAAATCATTGTTTATTAAACGATGAACACATAAATTTCATAAATAACTTCATCATTTGTAGGAATTTTCTCACCAAATAAAAAATAATCTGTTCAGAATATCAAATGCTACTAGAAAATGCTTTTATTCTTACTCGGTTAAATAATTTTGACAAAAAAATGTTTTTAACATATTACATCATAAAAATGACATATTATATAATACTATTATTATCATAATTTTTTTCAAAATTTTCAAAAGTGTCAAATTTAATATTTTATTAAAATATAGTATTTAACAAACAAAATGATAGTTCATTAATTATTCTAAGCCAAGTGTTTAGCAGAGATATGTTCATTCAAAAATTGACACTCTGCAGCCAAAGTGTTAAAACAAGTCAAATGTTTGAACGTCGCCAAATGGAGTGGGGGTTGCGATAAGTAGTAATGTTGGATTTAATGTATGGTGATTAACCAAACCTAATCTTTGCACTCTAATTTTGTATATGGCTGACCATTTGTTAATGTTTAATGCTAAAAAAGATGATTCTACGTCAAGTCTATAGGCATTGTGTCCTCTGTATGAATTATCAAATCAATGAAATAATAATATAGTGGGAACAAATTAATTTATATCTTGGAAATATTTTTTCTTTCGTACAAGAATAATATAAATTGAAGCAAATTTATATGTAAGAATTCTAAACTTAGGGAAAAAAAATTAAATAAAGTTATTTCCACTCCGGCGAGGTTTCGATCTCTGATCTCGCGCGTGCCAAGCGGTGATACATAACACTGCGCTATTGAGGCATTGAGTTTCATACCGTATAACTTCGTTATTCACCAATACAGACGTTTGTTTCGGAATGGCGGTACAAATTTATGTAAACAAACGAATTTAACTTCCCAGACACTTTAAATAAGAAATGGACACATCATAAACTTGGTAGTTTCGTAAAGTATATTCAATCAAATATCTGTAAGTAGTCATTCGTTTAAAATCGGCTATTTCCGTAAAATTTAGACTGGTTCACGATCTCAAATCAAAAGACCGCATGTTACAAAAGAACACACGGTAAAATCAGTCTACAGTCTAAAAGTAGTTACGTCGCCCCATGGAATTTTTACTTTCTGCATTCCAATATACACGCCACCTCCAGGCGGCGTGTAATGACCCAATACTCGATCACTCTGGCTCAATACACTAAATACCATGCACTCATCTCTGAATTCCAACGTCACAGAGTGTATTGCCAGGAATGTTTTCATTCCAGAAATGCCATTTTCAGCATAAATAAGGATCCAGTTCCTGATATTTCTTATAAAACAACTTACTTTAACACTGATCACTGCTACTGCTAAACTATGAAAGGCGACGAGAATAGGAACACATCCAAATTCCAGCCAGGAAGCACTTCATGGAATAAGGGCTTGCAGTTTGACAGCTCTAGCCATGATGATGTTGGTATTACAATGCCAATTACCTCTACAATGACTATAGAAGAGTATCCTCTGATGTCTAGGTCTACTGCTGAAGGTAGTGAGAACTCCAGAAATATGAGGCTATTGCGACCAGCTTCTTCTACGAAGCGGTCTACTCTGAAAATAAAAACAATATCATGTTCTGGCATGAGACTTGTGGACAGTGGAAAGATGTCTAAAACCTTCAATGAAGCATATCAGAGTCATCAAATGATGGCAGAAGGTTGCGGCCAGCGTCATCTTACAGTAGCCGAGGAAAAGAAAGTCGGGCTTTGCTGGAAATTTTCACTGAAATGTACCAACTGCCACTTCATCACACCTTTGAAGATCTCCAGCTCCAAGGAGAGGTCCAACTCCAGCATCAGCTAATTTGGGACCGACAGTTGTTTTACAGGACACACCAATGGGGATCACAAGATGCAGGTACTTGTTGGCAACAACCTACCCGAAGTAGCAAGCCGGGCCAAAATGCTTCCCAGTCTATCGAAATTGCCTGCGAGACTATGACAGAAAAACAGTACATCATAGCCGCAGCAGTCCAGAACAAGTTATGCTGGACCGGAGCCTGGCTGCGTGGGAAATGTTTTGATGTAAAGTGCCCAGGTGGGCATGCAGACTGTACAGCAAATACTCACCGCCAGACACCGCTTTCAGAGTTTGAACTTGGGAAGTCCATAGGACAGCAAGTGAGTGTGGAAGGCGCCTTTGTGAAGTACGTTACAACAGATGCGACTCAAGATCAGCTTCTGCAGTCGCTGAGGTCATGCGAATGCTGGATCCAATGTGGAAGGTTGAACGACAGGCAGATCCAGTACACCTTGGACAGGCTTAGTTACGGCATTGTTACAACGCAAACTTCAATGATTGTACATTCCCAGCTGTGAATACCAGAGAGCAACGGCAACTCAAACTGAAGGCATTCGCCCAGGATGTAAAGGCTCGTGTAGTTTTGTACTAAAGGAAAAGATAAAATCTCATGCCGGGGATATAACAACTATAAAAAGACAATTACCTCATGTTCTTGATGCAACTGTGAGCTGCTATGCAGGAGACTGCTCCAAGTGTAAACGCTACTCCTATGTCTGTTACGGTGGAGTTACAAACAGCTGGTGCAACCGCTCTGTTTTTCTTGCTACAAACAGTATCACTAATCTGTGTTTGCAAGAGAGTGACAAATGTTAATATTTGAAATTGTGAAATTGAAAATAAGTGTCAGTGCTATTGAGCAACTAAAACTGGGTACCAGCACGCAGAAATGTGAAGCTGTAAACAGATCCATTGGTGTCTCTCTGCCAAAAAAAAATTGTACATGGCCGCCTTGCATCAACTAAATGATATTGCAGACAGCATCAACTAAATGGTATTACAGACAGTGCTGAACAAAAAATTAGAGCACGTGGGAGTTCACCTTTCTGAGAGAACATCTCATTTTCTACATCAGATGCAGAGGGAAGAGGAATACCAGAGGGATTATGCCAGAAGACCGGAAAATGTAAAGCATAAACTGCTTTCAAAAGGCCGGCACCTACAAGAGCACCTACAATATAAGAAAACGCATTCAACAAGGTCGGACTACTGAAAAGGACGACTTTACCATTGCCCATCAACTTTAAGGGGAGATAACATGAATCATTCTTAATCTCAGTGACACATGAATTACTTCCCATAGACTGAAAATCAGTGTTTTCAAATAATTAAAAAGTTCATTAATAATTAATCAGAGCGCTGATGTCTCAAATCAAAGTGGGTTTGATGAGCTCTCACCTACTTAAAGCGGAAAATAAAACAAGTATGGAATGTTGCAGACTGAATTGCAGACTGAACTGCAAATTGTTTTGCAAAGCAAATGTCACGGGTAACATAATTATTAACAGAATTCAGAAAAAATTCGTGTTTCAAAGGCAGAAGCAAATTATTCTTTTACACTATTAAGCAGGTACTATTTAAGTTTGATGACTGATATACATCTAGTGATACTGCTTGCTGACTGGCAAATGATTGGTTTTCCAATGGAAGCATGTGTTTTTACTATCGGAAACTGAAAACATTTCCAAGAGATTTACTGGCAAGTTTTCAAAATGTTGCGAATTTACTTTCGCAGGCCCCTCTTACAAAATGAATGTGAAAACAGAGTACGACATACGACAGACAGTGAGTGATCCTAATAGCTCACTCTGGGTAATTGTGCCAGGTGAGCTAAAAGCAAAATACATGAATTGGGAAGACCTGCATGACATGCAAAGACATGCAAAGAGATTAGTCTAGCTGAAGTAGCCAACTCAATGGTATAAGATTGTCCTAAGTAGATGGGGAAGTCTGCAACACTTTCACGCTGACATTTATGCTGGATTCATCATCTAGGAAAAGCTCTGCCTCTGACCAAGATACAAACAGCAGTTCTGGAAATATTTAGAAGCTGACTTTTCTGTAAATACATATAAACATTTGAGAATTTACATTATCTGGAAAATAATATAAATCAGGTCACCAATAGAAATCAGTTAAAGTCTTAATAAGATTTTATATTAATTTCCACAAAATCTAGTACTTCGCAAGTTCAATTATTAAAACTTTTAAAGCCTCTATAAGCAAGGGAAACTACAAAAAATCTGTAATGAAAGTTAAAGAACATTATTCCAAGGTACTGTGTAGCCAGTTGACAGTGTTGTCTGATACAGTATAATTAATGATTAAGCCTATGTAAAACCAAATGACCCCAGGGTGGGGTCAATTTTGACCCAGGGATCATTATTTGAACAATCTTGGTACAGATCCACTAGGTTATGCCACATGCTAAATATCTACGCTCTAAGCCTTGTGGTTTCAGAGAAGATTTTTAAAGTTTTTCCTATGTAAGTCTATGGAAAAACAAGCGAACCCCCGGGCAGAGTCAATTTTGACCCGCGGGTCATAATTTGAACAATGTTGGTAGAGGTGCACTAGATAATGCCACATGCCAAATATCTAAGCCTTAGGCCTTCCTGTTCTTGAGAAGATTTTTAAAGTTTTTCCTTTCTGTTGCCATGGCAACCAGAGTTCTGCATGGAATGGAATTATTTGAACAACTATGAAAGGGCTTCATGCAAGGAATATATCATCATTAGCCTAGTGGTTTGAAGGAAAATGTTCACGGGTGTACGATGAACGCCGGACGGAATGCGATCCTAATAGCTCACTCTGGCACTTTGTGCCAGCTAAGCTAATAAGTTGCCACAGGGCAGTGTCAATTTTGACCCATGGGTCATAATTTGAACGACCTTGGTAGAGGTCAAATGGGTACTGCCACATGCTAAATATCTAAGCTCTTTGCTTTGTTCCTATTAACTGCCAAAACCAAATTTTACAGCCTTGGCTGACATTGTTGCTATCAACAAAATTAAGACAATTAAAACTGCCTCTTCACCTAGCAAACAAAAAAGTTTCAATACAGACATAGTTTCAGCTTAAGCAGCAGTCAAGATAATACTATATTCAGAATATTCAATAAAGAGCTATAAACCTCACCGTCAATTGCTTAAACTTCCCTTGGTCATACACAATGACCTTCACAACTGTCTGCGTCACTGACAGAAGCAGTCGGGCACTGATGTTGTTCCCCATTTTGTTCCCCTAGCTCACATGCAGCCATAACCATACACTTTATGGGTTTGCTGTAAGGGTCAGATTTCTTACAGTACTGCTGCCCGCCAGGCCGATTGGTGGTGACGTCATCTGAAGCGATAGTAAGTAAACCTGTTAACACATCTAGAAATCATGAACAGGAATCAGGAACAGGAATCGGCACTATTTCCAAATTTAAACAGTAAAATCCCTGGCAGTGCTGCAGCAATAACTGTGATGTATTGCAATACAGAGCTTGGCCAATACATACCGCGCTACAAAGTTCTGTTCCGTGATATTAAAGGAACTGCTCATTTTTATATTATAATAAATCAGAAAAAGATCATGGTTGGCCATCTTTGCAACAATAATTATCCGGGAAAATATAACTTGCCCATAAGTCGAGTTCGCTTAAATAGGCTGTTTTGGGATTGTTTATGGTCAACTTGTGGTACTGTCTTTACGGTATTTATTTGGTTTTATTCTATTTGTTTAGCTTGTTTAAAGACAGGTGCGATTTGGTTCTTCTAGAATCAGAATGTCATGTGACAGAACTGATTCTGAATAGAACGGTTCTCGTTTCGGAATAAGCTCAACTCTTCAGAAAGGAGATCATCAAAAAGGTCAAAACCGTTTCTAAAGATTACAGCACTAGTGATAAAATGCATCAATCTCATAATATGAAACTATGCACCCAATATTGTTTCCACATGCCTACATGTGATTACAGAAATTCTGCTTGAAATCAGGAATTAAAGGAATTAATTACGAGATGTAACAAGAGCTGTCCCTCACAAGTGACGAATGCCCCCGAAAGAGGTGCCTCACAGTCTGTGTCCTCTCCATGTGCTCAATAAATGTGCTATGTAATTTTAAAATCCTTCCATGCATGACAGAGTAACCATGCATACAGTTTTCCATTACTTTAAACACTAAGTGTGACCTTGACCTTTGAGGTAGGGACTTGGGTCTTGCACGCGACACATCTGCTTGATGTGCTAGACATTTGTGCCAAGTTATTTTAAAATCCTTCAAAGCATGATAAAGTTATAGTCCGGACACAAATGTATGCATATATACTGGATTCCATTAGCTATAAGCTCTAAGTGTGACCTTGACCTTTGTGGTAGGGATGTGGGTCTTGCACGCGACACGTCATCTTGATGTGCTAGACATTTGTGCCAAATTATTTTAAAATCCTTCAATGCACGACAAAGTTACAGTCCGGACACGAATGTGTCATACATGCATATATAGATGAATCCGTTACCTTCAAACTCTAAGTTTGACCTTGACCTTTGAGCTAGGGACGTGGGTCTTGCACGCGACACGTCGTCTTGATGTGCTAGACATTTGTGCCAAGTTATTTTAAAATCCTTCAATGCATGACAAAGTTACAGTCCGGACACGAATGTGTCATACATGCATATATAGATGAATCCGTTACCTTCAAACTCTAAGTTTGACCTTGACCTTTGAGCAAGGGACGTGGGTCTTGTTACGCGACACGTCGTCTTGATGTGCTAGACATTTGTGCCAAGTTATTTTAAAATCCTTCAATGCATGACAAAGTTACAGTCCGGACACGAATGTGTGCATATATGCATATATAGAGGAATCCATTACCTTGAAACTCTAAGTATGACCTTGACCTTTGAGCTAGGGACGTGGGTCTTGTACGCGACACGTCGTGTTGATGTGCTAGACATTTGTGCCAAGTTATTTTAAAATCCTTCAATGCATGACAAAGTTACAGTCCGGACACGAATGTGTGCATATATAGAGGATTCCATAACCTTCATACTCCAAGTGTGACCTTGACCTTTGAGGTAGAGAACTGGGTCTTGCACGCGACACGTCGTCTTGATGTGCTAGACATGTGTGCCAAGTTATTTTAAAATCCTTCAATGCATGACAGAGTTACAGTCCGGACACGAATTGTAAGTGGGGACGCACAGACGGACAGACGGACAGACGGACGGACAGACGGTGCGATTTTAATATGCCTCCCTTCGGGGGCATAAAAAGGTTTAATCGAACGCATCAAAAGTGCTTCTATGAATCAATTCCCAATTCAGAACTACCAAATCGCACCCGTCTTAAGTTAAATGAACATATCGCAATATACCGTAATACCGGTTTGACCATAAGGTTGCACAAAAAAACTGGATCCTTCTAAACGGCAAACAATGTGGTATGTATTTTTTTTTTTTTTTTTTTTTTTTTTTTTGTAAAAACCAGGCTCCTTTTCAACAAAATACATTTATATATACAAAAGGATGGAACGAGCAAATCTTATCAGAATGCATATTCTGGTAATGACCCAACATGTTTTTTTCCTTTGATCGTTTGCAGTCCCGGTAGTCTAACTACAGTATTTCAACTCTGAAGGCCAACCAATTTTACAGGTGGAAAGTGCAAATCTTATCAGAATGCATGAATGTATAGGCGGACCATGATCCAAAATGTTTTTTTTTTCCTTTGATCATTTACAGTCCCGGTAGCTTGTTTAAAGTCCCGGAAGTCTAACTATTTCGACCCCGAAGGCAAAAGGCTGATATTTCATAGCTGTTCACCTTCTCATGCTTTGACAGTAAAAGATGGATCAAATCGTTCAACCTAATTCATTAGACTACAGTCCTGGCAGACTCTGGGATATCTCCCGTCTGACTCTGGGATATCACCATGACAGACGCAGGTTGCAGAAAGACAGATGCAGATACAAGGGAATCAAGGTACCAGACCCTAGCCATTTTACAATTAGACCCCTTGGTTCTTTTACCATATATAGCCAAAAATGTGCACCTCTACACAACCATATTCATTTGTAACCTCTTCATAGTCTTCGGTAACTTTTGGTTACGCTTGGTAACATTTGGTAACCTTTATCTATAATCTATTGTTTTCAACTGTCACATTTTGGTACTGTACTCAAGAGGCTTTTGTTTTCATCCATATTCCTAAACTAACAGTTTGGTTACTTTAGTGACTATTAAACAATTTAAACGAGTTACAAGTTACAGCCCGGACACGAAAAAATGCAAGGACGGACACACGGACGGGCAGATAGACAGACGAACAGATAGGGCGATTTTAATCATGAAAATCGTTACATTAAAACAAACAACACACACAAGCAAACACAAATCAATGAATGAACATACTTGCTTTTATTCTGTTTTTAACCCTACTAATATCGTCCGGCACAACAGATTGTATATCTACATATTTGCAGGATAGGGATTTTAAAGTTTTAGGTTTTGCACCTTTTTTACAAACACTCTGCCAGGAGGTACTGGATGGATTAAGTAGCTCCGGAAACCTGACAGTTCTTTCTTTTTTTAAATCCCCCTGATGAATATAAATTATATAATGTTTCAGTATTGATATAATGTTTCAGTATTGAGCGTTAGCTATCAAAGTAGAAGGAGAAACATATTGCGACCGAAACGTTTGGCTTCGGATCAAAACAAAACCATCTCAAAAGAGTTCATGTAAAGTGTTTGAAATAGTCCCCAACATGAATTTTGGCCTATAAATTTGTATACTTTACTAGCAAATTAGCCATATATTTCATGCACCAAAATGTTCGGGAAAATTCGTAGAGGCTTTCTGTAGTGACTGTTTGGTAAAGAAGTGTTGTTTCCGTTTCATACACCACATACTTTGAGTACCAATGGACATTTAATATGTAGAAAACACCAAAACATTTTATTTCAAGTATCATTTCTCAAAATTGATTACTATCCCCAATAAACTACAATCTTGGTACGAAGATGAATGAAAAACAATAATGATAGTTCGCTGCAAAATACCAGCAATTCAGTTGTTGTTGTTTTTTGACAGTTCTACTTTCACTTTCATTTTGAGTTTTTCCTCATATTTTGAAACATGCATTGCTTGCTTCAATTTCACGACTACCTAGATAGTTATTTTGTATACAGTACTAGTCTAACTATTTCGACTTCGAAAGCAAACCGAGTTTAGTTGTTCACCTTAACGGTTTGACAGTAAAAAATCAAATCTATAAAATGGGTCAAATCGTTCAGCCGAATGCATTAGGCTAATACAGCACATGATAAATACTGCTCTATCAAAAACAACTGATACACTGGCCGGTCTATAGTGTATATATCGGCTACGTTGCATATTTCTCATTTTCTGTAAACTTTGACACACCAAAATTGTAAGTATTCACGACAAAAATATGCAGTATTTCCACAAATCAGGTTTAATACAATATATAACAACAGTTAATAAAATATTACAGGGTACAATGCTGCACACTATAGCTAATTATATATACTTATGACTTTTTTTGAGAATATGTTATGAAAACGTAGGTTGCAATTAAGATGGCGTGTATCGGTATAGGTATCACATGATCAAAACAAACTATATCACAGTGATGATCCCATAGGAGCTCGAGGTCGGGATTATGCTTTTCCGGCTTTGTTTTGTCTTTTTACATTTATTTAAGAACCAAGCTAACAAAATATGATCTTATTTTCCTCGGATCTTAACTTTCATATTTCATCGCTGTAGTACCCGGTAGACTGAAAAAAGAAAAGGAGTGACATACGCCATGTTATCCAACACAAACTGCTAGGAGTTACGTCTCTCAAAAACTGGTTCTCCGTCTACCAATGTGACGCAACATGGAATCGGAACCTATACATGTAAACATTGTGTGGTGGCAATTTCAATCAAAGGATTGAAAGTGCTGGAGGATCGATTGTCTCTGAACAACACAGTCTGCACACATACATGTGTAAATATCAGGACAACATAGACTGTACACATACATGTGTGAATATCAGGACAACCCTTGCACGAGTAAAGTTATAAACTGGAGACACAACTGTCCACAAATTTTGACCTTTCACCATTTGTGTAAACTTTACTTTTGAGATAGGAACCCATGTGCTTACATTATCTCATTCAGTGGCTATGTTCAATTACCCTTTGAAGTATTAAGCTGTGAATCGTAACTGAGAAATGGATTTTGACAAAACTGAACTGAAAATTTATGGTTTGAACAACTTTAAATGTCATTCAAAAGTTATGGGATATGCCCATAAGGTTGATTGTATTGTGCGAATTAATTCGGATTTAACGTCGCACCCAACAGCTAAGGTCATATTGCAACTTCCGGCTTTCATGGAGGAGGAAGACCCTGTATCAGAATTTGGGGGTCATTTAGAAACTCCGAGGGTCATACCCTTTATTGTAAAAAAATAAAAGGCATGACTATGTGTTAAAGAAGTTTTATTCAGTTTATTTCTGTAAAACTGCATGTGATACATCACAAAATGGTGGGTAATCAAAGGGTTGGCAAGACAACAGGTGTTTCTCTTTGGATGCTTTCCATTTTATCACTGCATCTCAAAAGTCAAATTTGTCCACAAAGCGAATTTTTCAAAAGTGCATTCAATCATCGGATATTATTTGGCACACTTAAACCCCGTTCAATAGTGACAGTCTGATCGAAATGACTACAAAATGATCATTAAAATCACTCAGAAAGACGTTTTTGTTTCCCCTATTAAGTTTCGTCGACCATCTCTTGTTGTGCGTCTACGATCTATGATGACGGTATCATAGGAATCAACACACACAATAACGCAATGGTACAAAATGCGGGTCGAAATCAGATGACAACGACGACGCAATAGGGTCAAAATTAGACATATCCCATACCGGAAGCGTATTTTATCAACAATTTATCTTGCATTTCGAAGCGTTTTGAGAGGTTTTGAAATGTTGTTTTTGTAGTAATTTGATCATACACATTTTAATTGCGTCATAGAAGACGCTCTTTGCTATTTCTGTTGCGTCATTGACAAAATGAGTGCGTCAAAACCGCAGAAAACGCGCTCTCGCGGAAACACTGAATTTAGTGTATCCGGTGTAGCGATACGTATTTCACGGGTCTTACATTTCTCATGTCACACCAGTCATAAAAAACGGCGTAGGAAAATAGTTCTATACAGAACAGATACCTCGTTGATTTAAGTTACAAATTATAAGAAAAACAACAATATAATATTATGCTATTCTGCAATGTTTTGATATTATTTAGATCTGTTACTATATAATTTTTAAAACAGAGGACAGTAATATAGAACTACTTTTCGGTCGTATTCGACAAAAATTTGTGTTAAGAGTTCGGCCGTAAGGGTCTGAAATACTCTGTTAACTTTGGATACGATTGAATAAATTCAATCGATCCAAAAACTGGCGGAACAGTTTTTTTAATGTAGCAGTCATGGACTATTATCTTGCCATACCATTTGAACAAATTGAGCACGCTGTCCATGAGTGTTGCAGAAAAAAAGGGACGTCACTCTTAGCAGTTTGTGTTGGATTACATGGCGTAGGTGGTAACATACCACAAAAAGAGTTGAGTAAACTCCGTTTATAAGGAACTTCTTGGGACTATTTGCATGTGTTCCTTATATTCGGATTTTGTCATATCCATTTTACATTTTCATACGAAATAAAGAAAGAACGGAAACTCGGACAGGGATTTTTGTTGTTGCTTATTTCCGGATTTTAGCAGGAAGAGCAATCCATTTCGAAGAAAAACTCATGCAATTGATTTGAAATATTCTGATTGGTTTTGAGGTTTTTTTTATAATCCCCTTTTCCATAAGCAGAGTTGGAATGCCTCTTTACATAATCAACGACACAATGCAACAGTAAATGTAATATTCTTGTTCTAAGTGTGCTGTATTTCTACAAAATCATATTTCAGACTGAAAGTGTTAAGGATATATAATTTAACAAGCAAAGTTTAGGAATATTGGTATTCCCCGCCGAAAGGAGATCTGTTGTGAATTATTTCAGGATGGAAAAATGCCTGTACATGAAATAGTCATTTGAAAGTAACAATGGGCCATAACTCAACGTATAAATGAGTGGATCGCAACGACAGTTAGAATGCAGCATTTACCTAATATGTATACATTCAAGTTATATACAAAGCGATTAATGGGTGAATTTTTGCAAATCATGGTTCCTACACATTGTAAACAGAGTAATTTATTTTACAAAAGTCTTTATTCATAGAAACTGACAACATATGTGCAAATTATCAAGTTAAAATTACCATGTTTAGTCGAAACAACCAACAATTTATTGAAAGGAACTCGGCATTCCAAGCTTCCTCTAGCAGCGTTGCTCGGCGTTCACAGTTAGCCATTCAAGACATGCTCTGTCGTTCCAGCCATTTTTTTCTCATCTGTGCATATCTTCGTCAATCCTTGGCTAATGAACCTGATACTTCACGGTAGTATCAAGGAGGGTTAAGGTTTAAGGAATACTAAAATACTACATTATTCGTAAAATTGAAATATTATTAGGCCGTTTCTGACTGAAATTGATATTTTTAACGGTTTTTGCGTTTTTTACTCGCCATAATTGCTTGTGAAGTCAATGATATTCCGAGAAAAAATACGTGGCGTGTAGGTATTTCATTGCTCTCAAAGTCTGTGCAGGTTACCTGTTCATAGAGACACATAAAATTATTAAAAACAAAGAAAATTGTACACCACCTGTTCCCAAGCTAAAAATAGCTGCTCCGAGTTCGAGATGCCCTCAGAATTCAAAACCGTAGGATCATCACTGTGTATATTACAATCGGAACTCCTCGGGTAATTCCGTCATCCTTCATGAAGCATTCATCACCGAGGAGTTCAGATTGACTATATTCGTCCGTGATCAAAATAGTATGCATCCGCATAAAACAAGGTCTTTCAAATAGTATGGTCCGGAAACGAGCGTAATACGATAAATAACCTGCCTCGGATCACGTGACAAACATCCGGGTACCCGCAATTTTGGAAAAAGAAAGAAATTATTGATACTTTATATCTACGTATATCTCGATATTTTACCAATCAATTTGACCAACAAAGTGATCCTTAATACAATATATGCATTCCCTTATCATTACATAATATTATATTTTACCGATGTTTCGTTTTAGGCGGATTTACGCATTGGAAAGTTGACCTCATACGAACGGGTTTTTTCACAAATGACCACAAGCGGAAAACCGACCTAATTTTAGCGCTTCTTTCCTACTTGCATGGTGTTCATGGGATTGACGTAACATCTTTTTCTCATAGATTTAAGTCTAATGTACGTCTGTTATGTCTTAGATTTTCGTATATCACCCGTATTTTAATTTTCTGGGACGGTTAGATCCGTTCAAAATCTAAAAATGGCGTCAATGGTGATTTTTTTTCGCGATACGGTGATATTTTGTGCACAGGTTTTCACTATATATTTAGGGTCAAATGATGGAAAATTGCTAATTAAAATGTAAATTAAGAGTTATTTTTGAACGGATATGAATTAGATTTTCGTTTTTTTATTTTATAACATAATAACGTACAGTTTTGTAAGACCAGTATCGCGAGTCAAATTACCATCCATCGACGGAATAGCATGGACCGTGTTTAACTCGCGTTAAAGATAATAGTTAATTATTGTAGAGGTTTTAATTTCACAGTTTTACAGAACATTTCATCAGCTTTCCAATTATACCATTTTTTTTATTAAATGTGATATTTAAATGACACAATGACGGGCAGTTTTGCATACAACTATCGGACAAATACCAGTTTACTCGCTCGGCGTGATATATGCACGGCGTGATAAACGGTTCCAGGTAAAAATCGATACCGAGACAAGATTATCAGTACGATAAGACATTTATAGAGGGCGTTTCCGGACCATACTATTTGAAAGACCTTGCATAAAATAATAGTTTTATAGTGTTTTCATGTCAACCACAATTATTAGTTTATACTTATTTATTTATTCTCGATTGCGAAACAAGTTCTTACAATTTATATTTATCGCTCTCGAGACTCATTCCAGATGGAATCAACCTCGAAGAGGCAATGTGGATTATTTGTGTCTTGCCTAAGGACACTACCGACATGGTGACGGTAGGGATCGAACCTGAGGTATTTCGATCCTGAGGCGAACGCACTGCCATTGCGCCACGGCGGCTCCGCAACACAATTGTTGTGTTCTATATTTATTTATTTCTGATTCAAGTTTAATTTTTGAACACTTTTGCTTAAATTGAAGCATACCTGTGTTGTAGATGCGTGTTCAAACAGTTCGAAAATTGTAAGGTACACGACTCTCATTCCCTCGAACCCGGATCGTTCGAACACCCCCGATCGCTCGAACACCTCTTCCGGTCCCGAACTAGTGTTCTTTATGTTTATTGTTCTACTGCGGATGGCTCGAACACCGATGGCTGGAACTCTCGAACTCCTTGTCGGTCCCTTCAGCACAATAATAGTGCAATCCACAACCGTTGGCTCGATCAAACAATTAGTCACCAGCACATTTTGTAATCATGCAAACAATTCACACCTCGACAGGAGGGACGATAATTGGCATTTAATCGGTGCACGCGTAATTTTAGTACGCTTGTGTAATTAATAAGATATAGTACAAACAAATTTAATTAGATGATTTTCGTTCACTAGTTATGTTTTAAATCCATATGTCAAACAATTTGAGTAAAATATGCCTGTATGATGGCTTAAAAAAAATGAGCGACTGTATTCTGTTTTTACATTTCAATAAACGTCAATTAAGGAATCTTTAATAAATAAATGTTTAAATGCTCAACCTGTGACATTATTTTTCATGTGTATATACATAATATAGATGTTGTATTTTTGTATATGTATATATATGCGTTTCCTTTCAGGTACATTGTATGTTATATATTTGACTTGTATGTTTTGTGCATGTATATAATAATTAAGTGTACATGGGTCATATACGTCGTCTGTAGGTCGTACATACTTACGGGTCGTACCGATTATAGCCTCTTTAGAGGATGGTGGACCAAATAAGCACATTTACAAAACGTACATACATACCAACTGTTCGAAGCAAAATCCAAGATGGCCACCGATACCGATGGCTCGAACTCCCGATGGCTCGAACTTATATTCACGGGCCCTTCGAGTTTTAAAAAGAAGAGGATTCTTGTCTTGAAATACGGGGAGTATATTTGTGAGTGACTGACGTCACACACAAATAAAAACCAATGAAAACAGCTGTTTAATGTATGAAAGTGAAGGAAGTTGCTCAAAATATTGCAAGAAGTTGAGCCGGACACTAGATTATGAGTTGCATCAATGCGGTTGATCTCATATTATTTGTAAATGTATATATACTTGTTACTTATATCAAAATGTTGAATAGTATTATGAAAATGTGATTGTTATTGTTTTTAATGTTATTTATTGATAAAGAATATAAAATTAAACACTGATTTTAGTCTTAACTTACAATGACAGAGTGTTTTCAGTTAAATACAATAAGTTATCATGCACTGCGGCTGCTACTAAGAACAATATCACAAGCCGAGTACATGAGAACTGACTGATTTTACTTGAAAAACACTGTCATTGTCTATAATACAGTTTACAAAACCAACAAATCAAAATATAGAGTGGTGCAGTAAGTAGAAGATCTATACATAGTACAGTCATCCTAGCTCAAAAATATGCTAAAGTGGGAATAAATTTGAACAGAAATGAAACATGTATTTTCAGTATCACCAACATCTGTAGTTTCAGAAACAACAAAGTTCCCAAAAGTTCCATTGGTGGCAATAGTTTTTTTTTTCAAGGTCAAGGATACGCCCTTTAAATGTTAAATAGGGTTAAGTTCCCCATTACTTATTGCATCTTTTGCAATATTTTGGTATATTTTAATGGTTTTTGTATTATTTCTTTCAAACATTTTGATTAGCAATCTATTTCTAACATTTTACAGACATTTTAACACCTGACCTCTAACTGAAGGTCAAGGTCAAATGGTTGTTTTAGTAAAAAACACGTAATTCAACTTTGTATTGCATGATCATTTGTTTATTTTTTACTTTTCACCTGTTTCTTCTTTTGTTTAATGTAAACTGACTACTTTTGCATGCAAAACAATTTACAGTGATAAGAAATAAAAATATAAGCTGAATGAAAATATATAAACAGGTTAATAGGATTTCTGTGAAGAACCAGTACAAGACTTCTACCTTCGGTTTTAAACTTCTTACTTTGTCATATAAAATGTCTTGCTCGATGCTAACGAGTGTACCTCACCTACATGTTACAATTTCTAACCCCGATAACATCACCTGCGTAAATACGATAAAATTCACAGATAAACATAAATAGATGTAAACCCCACGTCTTCCCTTATACTCAAAGGTAAAATAAGCGCAACAGTGTTCATATTATTATCCACCGCCCAAAGCGGATGGATATTGTTCTGTCCGTCCGGAATCATAACTCAAGAACCAAGGGATATAATTTCATGAAACTTGGAAGTTTATAATAGCATAATGCCGCGGCGCACACCAAAATTTTGCTAAGATTGGATTAGTTTCTCCAGAGTTATTGCCCTTTAATCGTTATTTTCTTGTATATTCAAAAAATGAAACTCAAATATTCTATTTCTCTGAAACCGGTTATCAAAATATAGTTATAATTGGCCCGCTATATTTAATACGTGGTTGGAAAATGTAACATGTAAGTGAATTAGAGTATAGTTCTTTGAACAAAATGTTATGAAATGAATGAAAATCGCCTAGGAAGGTTCTATAAAGAATATGTTAAACCACTAATATGTAGATTTAGAATTGCCAAAAAGTTGATATTTCTATATTTTATCCATGTAAACATCAAATTATTTTATATGCTAATGTTAACGTTTAATAAGTAACGAAAAGTTTTTATTGTTCGGCCAGTCTAATAACCGATATCGGTCAAACATGCCGGTATCCTCCGGTATCGGGTAATGTGGATCCATTACGTTACTACATATATAACTTTTATTCCTCTATTTTCTGAAGAGTCACATATTATGAAAATAATAAATAAAGTCAAACAAAAACATATATACAATCAAATAATTGATAGAAAGGTTACAATATTAAGTCATGAAATAATGAGACACATACACACATTCCTAAGAGATCTATAGCTGTCAATTTCACTCGAATAAGAATTGGAATCATGGATGACTCACAATTCTACTGTATTCAGTATCCCCTAATGTATCAAGTTTCTGCGAAAGCAAAATAAAATAAAACAAGTTAATAAGGATTTGTACTGAATATTCTTTTAACTTGAATAAATGGTATGGTTTTCTTTAAAGTCATATCAGCACTGTTGTGACACTATTTTTGTACAAAGTTATGTTTTACGCTGACTTAAAACCTTTTTTTTTTAATTTAAAATTTAAAATCACATTTCTTTTTGTTTTTGAATGGAAGTATCACTGTACAGTAACTGACAGTCTATTTTTGTTAGAGCAATAAACTAACAGGTAGCCTAAGTTAACTAAATGGTCGGGATGCACTTTCTATTTTTATCAGACTGGTCTACATTTCATGTTATCCGACTGGTTTACAGCAATAAACTGACAGGCAGCCAAAGTTAACTAATTGGACGGGATGCACTTTTAAATAACGAGACTTTTCAGTAGTCGTGAAAATGTGCGTTCCCTTACATCAACCCCGTCACCTAACTACAAATATAACGAACTCAATTTCAAATTCATATTGTAATTTGTAACTGAAGCACTTGGGCAACCGTATGAAGTGGCATTCAATTCTTTACCAATCATAAAATGTCATATATAAGACATACAAAACCATGATAATATGAAATGCCGTAGTCTACCATTTTACTTTCATATTACTGTATCTTAAAGTGACATTATGCGCACTTTTTTCAAGTAAAAATCCAGCTGAAATAGGTGTGTGTACAAAAGGGTAGAGGAAATAATAGCTTTTAACCCAATACACCAAACTCTTCCCGCTACCAGTACGAAATAATAATTTTCCAAATACTGATTTTCTAATTTTGACTGGGAGAGTCAATTTAAGAAAAAAACAACTGCATGCAGGAGTTGATCCCTTCCACTGCCGTAATCTCTACCAACAACAGCGACACAATCAACTACCATTTTATCAGTCCGATTTGTTTATTTCTAAAGCACCAACTTCAAATACTAATGCGGCATAATCATTAATTTAACACATTTAAATGCACAGCAACCAAAAATTGCTTTTATAAAACTGTCACCAAAATACACTATGTGCAGTAAGATGCGCATAATGTCACTTTAAAGAACATATCATTAGATGCTCATATATAAAAAACTTTCGCTGTAAACCCGTCGGTTACCCAAAGCTGAATGACTTTCACATTAACACACTAGATATTTCGTGCTAATCCTTAAACGCTTTAATGCGTCACCTTTTCAATAAGGGAATTAATTTTCTTCCAATTCGTTCCTTAAACGAAGAAAATAATATTTATTTTGTTTACTGCAAACGATTTTGTGAGGATAGAGGTAGGAATAGTATTGTTTATTCTAAGAATCACTTTAATGGAACATAGCGTTATAATATTACCCCCTCCCCCCCCGCCCCTACACTTCCTGATTTTATTTTAGAAATGAGGCCGCTTAAGGGAGTTCAAGCGCTTATCTAAAATATTCTATTTAGAATTATTTTTTTTCTGAAATTAATGGTTCTGATTTAATTTAACTTACAACAACTGAGTTCTGAATTGTAAAGAGTCAGTCACTACTCCTGGTTATTTTTTCGTTTTCGAAACAAGGACATGATGCATTTTTAGTTTCTTGCTTGTGTTTGATATTTTTGCTCTTTTTGTTAACATTCCCAGATACTGTTCTAACTTTTTGTCAAGATGATGGAAAAAAGATAGATTTTATTGAAACTAAAAAAAAGAAACAAAACTTGCTTTAATAGCAACGATAAAACTGATGAACAATAAGCATGCAATATCTTCTGTTCTTGTAATGTAAGAAATGTGTGCAGGTACAGATGTCACATTTTGCAATGTATGAACTATTTTTTTATACTTCTTAATGTATGAACTAATACTATAATATAACATTCGTTATTGCTTTGTAAAAAGCGCAAAAAGGTAAAAACGTTGTCCTGGTAAGGGATAAATTGTACATTAATAATGTTCTCTACCAACCAGAATCTGCGGACACCGGAAGTAGTTCGGAATGTACTGAAAAGTGTGACATCAGTATACTGTCATGGAACATTGAGGGTCTTTCTACATGTTTTGACGATGAGGATTTTATGATATTGTTTTTCTTAGTGAAACTTGGGAACGTAAAAACGACAATTTCATACTAGAAGGATATGAGTGTTTATCACTTCCGCGAACTGAATCGTTCTCTAACAGGAGCAAAATAGGTCACGGTTGTGTTTGTCTTTATTTTAAAACTTTTCTAAAAGACTGCCTTGAATTAGTTGAAACTAACAGTGGTTTAATATGGGTTAAAGTAAAAAAATACTTTCTACAATATGATTATGATATATATATATATATTTGCTTCACCTACATACCCCCAAGTAATTCAATTTACTTCAATATGCATGAAACAGGTTTTTTGAAACGTTAGAAAGCGGTATAAGTAAATAATCGAAACTTGGTAAATTATCAGTAATCGAGATGTGGTCACAGATCAGACGTATTAGATTGTAGTGACAGTTATAACCGTTATATTAGTACAATTGACTATGATGATTGCACTTTATCAAATTTACCTAACAGAAAATCTATGGACAGCATTGTTAATGCATCAGGGTATAAACTGCTCGATTTATGTCTAAGTACTGATTTGAAAATTGTGAATGGTCGTTTTGGTAACGATGCGGATGTAGGTAATTACACTTATGTATCAAAACTGGGTAATAGCTTGTTCTTTTGAGGGGGCTGCGTTTTTGGTATGTGGCATTCCCTGTTTGATATTATTTTTGTTTTGATTGATTATGTGATTATGGCGCAGGATTTATTTCCCCTGATACGTAATTTTACTGTTCATGACTTGTACACTTTCTCACATCACAAACCCATACAAGTTGATCTATCTTTTAAAGGTATAACTTTGTCAACTGAAAGTTACTGTGTTAATATTGACGTTTCAAAATGGGATAGTAATAAGACAGATTTATATAGAGATGTTTTGAATAATAAAATGCCAAATATAAATTCTATTGTTGATAGTATGTTATCAAATGAAACTGATTTAGATGTTGGTATTGAGAGCATATCACATATATTGTACGATAAAACTTTCAGTGTCTTTGGGGAAACAAAAATAATATATCAGACTAAACATTCACGTAAAAGGAAATTCAAAAGCCCGTGGTATAACACAGAGTGCGAAAGTGCACGACATGAATTAAGATATGCAAATAAATTGTTTAATAAGTATAGCAATAGTGAAAATAGAGAGTTACTAGTAACAAAGAGAAGGTTGTATAGGATAGCGAAAAGGCGTTCAGAAAAGAAAAATATCTTCGTTAGCAGCAAACAATCCTCAAAAGTTTTGGGATGAGATTAAGAAACTGCGAAAGCAACATGTAAAAGATAATAATATATCGATACATGATTTCTATGAACATTTCACAGATCTATATTCAAATGATGAAGTATTTTCTAATGTCAATGTGGAAGAAACACTAAATAGGGATGACGTATACTTTAATAATGTAAAACAGCTTGATGTAGATTTTACCCCTGACGATGTATCTAAAGCTATCTCGTCTCTTAAAAGAGGTAAAAGTTCAGGTGTTGATCAACTTATGCCAGAGATATTTATTGAAAACAAATTGGCACTGTCACCAATATTATGCAAATTGTTTAATTATATTTTTGATAGTGGAAACTACCCAGAATCTTGGTCGAAAGGCATAATAGTTCCTGTACCTAAAAAGGGAAATGTAAACGATGTGAACAATTATAGAGGAATTACGCTAACCAGTGTATTTTCTAAAATATTCTCTATAATGTTAGACATGCGTCTGCGAAAATGGGCTGAAAGCAACGAACTGTTAAATGATTTTCAATATGGGTTTAGACAAAACAAAAGTACGGTAGACTGTATATATTTATTAACTTCTATCATTGATAAAATTGTTAGACATGAAAAGAAAAAGGTCTATGCATCGTTTGTGGATTGTGTTTTGATTTATTATACAGAAATGGGATATGGTTCAAATTGCTTGAATCAGGTGTTAGTGTTAAAATTGTTAACATTTTGCGCAGTATGTATAAGTGTGTAAAGCCATGTGTTAGAGCCAATGGCTCACTTTCAGATTATTTTGACAGTTTTATGGGCTTGAAACAATGGGAACCATTATCTCCCCTCCTTTTCATTTTCTTCGTCAGTGATATGTATGAAAACTTTAAAGGTAACAATATTGATACATTTTCATTAGATGACTTACAGATATTTCTATTGTTGTTTGCAGATGACACAGTTTTATTTTCATATTCAAACGAAGGGTTACAGTTATTGCTCAACAAATTACATAGTTATTGCAAGGAATGGGATATAGCAGTCAACGTCGGTAAGACTGTCGCAATGGTTTTTAAAACTGGTAATAGAGTTGAAAATGTACTATTATATTATGATAATACTTTCCTGAAAGTAGTAGGAAATTTAGGTGTCGCACTCTCCTCTAATTGTAATTTTTATAAAGCTCAAAAGGCTCTTTCTAATCAAGCATTAAGAGCTTTTAAATGTATTATTTGATGTTATCAAGTTAAATATAACAGAAAAGATTAGATTATTTGAAAGTATGATCACGCCAATTTTATCATATGGTTCAGAAATATGGGGATTTCATACAGCAGCAGATATTGAAAAAGTCCATTTTAAATTCCTTAAACAGTTATTGGGTGTACGGCAACAAAAGACTAATTCTGCTGTTTTGGGTGAATTTAGCAGATTCCTATTGTCACTAATTCGCAAAATTAGAATAATAAAATATTGGCATAAAATTATTAAAAATGCAACATCACTAGCATATAAAATTATGTATACGTTGGATTCAAATGGCAATCCCATAAATACTTGGACTAAAAATGTAAAAAAGCTTTTAGCTGACTTAAGCTTCGCATATCTATGGAATGGTTTAAATGTTAATTCAATAAATATCAATAGTATCATTCAGAGACTTTGTGATCAATACCAACAACAATCGTGTTCTGAAATAAATAGTTATTCTGAATTAGAGAGTTACATGTTCAAAACCGACTTTGTACAAGAAAAATATCTAACTGTTGTTGAAAATGAAAAACACAGGAAAGCTTTAGCACGTTTTAGATGTTCTTCACATAAATTAGCAATTGAAGAGGGAAGGTTTAGAAAGATTTATAGACGCCAACGTTTTTGTGCGATGTGTAACATGTGTCAAGTGGAGTCAGAATATCATTTCTTACTTATATGCCCCTATTATATTGACCTTAGAAGGAAATTCTTACCTGGGTATTACTTTGTATGGCCAACAATAACTAAATTCCGAATTTTACTGAAAACTACTAGTAAAAACATCACTGTTAGTTTAGCAAAATTTATTTACGAAGCTACACTTAAAAGAGCTGAAATAAACTTCGAAGCTCATTTTCTTATTTGAATGAGTACAACTGTTTGATTTTGACTTTTGTTTACATATACCACCTGTATTACTACTTGGTCATTGTCAAACATACCATGCTTTTCTATGTACTATACATTGTGTTGAACCGCCACATTGTGTAAAAGGCGATGAACACTAATATGTGTTTAGGCTAATAAAAATTTGACTTGACTTGACTTAAATATATAAATATATTAATAATGATAAGAAAAAAGAAATAAAAAAGATAAAATAATTAAAAAAGCAAGAGCTGTCCCTCATAAGTGACGAATGCCCCCGAAAGAGGTGTCTCACAGTCTGTGTCCTTTCCATGTGCTCAATAAATGTGCTATGTAATTTTAAAATCCTTCCATGCATGACAGAGTAACCATGCATTCAGTATTCCATTACGTTTAAAAACTACGTGTGACCTTGACCTTTGAGGTAGGGACATCGTTCATGCAGACAACACATTATCTTGATGTGCTGAACATTTGTGCCAAGTTATTTTAAATCAATTAATGCATGACAAAGTTACAATCCTGACAAAAATGTATGCATATAAACATAATTCAATGAACTATAAACTCTAAGTAAGTGTGACCTTGACCTTTGAGGTAGGGACATGAGTCTTGCACGAGACATATCGGCATGATGTGCTAAACATTTGTGCCAAATTATTTTAAAATCCTTCAATGCATGACAAAGTTACAGTCCGGACACAAATGTATGCATATATACAGGATTCCATTACCTATAAACTCTAAGTAAGTATGACCTTGACCTTTGCGGTAGGGACATCGTTCATGCAGACAACACATTGTCTTGATGTGCTGAACATTTGTGCCAAGTTATTTTAAATCAATTAATGCATGACAAAGTTACAATCCTGACACAAATGTATGCATATATACAGAATTCAATGACCTATAAACTCTAAGTAAGTATGACCTTGACCTTTGAGGTAGGGACATGGGTCTTGCACGTAACACATCGGCTTGATGTGCTGAACAGTTGTGTCAAGTTATTTTAAAATCCTTCAATGCATGACAAAGTTACAATCATGACACAAATGTATGCATATATACAGGATTCCATTACCTATAAACTCTAAGTTAGTGTGACCTTGACCTTTGAGGTAGCGACGTGGGTCTTGCACGCGACACGTTGTATTGATGTGGTAGATATTTGTACCAAGTTATTTTAAAATCCTTCAATGCATGACAAAGTTATAGTCCAGACACAAATGTGTGCATATATGCATATATGGAGGAATCCATTACCTTCAAACTCTAAGTATGACCTTGACCTTTCAGCTAGGGACGCGGGTCTTGCACGCGACACGTCGTCTTGATGTGGTAGATATTTGTGCCAAGTTATTTTAAATCCTTCAATGCACGACAAAGTTACAGTCCGGACACGAATGTGTGCATTTTTGCCTATATAGAGGAATCCATTACCTTCAAACGCTAAGTGTGACCTTGACCTTTGAGCTAGGGATGTGGGTTTTGCACGCGACACGTCGTCTTGATGTGGTAGACATTTGTGCCAAGTTATTTTAAAATCCTTCAATGCATGACAAAGTTACAGTCCGGACACGAATGTGTGCATATATACAGGATTCAATTACGTTAAAACTCTAAGTGTGACCTTGACCTTTGAGGTAGGGACGTGAATCTTGCACGCGACACGTCGTCTAGATGTGCTAGACATTTGGGCCAAGTTATTTTAAAATCCTTCCTGCATGACAAAGTTACAGTCCGGACACGAATGTGTAAGTGGGGACGCACAGACGGACGGACGGACGGACGGACAGATGGACGGTGCGATTTTAATATGCCACCCTTTCGGGGGCATAAAAACAAAAAAACTTTTTAAGTTATTGATAATAGTAAATAGATAATGTTAGTTGAAAATACTAATATAATTCATGTTGCTTCACAGAAACTTCTAGGAATTCATATAGATAAAAGTTTAACATGGAAAACACACATAGATAAAACGTGTACGAAAAAACACAAACCAAAAAACAATTGAGTTCTGTACCACTGTAAGATGCAGAAAAAAGGAATACCCCTCAGAGATGAGGCCACAATGGGGTTGTAACATTTTTAAATTGCTTTTTTTCTTAAAAGGCTTGTCAGAATTTGATTTTGTTGGCACAAATAATCATTTTTTGCGAGCCGCTTGCGAAAGCTCGATATAGTTGTCCAAATGGCGGTTCAGTGTTCGCGCATGCGTGCGTGCATGCGTCCGTCCGAGTTTAGCTTGCCCGGGCTGTAACTTATCCATGGATCAAGGGATTCTTAAATAACTTGGCACAAATAAATGTTCACCATCATGAGACGGAGTGTCATGCACAAAAACCATGTCCCTAGGTCTAAGGTCGTCACACTTAGAAGTTAAGGGTCAAATTCAAGAATGACTTTGTCCGGAGCATATCTTCTTCATGCATGGAGGAATTTTGATGTAACTTGGTACAAATGTTTACCACCATGTGACGGAGTGTCATGCGCAAGAACCAGGTCCCTAGTTCCAAGGTCAAGGTCACACTAAGAGGCCAAAGGTCAGATACAAGAATAATTCAAGAATGACTTAAAGAATTTAAAAAATCAGCATTACTAGAAAATATATTTGAAATACACCAGCTATAATAATTTTCAATAATTGGTAAAGTTTGTTTTGCCTGTCAGTTTATTTGCGTTAAAACTTATCTATTTAATCGACACATAGAGATATACCTATGACCTTAATAATGCATAAGCGGGCAGAAAGATAAAACCTAAAACCTAAATTTAATGCAGGATAGGAAAGAAAGGTATTATTGTGATTTTATAGTTATTTACTTGAATCTTAATTCAACTGGGACATTCTTGGTAACGAAGACGCTCAGTAGCAGTTAGGCCGTATAGAAAATGGGGAAATATCTTACCTGTTGTAGACTTATTACATATTTTGCGATAGGACTTGCTTCTTTTGTGGAGATACATAAAGATATAACTGTAAAACCGACGCCAGATCCGCTTCTCAGTCCAGCTGACAGCATTGATGTTTCGATGAATTGCACAGGCTCCAGGTCCGACATAAGGTATTATATAAAAAATAAGATGAGATGGACATTTGTTGCAAACAGTGGGAAAGAACTAATTTTGACAGATAGCTTTTTCTTAACGGAAGCTGCGGTCGCTTTGTTCAATGACCCGAATGCACGTTTGTTATTGACGTATCACCAAAATATCAGTGGTTTCAAATTTGGTATTACCATTAGAGGTGTGTCAAGGGCAGACAACGGTATCTACCGATGTTCACTAGTTGACGAAGAAAGTCGAGTTATTGACTCAAAAGATGTCAAGCTCACAGTGGTCAACCCAATAGAGAGAATGCGTATTGAACTGTATGACGCACACCACCTTCTTATTTCCGCTGCCGATTCACAAGTCTCACAAAATTCACAAAAATTAAAGATTGCGCCGGGACAATACGTGGTGAAATGCAGGACATATGGTAGCAATCCTGACCCAGTGATGGATCTATTTCTAAATGGCCAGAAGCTAAATGTTTCTATCAAAACAAAACAAGACAATTTGAGTCAATTTCAGTCGTACACTGGCATCTTAAAAGCTCATAGTTTCGCAATTAATGCACGTAACTCACCACAGACTCTAATTTGTAAAGCGAATATTCCGGGTGATTTTTACCAACCAAGCGACGCTGAAATAACCGTGATGGTGAAAATTACAAAGCCTAGTATGTTATGTGAAAATGCAAGGCTGTCTGTTGGTGATAGATTCAGAAAAATAATATGCAACATTTTGTTCGATCGCAACAAAGACGATCTTGTTTGTGAAAATGTCAGCTGGCTGTTAGGTAAGAGGGAACAGCTAATCGAGAATGACCAGAGCTGGATGGACGAGAGTAAAGAATTTGACAATTTGGAATCTAACTGCATGGAAACAAATCTGGGACTGAGTGCTATGCTTCACATTCGTACAGTTAATGACAAAATTTTGCAAGAAAACATCTTCATTGTTTATAGAAAAGGAGAAAACGTCCACAAACATCCAATCACTTTGTACAATGTTACTACCGCTTCAGCAAGTGTTGTGACTTCATTGCCTGTCATGATTTTACTTGCATTGGCACTAATCTCAGGACAGATATGCTAAAATCAAAGTTACATCCATTTCATCGTAGTTATCGTCTAATAAACCACATTTTTTGCCGTCCTTATAAAGCAGTTATAAACCACTCAGGCCTCCGGCCGTCGTGGTTAATATCCAAAATTATTGTGTTTTAGATGACGAACATCGCTGGAACGGATGTTATTTCATAAATGAAATGCATTCAGTCTGATAGGATTTTGCGTTTTTAACTTAAATGTATTTGTGAAATGTATTCATACGCCATTCATAGTCGTTTTTACGTGGGAATTGTTTTGTTTATATATTAGTCAAGAAATTTTATTGTGTGTGTATATCCATTTTTTCTGTTTGAGTTCAGGTATCTCAACAGTATAGTCCTGTAATCTCCACAATACTTGTCAATCTTGAGATAGTTTTTATGGGTTTTTTTTTTTTCAGATACACTTGAACAAAATAAAAATAATTCTAAATCATTGTGAATCGTCCTCATCACAAGCAAATATGAGCTTGAAAATAGATGGCAATATTTGTTTTGATAAGAAAACTATTGCTGAAACTTTTAATTCATTTTATACCACAGTTGCAGCAAAAATTCGTTGAAAAACTGCCAGCTAGTGAACAGCAGTATGGTAAAACATTTGTGAATATTTACATAAACTTAGTTCTCATAAAGCTACTGGTCTGGATGATAGCCCATCACACTTTATAAAAGATGGTGCTTCCATAACTGCAAGTCCCCTGGCTCATGTCATCAATTTGTCTGTAGTTCAGGGAATTGTTCCCGATGATCTTAAGATGGCTAGAGCTGTCCCCCTTTATAAGAAAAACGATAAAACTTCTGTTGGTTATTATCACCCTGTCTCTATTTAAGTATAGTGTCAAACATATTTGGTGTATGATCAGGTTGAGTCTAACTTTAAGGGAATAGGATTAATTTATGAATTTCAGTCAGGTTTTAGAAGTGGTTTTCCTACTGATACCTGCTTGATTCATTTAAATGATTTTATCAGATTCGAAATCGATAAATGTAATATTGTTGGCATGATACTATTGGGTCTGCAAAAGGCATTTGATACTGTAGATCACACTATTTTGCATATGAAACTTCAAGGTTCTGGACTCGGTAACGACATTTTAACATGGTTCAGATCTTTCCTTTCTGACAGGCAGCAGCTCGTAGAAGTGGCCGGTACACATTTTACAGCTGCTCCAGTAACCTTAGGCGTCCCTCAGGGGTCTATACTTGGGCCAATTCTTTTTAATTTATGTGAATGAGATATCAGCAGTTATAAAAGAAAAACTTCTGTTGTATGCTAATGACTCCGGAATTCTCGTGTCAGGTAAATGTAAATCTGGTGGTGAAAAGAATGTTGTAAGTGATTGGTTAATAGACAACAGGTTTTCCCTACACTTATGTAAAACAGAGTCTATCTTATTTGATTCCAGTAGTAGGTTAAAGTCAGATCCTAATCTCAAGGTCACTTGTAATAGTGTACATTTACCTATTAATCCTGCTTCAGCTGTCAAATATCTAGGTGCTACCTTGGATCAAAACCTGTCATTTGACTCCATGGCTCGTTCAGTACTCCAAAAGGCTAATTCAATGTTAAAGTTTTTATATCGCAAACGGGAATACCTCACTCAACATTCTTAAACATTACTAGCCATGTCCCTGATTTAGTGCCGTTTTGACTATGCCTGTTCTATTTGGTACAATGGTCTGGCACAAGTTTTAAAAAATAAGTCACAAGTCACTCAGAACAAGTTTATGAGGTTTGTACTGGATTTCAACTGTAGAAGTCATATAGATGCAGAACATTTTAAACAACTCAATTGACTACCTGTTAAAGAACGTGTAGAACAGAATATTCTATGTCATGTGTTCAAGATCAAAAATGGTTTAGCCCCAGTTTACATGGGTTACCATTTTGTGTCCCAAGATAATGTTCATAATTATTACACAAGTCTTAGTAATAAAGGTGCCGTTGCTATTCCTAAGGTAATACATTTTGGGTCCAATTCCTTTTGCTTTATGGGTTGCACTTTGTGGAACAGGTTACGTCTTAAGGTCACTAAAATCACTAAACTCTCTGCTTTTAAGGTTGCTGTTAAAAACATTTCTTAGATAGTTCAAAGTATTTTATTTTTTTATCTTTAATTGAATTCAGTAATGAATAATTTTGGTATGGTTCATATAGTTCATTGATGTTTAATCTTCCACTTCGTTTATTTTAAATGCATTTACACAACTTGTTTAATAAATAAGATGTAGGCATTTCAATTGTCAGTCAGCACTGTGATATTTGCATGTGATATAATTACTGTCTCACAGAAATGAAATGTGATAATTGCATTAAATTATATTATTATTTTTTGATAAGATTCAAGTTAAAAATATGTGATAATGATAAAGCAATTTGTGATAATTAAATTATAATATAATTAATATGTGTTCCTTATTTTGTGATAAGATAAGATAAGATAAGAAATATATTTTTATTATAGTGACATGTGTAATAACATTTTCATAGTACATATAAACATAACCATACAAATTTACACCCGGCCCAATGGTGTGTTACTGTAATAAAACATTCGGTTGCCAAAAATCTTGGAATTTACTAGATAATGAAAAAGTAGCTGATAAAATGATTACGTCTACCTAACGTGTTTAATGCAGTCATACTTATTTACCACTTTTAATATTTCGTAAAAACAAAAATAATATCAAACAGGGAATGCCACGTACCAAAAACGCAGCCTCCCCAAAACGAGCCCCACAGCACCCAGAAGTGCACACCACCAACACACACACACACGCACGCACGCACGCACGCACGCACACACACACAACACACACACACACAATCATGCACACACACAAACATACACCACCAACACACACAAGCATACAAAGCAAACACGCGAGGACAAAACGAACAATTAACGGAACACAGTGGGTTTACTATTTTACTAAGTTTACTATTGTGCCTTTCAAATAGCAAGGTAACAAAACTAACTGATATTAGAACCTTATATATACGTATAATGTCTTATTATGATTTAAACTATTTGAGTGTATTTATACAAAATAACTACTTTTTGTATTATTTTAACATATTACTATGTACATAAATTGTATAGTATTCCAGGTCTCAGTACTTTAATAAACTTTTGGTACAAATTTGATTTTAGTAGAAGCTGTTTCATGTGTGACATCCTTATTCGAAACGAAAGTTAATAAGGAAGGCTGCTGAAAAAGCAATTGTGCAACCAATGCCTTGTATTTTAACAAAAACGATAGATTCAAGGCATTACCGTGGATATAAAATTCATAATTCTGAGACTCTACATCAATTTGTCTACACTCTGTGTGTTTCAGAACAGTGAAAAAAGTATACATAACGAAGAAAAATTGCAAGTTTGCTTTCATGTTATACGTAATATATGAAGGAAGTATTTACCTATTATATGTAATACACCACAGTTTCAAAGTATCATACATTTTATTAAGTAAGTATACTTATATACTTAAAAGTACTCCTTGTTGATATAAACAACTCCATATGAAATAAAACAACAGGGTGATGTATTATGTAATCTTAATACATATCTATACTTTTACTCGGTCTTTGAGTAACAGAATGGACTTAAACCATTTTAGTCAAATTAATGGTAAAGAATACTTCTCCTTAACAGATATGCTCTTACGATAAATTTAGTAACCTTTCTAATGTGTGACTGCATTAACATGCGTAGCTTATCAGATAGAGATAACGAATCATCTCGCACAAAGGGAATGTCATTGAAAATATTAGTTCTTAAGTTTGTATAAGTATCACAGGTGAATATAAAATGGCTTTCACTTTCCACTTCATCATTGTCACAAAATCGGCACAGTCTTTCTTCAGGTGCTTCAGTTAAAATACCAAAACGGAATTGACAAAATAGTGATCGTTCATACTTTTTCAGATTAATTGTCAGATAGCTTTCTTATAAAAGGACTCTTTAAAAGTACGGTATGTACGAATTTTTCTCACATTTCGGACCTCCCTTTGCCATTTCTCATTGTGCATAACATGTAGGCTATTCTTTACGCTAGAATATACTACTGACTTTGTATTGAATTCGCGGCTTAGATTTAAGTCATGCATAATTGTTTTCACATCACTTGACCAATTTTTCATACATCTCTCGTAATCGGAGTTAAATACTTTCTTTGTAAGTCTATCTTCATTCATTAATTGTAAGAGCGCAAAATGCATTTTTTCCGTGTGAATGAGGTCGGTAGCCAGCCAGAATCACCGTACAGGGCCAAAATTGGGGCAAAACGATGTACACCGAAAATGTATCTTAATGCACGATTTTGGATATTGTCTATGCTTTGAAAATGCTTAAAGCTCCACGTTGACGCTCCGTATTCTAGGATTGGTACAACACAGCTGTTATAGAGTTTTTCATATGTATTAAATCCGACATATTTTAAATTGTGGAGTTTGCTGATAATAGAACCTAATGCACGGCCTGCTCCTTGTGATACTGATTACTGTACATGTGTTCATTGCCCAATGGAAATAAGAGTTTACTCTTTCTTTGTGTTATCCCTGGTTTTGGTGTGCATGCCATTGTTATTATGTTCATGTTGTGATATTGTTGTTGTTTTTTTTTGCATTCATGTTTATTTTAGCCATGTATGTACTCCATACCAAAATAAATCATAATCTCTTAATCTTAATATATGTTACTATGAATAAAAATCTAAGGTCACCGGCCTTGGGTTGTCTGCCCTTAAAAATCAGAAAATTTGACACAATACTGTGTTCACCGGCAGCTAATTCAAAATCAAGGCCAGTGACCTATGATTGTTATTTAAGATTTGTTTCAAACTTGATTCTCAGTCAACATGTCAAGTTTGAAGAAATTCTATGAAAAGGAAAATCTCGGCCCTTTATACAATTAGGTAACTGTAGCTGACGTTTTCAGTTGAAATGACGGTACTGCAGTGGTACAAAATTTATTTTGTCATGCGATGGACACAATTTATTCAAAACTGTAAAGTTAATGTTTTATTGGCCGTTTAATTTAGATCGTGCGTCCGTCATACATTCTTGTCCGGGCTATTTCTCAGGAGACATAAACCACTAAATTCGTAATAACTTAATGGACTGCTTCACTATGAAGAGTATGTGCGCATTCGTTATCACTTTGATAACTTTTCCCTATACCACAGGCTGCAATTAACTTCTTTAACAAAAGGAGATGCGCATATTTCAAACATTTTCCGGTTCGATGATTACTTCCTTTTTATTTTATGTACACATATATAGCACTTTCGTACATTCTTGCCCGTAATAACTCTCGGGAACCACTTATATGAGATATATGAATAGGAGAATATGCGCATATTATCAGCATGTTCATGTTCAGTGATTTTTGACGCAGTTTTTGCCATTACTCTTAGCTAACCCAACAAAGTGCCCAAATGAGCTATTAGGTCCACTAACCGTCCAACGTCCGTCGTACGTCGGCCGCAGTATGTTGTACGTATGTCCGTCTGCCCATCATTTCATTCAAACGACATCTCACCTGAAACAACTAAGCCAATGTTGATGAAACTTGAAAAATCTATAAAAAGTTCATCTTTAAAAAAACAATGCCTCGAGCTTAGATATTTGGCATGAAGCATTGGGTAGTTGACATCTACTAAGATTGTTCAAATCATGACCCCGGAAAAATTTACCCCGCCCGGGGGCTAAATCGAATGGTCATAAAGTCCCCGAAAACATCAGTACAGACAGTATCTTCTTAATCGGTAACTGATTTCTGTTTTTTCAATACTGTAACTCATGTGTTATTGCTCATTACTGTATTTTATCATTACTGTAACTCGGGTGTTATTGCTCATTATTGAAACTCAGGTGTTATTGCTCATAACTGCATGTCTGTGTTTTAGTTATCATGATTTGACATGTTTTAACTGTTTGTATTATGAATGCAATGTTTCTAGGAAGGCTTCGAGGAAAATAAGTTCTTATTATTAATAATAATATAAGAATTATAAGAATAATATTATTATATATAGTCATTATTGTTATAACATCCCTCCAGCAATCTAATGATAGCTATACATTTAAAGTTTCCCAGCCTGTGTTAAATGTTCCTTCGAACAACATTATCAATACATGACAAATACAAGCTTTGAATATATCATCAATAATAATTTAATTATGTCATTCCCAAGTTCATATCACTGTCAGTATATTTGAGTCTTAACAAAACATCTTGGCGCCGTATTGTCTTGCCCGTGTGTTAAGACATTCGTTCTGTGCTTTACTGCGCACCGCACAGAACTTGCAAGTCTTAACATAACTACTCACAAAATACAAAAACCGGTTTGCAGTGGGCAAGACTTGCTATAGAACGTATGCAAATGTTAAATAGATCGTTATTCAAATTCGGCTAATCAAAAAAGCAATATACATAAAAAACTTCAATTTTGGATTTATGTGACATAAAATCGTTCGTTTTTAGAGAACATGACTGAGCTCTACGAACATGCTTGAAAATCTTTATTGGTGGTTCAGCAAAAATATTCTCCTAATCTTACAAATTTAATTTCTTTGTGACTAACAATTTCTTTCTTAAGAATCTTGTAAATATCCATTTCTTGATGTGTCAGTCTTCAATCTACCGTGGCGTTTTAGACACCTATTGGACACGCCTGTTGCGTTGGAAGCTGTGGTTGCGCCGCTTGCGCGCAGAGAATGAGTACCCAAATTCAGTGAAGGTGCTACTATCTTCAGCTTTTTAACTATACATTCCCCTGCTCTGGTGTAACTGAGCTTTTTTTTATCTTTTTCTAATAAAAAACAATTCATTTAAAATCTACATGCTGGTCTGAACAAGTAATAATCTGTACGTAATTTTAAGTTTGCGCATGATAAATATCTGCTTAACATTGCGTATGGACAAGCGCAAGTGGTACCTTTGGAAATGAAAAATTGTCTGCCCTCGCGATATAATATGTCTGTTTTACTTTTTCTTCATTGAATCGGTAGAAACCAGTATAACAAAGAAGAACAAATGTTAAATCTCGTAGATGGTTTGGATCTTTTGAATCCTTAAACATGCTGCACAGTTCCACCAAATGTTCGGATGAAATAACATCTTTCTTCTGTGTAGGTCTCTTTTGCTGTAAGCGACCATCGGCCACGGCGGTGTTCTTTACAGGCATAACAAAATCATTACAAAAATCATTCAAAAGTGCATTTAAAAATCGGTTACATACTTTTAAAGTGTTCTAAAAGGTGTATTATTGGACATATTAAGAATATATACGGAAAGGTATTGTACTTTCTTGTTACTTCTACTTTACGTGACTAATGATCATGAGTGAAGTGCTAGCGGGCGAGTCCTCAAATTCGGACAATCAAAATGTAAATAAATACGGGGTTCCCCTGGTATTTCTAAGAGAAAGTGATGTATTCGGACGTCGTAAACCTATTCAAAGTCAACAACAATGGCTAGAACATTCTGAACTGTATTTAGCAATAGGCGAAAATTATGTAGCCTCGCATATGACAGGATTGCAAAGAGTTCGAGGGTTATTGAGGATTTACCTTGATAACCTTGAAGACAAAGTTAAACTTATGACAAGTGGGGTACATGTAAGGGGCAAGCGGGTCAGTGTTCTCAACACCAATCCCGATCGTCTTGACGGTGAACAAGCCACTAGAGTTTGGATCAAGAACATCCCACTCTCAGTCGATGACGGGCTTATAAACCGCACTCTCACACTAAAAACCTCTTAACCGGGAAAGACTTCGCATAAATGATAAGCTAACGAACTGTGAAACAGGCGATAGACTTGTTAACGTGAAATCGTCTACCGTTAAGGAGCCTTTAACTCAGTTTATGAATTTCGGGTATTTCAAGGCACGTGTATTACATGTCGGCCAAGCCAAAAACGAAAAAAGGCCAAAGAAATGTACTAAGTGTGTCTGTGAGGATCATACATTCAATGAATGCCCGAATGACTGGGTCTGCAAACGGTGTGAGAAAACAGGACATAAGATGTCCGAATGCCAGCTAAACGATGCATCCGATTCCGAACTAGACTCAGAATCAGACTCTGAGGCGGACAACCATTTAGAAGTGAAGTTTGATAAAACAGAGTTCCAACCATGGTCCGCATCACCGACCACCATTGGCAAAACCACCAGTCATGCAACATCACCGACCACCATTGACAAAACCACCAGTCATGCAACAGCACGTGCTAACAACCAGAAGTCAAGATGATTATCTGACTCCCAACAAAGATAAACCTCAACTGGTCAATGAACGCTCACCACTAACAACAGCGGAGGAATATCGTGATAAGTGTGATCAGAGAGGATCGAAAAAACATAAAAAGAAAAAGTGATCTCCATACACACTATTTATTTCGCAGTGTTTTCAAAATTGAACGTTCTAATGGACCTGAGATTTAAAAACGACTCATATATATTAATCAGCTTTTCATTCAGATGCTGAATAAAGCTCATTTGCTAATCATAGGTAAAAGACCTATCAACGCAAAATTGTGTACAAAATACAGGTAAAATGTTATCTGTTTATTCCGTTTATATGAAATATGAATGTATTGCACAACTAAATATTGCACGTAAAATCATAATTGTATGTATTGCACTACTAGATATTGTACATAAAATCATAATTGTTTCTTGCACATTACAAGAAATCGTTGATATGCTATTCAAAATAGACATTTCCACTGTGGGGAATCACGTGACTTTGTTTTGATAGACTTCACGGACAATGGCGGAAGATAAACACCGATAAGTGCCTGATTTTCGTACTTTTTCGTTCATATTACTTTCCACTAATTTTGATGATATTCCAGACATATCCTATACCCTAGCCATTAAAATTTTGCGTATTTTGGTTCCTTTCCCTCCACTGAAGTATGCATAGATTGTTGGGAATGCATTCAATTGTAATCGTGGAAAAGAATTTTGGCGACCTTAACCTCACGGACTATCTAGTATTTTTCTAATAAAAGGGATAAAAACTTATCATGTGACGTGTTTTTTAGCCCAAATAAATGCAAAATATTATTGTTACATCGTATGGATGTGCGCAGATTTCATTTCTTGAATTTTAAGGAGTTATCACTATTTTTACAAAAATGCTAGATTACACGTAATACATTTTTAGGCTAGATTACACGACACTGGTATGTTACACTACACGCATGGAATTATGTTGCACCTTTTCCGACATACTGTGCATAATAATCCTGTGTAACATATGTATTTGTAAGACTCGTGGTTATTTTATGTATTCATTTAATCTATATTCAATATTTGATAGAAAATGCGTAATTGTTTAGGCAGTTCAACATCCAGGTAATAATAATTTGAACTGCAGTTATGACGTTTTTTTTATCTTGGTTGATAAATATAATCTTTATCTTTATCAAACAATCAAGGACTCTTTATATTTAAGATTTCATAGATAGGCACATGTGTACTCGCAATTACATATCAAAACAAATTATACATACATATCATATCAGATTTTTATTGTCTATATATATATCTTTTTTATACCTAAAAATCGACAAATAATATTTATATACTTGCTACATGCCTTTATAGGTTGATGGTTTGTTTATTTCAATATTTTCGACTGTTTATACGGTTTTTAATGGTTACATTTTTAACATAGACTTTAAAACCATATGTACTGTCGCAAACGATATTAAATAGTTAACCCTTTTCTAAGGCACAATTGTGTATTACTGATCGTTTGATTTTTGCGACTATATTTATACGTTATTTATCCGACGCAAACTTGAACGACATAAGCAACCAGGAATGGCGATGCATTAGTAGTGCTTATGAATTGTATATGACTGTCTTTGTTCCTCACTATTCACTATATCTGACATTTATGTGACAGTGTTTTGACCCTAACAGTAGCTTCAATTGCATATTGGCCCTAAATCACACTATCCAAATAGACACTACCCAAGTTAATTTTATTTATTGTGATTTCAGATCATGGGAAGACGAAAAACTCACTTGAGTCTGAAAGGCCAAAGAATCCATAAAAGAAAAATAAGATCATCTGTTCCAAAACAGCCACTACAACTGAAGAACTATGTGGAAAGCGAATACTGACCAAAACACCCGTAAAGTCGCCCATTAGCCAGTCACTTCAATCGCCAGATAAAGCATCAGCAGATTATAAGAAAGGAACATTCAATTTATCAAGTTGTCTGTTAAAGGACTTCAGTAAGTGACCAATTAGTCATGGGCCGCAAAGTTATAATAAGCTATTATGTGATGACGAGTGGCTGCCAGATACCCATGAAACTTCGCACTGACACAGTATATAAAATATAGTAAACATTTCATGCTTTATTTACTGCACCATACACAAGTATGCATGATACTTATCACTTCTGTGAAGTATCATTAAACTCTGACCAGAGATTCTGGATATTAAGAGCGACCTAGTGACCCGAAACATGGATCATGCACAATAAGACACGGTACTTATCACTTTGGTGAATGCCTAAATCACTTTTGTTAAGTATCTTTAAGTTCTTACCAGGGACTTTGGACATTTACCGTCCACACGATTTAACTATCTCAAGCCCCTGTGACCTTGACATTTCAGCTTAGTGACCCGAAGCATGGATCATATGAAACTAGGCATTGTACTTATCATTTCTGAGAAGAATTATTAAATTCTGAGCAGGCGTTTTGGAGATTTAGCGTCTACAAGAATTTACTATCTCGAGCCCCTGTGACCTTGACGTTTGACGTAGAGACCCGAAACATGGACCATGCAAAACTAGGCATGGCACTTATCACTTCTTTGAAGTATCATTAAATTCGGACCATTGGATTTGGACATTTAAACTTCATCAGATTCCGTGTACAGACAGACAGACAGACAGACAGACTGACATACGGTCAGACAAACAATCTGATTCCAGTATACCCCCTTTACTTACACTTTGTGTTCGGAGGTATAATTGTATAACTTATATTAGTTTTAGTTTATAGCACTTTCGTGGAAATATATATAAGGTCTGACACTTTGTTTGTGTTTATCGACAAACTGTTGGCACGAAAAAGGGTTAGAAAGTTAATTACATGTAGTAACACTCGTGTAGTTAAGCAAGTGTGCTATACAAGTGCCGTGAAATCTAGCCTAAAAATGTACCACGTGTAATCTAGCATTTTATAAAAATAGTGATAACTCCTTAAAATTCAAGAAATAAAATCTGCGCACATCTATAAGATGTAACAATAATATTTTGCATTTATTTGGGCTAAAAAACACGTCACATGATAAGTTTTTTATGCCTTTTTCGGAAATATACTAGATATAGTCCGTGAGGTTAAGGTCGCCAATATTCTTTTCCAAGATTACATTTGAAAGCATTCCCAACAATCTCTGCATACTTCAGTGGATGGAAAGGAACCAAAATACGCAAAATTTTAATGGCTAGGGTATAGGATATGTCTGGAATATCATCAATATTAGTAAGTAATACGAACGAAAAGGTACGAAAATCAGGCACTTATCGGTGTTTATCATCCGCCATTGTCCGTGAAGTCTATCAAAACAAAGTCACGTGATTCCCCACAGTGATTTCATTAGTATACAGTATAAAGCAAGAGTCTGTCACATGGATCGTTGCAACTATATTATATGTACATGTAATATTGCATCATGCTTTATCGCACTCAAATTTACATTTAGGCGTTAAAAAAAATATGTTTGTTTCAGGTTTCCCGACCTACCCTATTTTTTTGCCCCGACCCTAGAACATTTTTTGCGTGTTAATATTTTGTAGCATTTATTCATTAAAATTATGTTGAATTTGGTTTGTTTTAGAATAAATACATTCCATGCCCCCCCGAAAAAAAAATATCAGAACAGAACATATAGTTTAATAACATTAAGCATATACAGCTTATGTTCTTTTATATAACATTCAATAGCATGCATAAAGAAAAGTATATTATATAAATTATATATATACATGTATATCAAAATATAATATTCAATTTACTTTTTAGTGAGAGTGCGTAAAAAAGCAATTCAGGTTGTAATGAGAATTGAAAAATATAGACCCATTTTAACAATACATATACGACAGCGGATCAATGGGATTACGTTTGTTGCCCTAGAACATGAAATGAAATGTCACTACACAAAGTTTGAACGCTTACAAATGTTACTACAATGCATTTATCCTGTCGTTTCGTATTTTAAAGGCTTTGTTGCAGTATTGCGCTAATTTTAAGACTGTGCTTTTTCTGGTTGAGTTAAGAAGTTTTACAAACTTATACATACTGGGGTTTCTTACATAATAATTTGATATGTACATACTTCTAATTTCGTTGTATAGTGAACAAATTAATACAAAGTGGTACTCGTCTTCAATATCGTTGACGCTGCATAAAGAACACTTTCTTTCATTCCTATTAATGTTATTGTGTCTACCTGTTTCAATTTCCAAATTGTGTGATGATAATCTAATCTTTGTTAATGCGTTTCTTAATTTAAAACTACTTATCATATTTAAATATTCAGCTCTTTCAAAATCATTTTTTATTTCTTTGTACAGATATAATGAGGAACATAGTTCAATACTAGTGCGCCAAGGTGTTACATAAATATCTCTCATTCTACATTTTAATAACGGTATAAAAATGTCTAAATTTACTGACTCCGGAAATAGCCACACATCATTAAAGCCTGTACTCTGTAAAATTGTCATAACTTTCGTTGACCAATTTACAACATTTGGGGTTGACTCAGTTTCTGATCTCTGTTTTTTCTATACAATTCAATGTACAATTTTATGAAGCCAGACCTGTCCCTTCAATATAACCAGAATATGCAATGTATTCCATGGGGAGTTAACTCGGTCAAGTTCAAGTTTCAGTCAAATATATCAAAAGACGCTGTGATCTCTCTTGTTTTACTACTGATAAAGTACATGTAGTATCTCAAGCAGATCTTTAAGATCCTGGTAGTAAATACCGTATCGAGACATAGATGCGTCGGTACAGTCCGGGTCAGTCATACCAAATGGAGATTCTAGAAAAGGTCAATGGCATAATGAAAAACAATTTTAGTTGTCCAAACCTATAAATGCAGTCCCTCAATTAAGAAAATACAAGTTTTGCTTCAACAGACACCCTTAATCTGCCGTACATCAGCTCTTTAAAGGGTTTTCAGGATTTATGAAATGGAATCAATTGCAAACCGACCTCATATGGTTTCGACACATATTAATTTTCTTTGGTCACACAATTTAAGCATACATAATACGAACACAGAATACCAATATCTGTCTCAAACCCCTGTGGTCCATCATATAACTTACTTGAGATTTTGTGCTTTCCACCAACATTTCATTATAATTGTTCAAAACTGTTACTTCCAGAACGAAAACAGGCTCAAATGTAGTATGCTTTACCAATGCATTGTCCAATGTTGGTCCGATAGAATCAAACTTAACGGAGATCTTGTAGACGTACATATTCCAGCAACGATTGGATGTGATAGCTAAAAGGCATGGCTTCAAATAGAACAGGTTTCACCTGAATTGTACTAGAAAATCTTTTTTTAACCCAAAACTGTACTTTTTTGCCAATCAAACAGAAAGAGATAGCTTATTTCAATGTAAAACTAATATAAAATTCTTCAGTACATGTGTACTGTATATTTTGGGAGACTTGAGGTCTTGTATAAAATACTTAAGGACAAAAGTTCTGCACGGTTCCATTACACTAGCGAAAATGCTAAAATTTTATATTTTAGTCATAAAAGGTTTGTCATTGGTCACCTGGCTATTACGATCGCTCACCATTCGGCGTCCGTCGAACGATGTATCTAGTTCCTCGTACGTCGTCCGTTCTTAATTTAACATAGGCTTATATAGGTAAAACTTAGATATTTGGAATATAGCATTATGTAGTAGATCTCTACAAAGCCTGAGTGTTTAAATCAGAACCCCAAGGTCAAAATTGACGCTTTTTTGTAACTATTGTTTTCAATTAGGATCTCTCAGCGTCCAGAACACGGCTAACGGCGTTTGTTCACATTTTCCTTCAAACGACGTCTCCTTTGAAACCAATGTTTCTGGGCAAATGTTGATGAAACCTGGCAGAGGGGGAGCTCTGTCAAAATTATTCAAATAATGCCATTCCTTGCAGCAATGTTATAGCAACGGAAAGGAAAAACTTCGTCTCAAAAACTGGAAGGACCAGAGCTTCGATATTTGGCATCTAACATTGTCTAGTGGACCTCTACCTAAATTGTTGTGATTATGACCCCAAGATGAAAACTGACCTTTCCCAGGGCTTCTTCATAAATCACACAAACGTTGCACTCTTGAAATCTTCATAATAACAACTTACGTTAAACATTTATATACAGTAAAAACAACGATAAACACCAAGAACAGTTTACTTTGACAACGTTTGAAAAAATCAATATTTGCATATTTCATATGTTCTGATTGAACATTACTCGTTTTTTTAATAAACAGTTAACAAAATGACCATAACATTATTGAATTTGGGGGAATTGATATAAAACCATAAACCGTGACAAACATAACGTTCGATATGTTGATATAATCGATACAGTCATCTTTAAAATTAAAACAAAAATAATATCAAACAGGGAATGCCACGTACCAAAAACGCAGCCTCCCCAAAACGAGCCCCACAGCACCCAGAAGTGCACACCACCAACACACACACACACACACACACACAACACACACACACACACAATCATGCACACACACACACATACACTACCAACACACACTAGCATACAAAGCAACCACACGAGGATAAAACGAGCAATTAAAGGAACACAGTGGGGCACCGCCTTGGAACGGTCAGTGGCAAAAACACCACTGGGGAGCTTAAACCGGTTTATGGTGCGCACCCAACCTCACTCTTACCCCCACCATGTTCCAAAGTCACAGGACAGTGTAAATAAAAGTAATCCCTGCTAGATGAATCTCTAACACACGCAATGGAAACAAAAGGCATGGTATGTAAAACACAAAAATATGCTCGTGTATAAATATATAAAAAGCAAACCTTGAGAATCAAAAAACGTATGTACTCAATGCCTTTGCAGAAGGCAGAGCACCAAGAGAAACACCCTTAAGGGACCGACGAAACAGGCCAGAGGACAGAAATCAAAACAGTTTCGTCCCAGTGGGATTTAAAAACTGCCCATCACAGAGTCCTCCCCCTCTTCCGTCAGACACAATCAAAGAGGGAAGCATAGCGTCCAACTGTAAACGGGTTGAACACCAAACATGCGGTGTGTCTCAAAACAGTTGGGTCGTAACCTCTTTTAACAAAACGTTTTATAATTTTAGCAAATACAGTTGGAAAATTGCCATGACCCAAAATCTTACGAAGTTTGTAAACCACATCCCCATAAAAATTGGGTTTTGAAATACCTTCTCGCAGAAGAGTCTTTAGATTACTATTGAATTTCAAAACCAAATCAGAATTACGATAGTAAAATTTAGCAAAATATTTACGCAATTTGTAATGACGGTAGCCCTGTTGAAGAAGTTTATTTGTAATATATTGATTACGTTCATTGAAATCCTCAACATGACTACACGCTCTGGCAAACCGAATTAACTGAGAAATGTATACCCCATAAGATGTAGCATGAGGTACATCCCCATCCAAATGGGGGAAATTTACAATACTAAAATTAAAATCATCCCTCTTATCATCCATTTTGGTATGTATAATATTGTTATAAATAGAGAGATGTAAATCTAAAAATGAAGCACCAGTATCCAAATTGTTAGTTTTAATTAACTGGAGTTCCCGGGGATAAAGAGTGTCCACCAATTGACCAAAAAACGGGTTATCCATATTAAGAATATCATCCGGATAGCGTGATGTAAAATTAAAAGCAGTGATAATGTCTGCCTGCGTATCTGGAGAAAAACTCAACATAAAGTCTCTTTCATAACAATATAAAAACAAATCTGCGACAAGGGGTGCACAATTCGTTCCCATGGGAATACCGATTACTTGTCTGAAAACTGCATTCCCAAACCTTATATAAATGTTGTTCATTAAAAAGGAAAGGGCTTTACAAACTTCGTCACAGGTCCACATAGTATAATGTTTAACAATACAGCTAGTAAAAAAAGCTTTATCGAAATTGCAGGCGAGAAATGTAACATTCTCCCTGGCAAAAGTCTTTTGAATTAGGGCAGTTAGCTTGTCATTTATCAAATTATGTGGTAAAGTGGTATACAGAGTAGAAAAATCGTATGTACTGACTGAAGTTACTTTGTAATTATTAACTTTAAACTTATCCAGGATTTCGCCAGAATTTTTGATCGACCAATGATTACTGGCCTAGAAGTATGAAGGTGCAAGTCAAGATCGGTGAGGTTGGAAATCGAATCTCAGTCGATATTTTTTATATTTTCTTATGTTGTAATTTTGGGAAAATAATAGCTAATATTTTTAACAATTTTCATGTGAATTAAGCTAAATGGAATTTACATTTAGCTCTCATAAACATTTAAATAAAACCTAATTTATTCCCTCACAAAAACGACAAAACGCATAAAATAAGTTTAATGATTTTTTTTTACGTTTTGGCAAAATTTTGGCCATGGCTGGTGAAGTTACATATATGATTTTTGAATTATCAGTAAATCATTTAGGTACAAGTTACATGTATGTCCCGACATCGGCCACATATCATGTACGAGTTTTAGCAAATACATTTTCACATACATTTGATACAAATTCAACCCCGATAACGGTAGCTGAGAATGTCCGAGTTGTAAACACAGTTTTTTGTCCAGTTGTCCATGCAACTGTTTGCACCACGCATAATACCAAAGTCTATTAGGTATCCAGCCATGACGGAAAGACGTCAGAGGTAACTGATGGATCTGCAAATATATAAAAACATCCGGCAGCTAATGACACACATTTTATTGGGAGGGAGGGGCTGGCTTTAAAATTTATGTAAAATTAAAAACAATAGAAACGCATTTCTACCTTCGAGGCTGATGTTCGAAAAGACCAAATGCTTTGATTTGATTTGATTTGAAGCAAATTTTATAAAGGTCCGTCCATAAGAGTAAATATGTTAGCTTGAATTTGTGGATGAGACCTCGGCATGTCTCCCATCATGCCTATACCTATCAAAAGTGTTTTTCTGTTTCCAAAATAGGAGAGATTTACCTGACTGCAATTTCCAGCCAGTATAGCCAAAGGTTGAATTTGTAAAGACCAAATGCTTTGATTTGATTTGATTTGATGAGAATTTTATCAAGGTCCGTCCAAAAGAGCACTTATGTTAGCTTGATATTTGGATGAGACCCCGGCATGTCTCCCGTCATGCCTAAAAAATAAAATTTTGAAGCCAGAAAATAGGAGAAATTTACCTGACTGCAATTTCCAGCCAGTATAGCCAAAGGTTGTATTTGATTGGTTACCAAATAGTAGGCCAATCACGGCGACCAATGAGATCTAAGTGTGATTGACCTAGTTTGTATGTCTGGATCGTGGTAGCCTAACAGTTTTTAGAAAATTTTGATACTAGATGTTATATGTGTTTGTTTTGTAAAGTAAAAATCCCCTTTAATAAAGTGTTGTCCTATTTTTATTTTGCTTAGCTTTTTGTGATGATAAAAAATTTAATTGTCCTGAATGATAGAATAAAATGTTGTCCGAAAAGATGGTTTTACTTATTTGAACAAGTTAAAAAGTATGCATGAAAGTTTGACTTATGTTTCTACTCTGAAATTTTGAAAATATAAAAACCCCTTAAAACCCAAATAAGCCAGCAACCGCACAGGCTACTTGTTAAATTTACTTACTTTAATTATAATGGTGTACAATAGAAAATTATAAAGAGACTTGTACTAGTTGGTTGTTTACTACCGGAGCTAGAGGCAAAAATCGGAGCCAGGAGAGACAAAAATGATTAACCAATCAGCAGGGTGCTAATGGCCGCCAGTTCGGTCTACTACTGTTGAAAAAGCACAGTCATTAATGTAATTATTTGAATCATTTGTATCATAAATTAGATAAAATGCCAAAATTTGTCTTTAAATATATGAATGTTGCTGTAGATCATGAGTTCGTAAAATAGAAATTTTATTAAAATTTTGTGGAATTTTGGTGAGAAATTCTTTTTAATTGTTTCAGAAGGAAATTTTAATTTTAATCTGTTAATCTGTTTTATTTTTTACTTATAAATAATAAAAGAAGTAAGTGTAGATCATGATTTGCATGATCGGCGATTCGGTCCTCGGACAGATGCTGGTGAACTACTATTCCTGATCCTGGTTGACTAACCAGTACTTTTCACATCTTCTTTGTTGTGAGTGATTGGGTTTTTCGTGCCTGAGTAAGATTGTTCTTAATGTAGTTTTGATCTTATATTACACATCTTTATTGGTTCGAAAATATAATTGCGAAAGTTAGATATGCTTTTCAAGATTAACATTGCTGTTCGTACTACTTGACCTGACCTACTTGTTGGTTTTGGGTGACCTACTGCGACTTTTAGTGCGCACGAACCGGATGGAGTTATAACAGGTGCGCGTTTGGCTTTTTTGGATCCGGCTATTTTTTGACAGTAGATTACTGCTTCCATTTAGGAAATAAGTAGTGTTTTACGCATTTTCTGCAATGTCTGGGGTATCTAGTTATAGGATCAATCACTGTTTTTGGTTAGTTATGACTTTTTATATGGGCATTAAGTATGCATTTTCTTGTTTAAGCAGTCATTAATTGTGATTATTTCTATTTTCTACGTTTTTCCAGTCATTGTCCTGGTGATTATTTTGGACATTTATTAGTTGTATGTTTGTTTTTGTAATCACCAGGGGTTTGTATATGCGTGGGTTATAATGGTATGTCGCCACAGACACTATTTTTTCCTATGTAGGTATCAAATTTCTTACTCAGACACTAGAACCGCTGAAAAGTAAAAATTTGTTAATTTCACATATTTCTATAAAATGACTAATAACTATCTAATCTACTGAGCTTCCGTCACATGTCAAGATGTCGGCTTTATACCGGGTTTGTCACGTGGTAGGTATTTGTAGTAATTATTCTATACATGTGTTTTTTATATATTTAGATAGAGAAAAAAGGATTTTTTGTCGATTTTGTTTAAATAAAGCTTTTTTCTTACGGTTTTTTGTGTTATATCTTTGGTCCTTGTTATTCTAAATATAATTTGGTCGAAATATAAACTGTCAATGTTTTGTATCCTTTATAAATTGTCTTTTATGCTACAAAATTTTGGAAAATCGCGGAATAAATTATCTGTAATAAAATTGTCTAATGTTTTCAATCTTTTCTATTTTCATTTCAAATCTTTACTAAATCGTGCTTTATAGTTATGGCTAGGGTGTTGGGTAGCCCTTATCTAGTTCTAAAGTTTTTTGTTATAAAATTTTCATGTTTTCCGGAGGTATATGAATTCAGTGTTTTAGATATGTGTTTTGTCTCAAAGATTCACCTGAGGTGGGGGTTTGATGTCCTTGACCTTTCTGTACCGGAAGCTCATTCTTGTTAACATATATACATGTATAATAAAGTATACTAAACTACTTAAAGATAAATTACAGGACACCCCTGGTTTACAGAGAGTGTGTTAGGGGTTTCTTAGTGTGGAAATATTTGTTTTATGTCACTAAAATGCGATACTGGCTTGCCTATTCTAATCTAATCTACGAAATAACATATCTACAATCTATAATAGACTTGCCATATCTACCCCTATGTACTTTTATCAAATATAGAGTTGTGTGAGTTGTGTGCTGTGTTCTGTATATAGGGTCATAGAGCTCAGGGCTAGCACCATGCATTCCGCGCACCATGCTCCTGCAGAGTCCAAGTACCGTTTTTCCCCCATTGCGAGTTACGCATTATTTCGTTAAGGTGGGAGTCCCAAATAAAGGGTAAGATACGGTTTTTAGTCGATCTACACTTGCGCAGTCCGTGTACTACATCATACTTCCCCTTGGTCTTTTGGTACGACCGTGTGGGTGTGTGGGTTCGAGTGATTGCCGGGCGGCATTAACACTCCGTAAAAGTCACCTATGACGTTTGTGTTTTCAGTAGTGTGTATGTTTGTTCTGGTGTTTTGCCGAGCAGTCCATTATGTAATCGGTCCTAATCTATATTTTTTCATTGTATCCTATATTTTTGATAAATTCGAATACGGCCAGGCGAATATCTTGTGCTATTTCTTTTGGTGGATCTAACAGAGTTTTTTCCGTAATAGTTATTAGTTCTAATTTCAAAAGTTTTGTTTCAAATATTTTCCTTTCTTCCGAATATAATGGGCAGTGAAACATTAGATGGCCAAAATTTTCTATTTCGTTACAGTGTTGGCAGTTTTTGTCTTCTATGTATCGGTCCCCTTTAAGATAGCTACTTTTTAGTTTAAGTCTAGTATACATTGTGTCTATTTTTCTATCATGATGGTACGTTTGTAATTTGCTAGGCGGTTTAATATTAATTTCTATGTTATGTGTTGAGCAGTAAGTTTCCCATTGCTGTAGATATTTTTGTTTTACTTTATCTTTTATGATGCTGTAGACTTCCGGTACGCTGAGCTTAATATGAATTTCTGTACCGGAAGTGCTGCCGTATTTTGCTTTGTCGTCTGCTAATTCATTTCCGTTTATGCCAACATGACTTGGTACCCACATTAACTGAATTTCGTCCCCTCTATGTTTTATATCTGTGATTGTTTTTAGTATATTAAAGATCATTTCTTGTCTGTGAGATTGTCCTGATTTTATTGCCATTAAGGAACTAAGACTATCACTAATAATGACTGATTTTGTAATATGATTTTCTTTACAGTAAGTTATCGCATAATCTATTGCTGCTAATTCGCATGTTAATATTGAAACTTGATGTTGAAGCTTTAAACTCTTGTTGTGTAAGATTGTTCGGTCTTCTCCTATAACTACTATGCCCGCCCCTGCTATTTGTTTTGACGGGTCCTTACTTCCATCTGTATAAATTTGGGTAAAGTCTCTAAAGTGCCGAATAATGTTTAGATTTGCAATAATTTTGTTTCTTTCAGCGTTTTCAGATTTGTTAATTTTTCCTACTAGATCTAAATTGATCTCAGGCATTTCAATATTGATTAGTTGTTCATAGCACGGTTCTTGAATTTGGGTATCGCCTAGGCCGTATTCTGTAATTAGAGTTCTGATGTGTTGTGTGTAAGGTTTCTTTAAATTTTTGTTACTTCTGATTTTGTAAAAATATGCCGGGTGATCGCATATATCGTCATTGATAGGTAAGTTTGGGCCCAGTCTGGAGCTTCTGGCCCAATATTTTAGTGCTTGAAGTTCTCTCTGTAAAGGTAGTGGGATCATTGCTGTTTCGGTATGTAATGGGAGAGTAGAGGTATGCCTCGGACATCCTATTATGGTTTTTAGTGCCCTATTTTGTATTCTTTGAACCTTTTTTAGTTGTGATTCTTTTGCGGAGGCGTATACTATGCTGCCATAATTGATTTTGCTAAGGATGAGGGCCTTGTAAATGTTTAGAAGGCATTTTTTGTCTGTACCCCAAGATTTTCCCTTTACTGCTCTTATGATATTTAGATCTTTAAGACATCTTTTTGTCATATGTTCTATATGCATTTTCCATGATAGAGTTTTGTCAAAATACATTCCCAAAAAATTTTGCGTGTTCATTATATGTGAGGTTCGTACCACATAACGTTAATTTCGGAAAGTTGTTGGCTCTTTCCGGAGGTTTTACGGACGGTCTATGTATTAATAACACTTGAGTTTTTGCTGGGTTAATTATGAAGCCCCAGGATTTGCTCCATTTTTCTATTGTATTCAAAACAGTTTGTGCTTTTTTTACTGCCTGTACCGGACTTAATGATGTTAGCCATGTGGCGGAGTCGTCTACAAATTGAGATATTTTAGCATTTATAGTAGGTTTTTCTCTGTTTAATTCGTTGATTTGTGTTTCAAAGGTATTCATCATGAGGCTAAAAATTATGGGGGACAGAACCGCTCCCTGGGGGCACCCATTTACTGTTTCCACTACCTCTGAGAGAGCTCCATTGTATTTTACCTTAATCTGTCTGTTTTGTAGAAAGCACCTTAACCATTTTATCATTCGTCCTTGTATTCCGGAGTTTTGGAGTTGCAATAGTGCTCCTCCGTTCCACATTTTATCGAAAGCATTACTAAGATCTAAAAATATAGCTATAAGATATTTATGTTCTGCCTGTGCGATTTTGCCATCTGATTCTAATCGTGTAATATTGTCATCACATGAATGATGTGATCTGCATCCTGATTGGTATTTAGACATTATATTGTTTTTTTCCAAATATGCGCACAGTCTGGGTTTTATCATTTTTTGCATTAATTTTGTAAATGTTGATGTTAGAGAAATTGGTCTATAAGAGGCGGGTTCATTTTTGTCTTTATTAGGTTTTAGTAATGGAATGATAACTGCATGGTTCCAGCTTTCTGGCGTGGTGCCCTCTACCCATGATTGATTAAAAATTTGTAAGAGTGTATTTCTGCTTTCCTGTGGTAATTTTTTAAGTATTTTGTAATGTATCAGGTCTTCTCCCGGCGCACCGTCCTTGCAGTTCGACAAAGCTTTATTAAATTCAAATATAGTAAATTTTTGATTGTATTCTTGGGAGTTGTCATTATTTCTATTATTAATATGTTCATTAACTGCTCTGTTAATAATTATTTTGTTTACCAGAAAGTCTCTAGTGTATCCTTTATTACTACTGGCTTCAGCATATTGTTGGACTAATGCGTTAGCTTTTTCTTTTGGCTCAGTAATAATATCTTGTCCTATTTTAAATACTGGATTGCTTTTTGGTACTCTGCCTTTTACTTTGTTTACAAAATTCCAAACTTCTTTAGATGAGGTATTGCTTGTTATAGTTGAGCAGAAATTGCGCCAACTGTCTTGCTTTGCTTTTTTAATTATTCTTACTGCTCTTGCCCGGGCCATTTTAAATAGAATGAGAGTTATGGGAGTTTTTTCCCTTTTGTGAATTTTACGTCTAATTTCTCTACTTCGTATGGCTTCGTGGCATGCCTGTGTCCACCATACCTTTTTGATTCTAGTTTTTACAATTTTTGGTTTTGATTTTGGAATTGTTTTTTCTAAAATACTATTGAGTTTATCTAAGAATTCTTTGAAATTTTGTTCAACTGTTTGTTCTTTTATCTTATAATTCAATTCTGTCATGCATAAATGGTGAAATTCCATCCACTGGGCAGTGGATGCCATGTCTATGAGCCATTTTTCACTTATAATAGCATTTTCAAACCTTATTGGTGTTTCTATTATTGTTATTACAGGTAGATGGTCACTATTGAAGCTATTGTCGACTACAAGGAACGTTGCCCTGGGGTGCAGACCTGAGGAGACTATAGATAGATCCAGGGCTGAGTCTATCTGGTTTGCCTGCTCGGCGAGACGGGTGCATTGGCCATCATTGATGCAATTGAGATCTGTTTCATTCATGAAGTCTATCAGATCCTCTGCCCCAGCATCGCGCCTAAAATCATTTTCTGGGTTCCAAAGTGGATGTTTTAAGTTAAAGTCTCCTACTATTACATTAGACTGTCCTAAGTTTTTGAAGCTATTTCTAAAAACATTTATGTTGTTGTTATCTTTACTGTTTGTGTAGTAATTATAAATCGAAATGTTACTATCTTTGCCAATGATCTCTATTGCAATGTTTTGATTAATAGTATTATAATCTGTTTGTTTCGTTAAGTATGAAAGTCCGTTGCGGACATATATGCATAATCCCCCTGAGGCGGGGGTTTCTTTGTTGTAAAACATAACAGGTTTTTGATAATCCTTGAATTTGAAAGGATTATGTTTTTCTGCTAAATGAGTTTCTTGTAAACAAATTACATCTATAGGTTCTTTTTGGTCAATTAAAAAATTTTGCAATTCATTACATTTACTGTATGATTCGGATCTCATACCCCGAATATTCCATGATATGATGCTGAGGCAGGGTCTGATGCATTCAGTATTTACCTCAGCTGTATTGTAATCCATTAAAGAATTATTCGGAGTTGTTTTTGGTTATTAATGATTAATGACTAATCTATGTTCTGCATATATTGAGTGGACAGTGAATTGTCATTTGTCCATTCGGTCCTGTGTACATGATATGGGGGTGGGGGTGATTTGAATTTGTGATACCCCTTAAATTTGGTATTGTATGTGGCCCCCTTCGGAATCTATAATACATTGGGCCAGTTTGTTGGTTTGTACGGATCCCATAATTCCCTCCCCAATTTGGTTCCCTTTTAATTTGTCTGTGAGGTGGGGGTAGGGGATAAGCACACCTTTCTTGTTTTATTTTAATTATTTCTTGTGTATTTAGTGTTTTTTTGGGTGTTGGGGGTTTTGGGTTATTTAATTTTGGTATTTCTTGGGGATTCTTGATAGTTGGGGTGGGGGGTGACAACTGGGGTAGAGGTTTTATCTTGAGGGGTGTGCTGTTGTTCGGCACATCTTGTCTCATACTCTTTTTTGATTTCATAATTTGCTGTATTTATTTTTTGAACATATTTTTTGTATACAGGGCAGGATTTGCTGGAGCCCCAGTGATTTCCTAAACAATTGTTGCATTTTAATTCAGTAGCATTGCACAGTCCTATTTCATGGTTGCCAGTACATTTCGGGCATTTAATCTTGTTTCTGCATTGGTTTGTTTTGTGTCCGGGAGCCTGACACTTTCTACATCTAATGTACCCTAGCGTTGTTGGTTTTACTATTAAATTGGTCCCTTTCAGACTTAATGGTAATTCTTCGCATGTAAAAGTTATTATCATTTCATTGGTGATTTCCTTTTTCCCTTTGTGAATAAATTCTTTTTGCCTTATTGTTGCTATGTTTTTGTTGTTTTTAAATAATGTTTGCCTTAATTGTTCAGTGCTCTGATTTTTTGGCACTTCTAATACTCCCATGCTGATTTTTGTTACTTTTGATGTAGGTTTTTTTTTATTTTCTATTTTGATTTCGTGTCTCCCAAACTTGAAATCTTTGATTTTCGTTTCGAAATCTTGTCTGACTTGGAAAAATAAAGCCCCCTTGTTGTTATTCAATTTTCTTATTACATTCCCGCCGAATTGTTGTTTTAAATTTTTTTTCCATAATTGCTAATTTCTGTGTGCTTAATCCCCCTTGAACCCCCTTAATGACCATATCGATCCATGATTCTTTAATGATTCTTTCTCTCTGTTCATTGGTCTGTTTTTTTGTGGATGGGGGTGATGGGGTGGGGTTTGTTTTAAGATTTTTCGTTTTGGTAGTAATTTTTTCCCCTCCCTCTTCTAAAATCTGAAATTTGTTATTTAATTGGATTGGGGAAGAAATTTTGTTATTTTTCATTTCATTTTTAGGGGTGTCTAATATTTTTATTGGGGTGGATGTATTTCCCCCATTTTTGTTATTGTTTTGATTTGGACTATTTATGATTATTGGGGATGTTATTGCCCCCCCTTTGCTGAGACTGTTGTTTTTTTTATTTTTTGATGAATCTATCACTATTGGGGATGGTTGTGACCCCCCTTCTATCCTAGTAATTTGTTTTTTAGGGGTGTCCTGATTTTTTGTTGTTTTTTTAACTAATACATATTCATTTTCTAGTCTACTAACTATTCTAAAATATACATCTTCATCTACTTTTGTGAAGTTGCAGAGATAATTTTTTGATGAATTTATTTCTCTGTCTTGAGTTTGCTCTACTTGAGAATCAATATTTTCAATCAGTGTTATTTTTGGCACCCTATTGATTGTCTCATTTTTGACACTTGCTGTGCGACCTGTTATATAGCCCTCTAAATATAGCTCGCTTGGAACAGCCAATCGTTACGTACTACGAGTAAAAGTCAATAACGTTTTTGGATGGAATAAATAGTTTAATCTCGAGCGATTAAACTGGGTATTATTCCCTCACAAAAACGACAAAACGCATAAAATAAGTTTAATGATTTATTTTTTAAGTTTTGACAAAATTTTGACCATGGCTGGTGAAGTTATACATCTATATATGATTTTTGAATTATCAGTAAAACATTTTGGTACAAGTAACATGTATGTCCCGACATCGGCCACATACGTTTATGATAGAAAACGCTAAAAGGTTCAGGAACGAAGCAGAGCTGAGAGGATGGACCTTCCGCCAACCAGCGTACTATCATAACATCATGCCCAGCCATGAGCGCAAATATCGCCAACATGTTTCCATGATAAAACAAAATACAAGCGTACAATTTTAATCATTTCGGGAAAATAACATCCCGACCTTTCAAAAAGGCATACATTGCTCCGGAAAGCGAGTTTAACATTAAATCGCACCCAAGAACAGACAAGTGAACGCCATCAGCCTGAAACAATCTAGGGTCGTTTTTAATATCGGGATATTTAATCGAACAGCCATCATGTTTGATAAAAAATGTGCAACTATTAATTCTTTTCCTAGATTTTTCTGCCAAAAAAACATAGGGGATATAGCACCATGCCTTTCTTGGTAAAATCTGAGACCATACACGTTTAGTACGCGGAAGCGTGGACTGCAGTTGACCAAATATATCCTTCGCCTCCAGAGTAACTTAAACCATAGGCTTGAGACCAATATCGTTTCCCCCACAATGTATAATGACAAGATCCGGTGATGGATAATAATTTTTCATATACGTTACGGTATTTAAAATATCTTTTAGTCTCATACCGCTTTGATATTCCCAGTATATGTCCATCCCGAACTGTGCCAGACCAAGGCTAGTACCGTCAGGGCGCTGTAAAGACCTATGATAAACGTCTCTCACTATTGACGATCCAATAAGCCAGACAGTCGACCCTGAAACTACTCATCCATTAGCAACTGTCATGTAATTACAAATATACAATAAGAATTTAGAAAGACTTAAACAACATGAACTGGAACTGAATTATCAACACGCATAACAATTATTTTCATTTATACTGGTGAGAGTGTCCTTAAAGCGTTTATAGCAGCGCTCATCATGAAAAAATAAAATGTACAGTATATTAGTACCACAGAAACACGCCCACCAAAAACTGAAAAACGGACACATAACCAAAAGTTTAAACGAATGTCTCGTGCATTCTCTCATACTGTCACATAGACCCGGCAACGGATTCCATGCGGAAATTATCTGAGTTATTAATAAACCAAAATCGGATCGCCGGGCCAAATATTGGCAATGGCGAATCCTATACCAATTTTTTGAAAATCTTTTGAAATAGATGAAATTTAACTTCTTAATACCGTATGAAATTATTTAGCGTTAACCTAATGCAACAAAATGCACTGGTATTTATTAATCATTATATGATTTTGTAAAAAATTTCTATAAGTAGCAGAGTACCACGTGCTTCACATGTGACTTCTATAACAATATAGCATAATACCATATGCTTTGCATAATACCATATGCTTTGTATATATTTTCTATGTAGCATAATACCATATGCTTTGCATAATACCATATGCTTTGTATATATTTTCTATGTAGTATAATACCAATTGCTTTGTATATATATTTTATATGTAGCATAATACCATATGCTTTGTATATATTTTACATGTAGCATAATACCATATGCTTTGTATATATTTTATATGTAGCATAATACCATATGCTTTTGTATATAGTCTTAATTATATAAAGCACACTGTCAGATTTTCTCAAATACAGAACCGTGTTACATATTTCCTTTACATTGTAGTGTAAAAACTATTTTACTGAAAACGGGCGCCCAATGTGGCAACTAATGATCATGAATGCTGCTGCCTGCACAATTTATGACCTTATATACAACTTGTATGCATTCGACCGCCATCGGCCCCTGTTTTTTTTTATCTCTATCAGCGATTTTTACATAAACTGCTTTGTATTATCTTCGAGACCGTTAATTTTGCATTTATAGCTGATTGCGGCTTCGTGACCACTTACTGTAGAGTACGAGTACTGTGCAAAAGACATGGAAGCAATGTATTCAGTAATTGTAGAAACGGCGGGTGGCCATACTACTCGTTGCTGAGTTCGTAAACAAAAAACGTTCGAAAGATGAAATTCCGTAATTGTATTACTTGAATGTGTTTTTCGCTAGAGGAACTTGCAGAAGTCTGTCTATCTCAGGTTGAAAAGTTGCAGAAACTGCCGTGGAACGGGAATGGGCTCTTTCGACGCACTTGCTGGTCACGAGGTAAGAGGCGGAACCACTGAAAACGACTAATTGAACCACAAATTGTGTTCTGCTTACCGGCAATATGTAACGCTTTAACCTGAATGTTATTTTTTAAAGTCAACAACACAAGAAATCTAAGAAGATGCATTACCCTTTTGTTTTTTTGATGATTTTTTGTTTAATATTTCCACTAAAGCCTGATTGTCAGATGTCAAAATTATCTTTTTATTTGTCATTTCATGACCCCAAATAGTAAAAGCTAAAATTATTGGCACAAGTTCCAAATAGGTTATGTCACCAAATACCGTGTCATCCCAATGGTCTGGCCAGCAGAAAACTGACCAACGACCTTGAAAGTAACAGCCACCACCCCAAATCTTTATTCCCTGATGCGTGTAAAGCTCTATCGAAGCGTCTTCTGTCCAATTTAAATCACAAAAAGCACATGAGCCTTTGAACTCTTCAAGAAACATTAACCAGACTCTGGCATCATCTATTAGACCAGCGTTTATTCTGATATAATGATGTGTCTTTGAAGCTTTTGACATGGCATCGTAAAATCTGCGGTTGAATGCACGACCGGCTGGAACAGCTTTACATACAAAATTTAGCAAACCAACTACGGACTGTAAGTGCTGTAGTCTAATTTTCTTACTACCTATTAACGAGAGTAATGCATCTCGAGCTTTCACTACCTTTTCGCTGGATATTGATTCAAAGGCGTTAAGCAATCGCGAGCATTCACCAGAAAACCCTGCTATAAAAAAGTCATCTAAAAAATGATCAAAATTGAAACACTTTGTACTTTCGGTAACTAACCATTGAATAAAGGTAGCAAATTTTTCGAATGTAAAACACGAGCATGATGCGCCCATCGGAAGCATTTTTTGGATCCAGTAACCGGCGTCCGTTTTAATTCCTAACAAATCAAAATCACCTGGCCAGATTGGGCAAAGATTAAAAGCTGACTTAATGTCAGCCTTGGCCATATATGCCGATCTACCTATGCGCTGGACGATCTTAACCACATTATCAAACTTCGAGTATCGAACGTGACAATATTCTGGCTCAATAAAATCGTTCACACTAAAGGAACTCGGAAAGGATAAATAAGTAATCAATCGCCAACCGCTAGCGTTTTTAGGTACCAATCCAACAGGATTTACGCGTAAATTTGATATCGGAGGAAACGGATATGGCCCAATAATTATCCCTAGCAATTTTCGTATAGCTTTGAATTAAGAATTCGGCTTTCCTGCCTAGCCGATACCAAATTGTCTGACCGTAATGTTAACATATGACCATTATACTGAAGTTTAAAACCTGTCGTAAAACCTGATAATAAAAAATTTGCGTCAACTTTTTTAGGGTATCTAGTTAAATTAAATTCTAGTGCACGTGTATTAATTGGCGTATTTCCAAGGGCCCATAAATCTGCTATATGGCGATTGTCCACTTGAAGGTCGTGGTACGCCGAGTTGTGACCAGAAACGTACACGAGAATAACTTCGCCTTACATGCTGTTAAGTGAAACCACATTGGGCGAAAGGGCGCTGAAAACGGGGACCAGTCTCACCAATAACATTCTTACAAAGTACAGAAGGGTTCAGTCCTGAACATTTGAGGCAAGAATGTGCGTATTTACACGGATTGTCAACACAATAGCCTTTCTGATTGAATGCAAAACATTGTTTGCTAGCAAACGAAACTGAATTATCAAAATTACGTAAAGGCTGTATTGATAACATCCATGATTCAGGGTCAACGGTCTGCCGAGACAAACTTGCAAATATTGACTTTTTCAAGCGAAACTGCCCGTCATAGTTTGTCCATCCGGGAAACTTTGTTGCTGCCAGCCTTATGTTATGAAAATAACGAAAGAGGTCTTGCGATTCCTGTGGTCGTTTTTCGATATAAGTCGACATAAATACAATGAAGCGTTGGACCAAGGTTCGATACTCTCCGACAACTTCATCTTTGTAGGACACAACAGGTTCCCCTTTTACAAACTGGATTTTTTTGTTTTTGAACCTCGCCAGGGCTTTTCTTAAACAATGAATGAAATTCAACAAATTCGTTGGCCCATATCTTTTCTTTGATAGCAGATGGAACATGCGCTGCCAACATTGTTCCATTATAGGTTCGTTCGATACCCAAGTTAGCTGAATTAGATCTAGAGTTTATAATATTACTAGTTTGTCACCTGACTGCTGATCTGTGTCCTGTGGAAACCTTGCGCCTGATTGCTGCACTTGTTTCTGTGGACGCTCGTCACTAGACTGCTGTCCTGTGCCTGGTGGAATTGCGTCCCGGGAATGCCTGTCCGTGGCTGGTGAACGTTCACCATGAGAGTTCTGCTCACCATCTGAGGTTTGTTTACTCACATCTGTGTGCCTGACCCGCTTTGCTGCAACAGACTCCCTGAGGGTGTCTACGGAACTGCGCCCTCTTCTCGGCATGATACTCGTGTAGATAATTACAAAAAAACGGAAATTATGATTAAATAATAGCTCAAAAATCTCTGACGAGCAATGAAAACTAATGTTAAGTTGATAGCAATCATATCATTTTATTTTCCTACATAAATTTAATTATCGAAACAAAAATAATATCAAACAGGGAATGCCACGTACCAAAAGACCCTTGTAACTAAAGACCGAGTGGCATAAAAATATTGTATACGCAATTATTTTACACTTTGTAGAATCTACCAAGACTTTTTAAGTTTCTAGAAAATCCTTTAAAATTTATGTAAAATTAAAAACAATAGAAACGCCTTTCTACCTTCGGGGCTGATGTTCGAAAAGACCAAATGCACGCTTTGCGACCTGTTATATAGCCCTCTAAATATAGCTCGCTTGGAACAGCCAATCGTTGCGTACTATGAATAATAGTCAATGACGTTTTTGGATGGAATACTGCAGATTTCATAATACCGTGCCGTTTCAGTGTTTGTTTTACGCACAGGTAGTTAATGACGTCGATGTCACATTCTGTAGTAAGCTCCGCCCAAATCGATACCTTTATCTATCGTACACACTGACTACTATATTGACAGTATAAGTTTACACATCTTCAAGCTACAATTGCGACATTATTTGATTTTTTATGAATCTAGTGCTAATGTATTATTTTTGGATAAAATTGGTTTATTTTAACCTTGAAAGTTTATTTTCTTTTTCCCCCCATGGAAAGACCAATAAAAATAAAAAAAAACTGAACAATGCAGCACGTAAGCCGTTAATCGGTGTGTTTCCGTTATAAATTAAACGTTGTGATATTGAAAATTGGAACAACTAACAACCAATAGCCGTTCTTTTCCGTACACGCTACATGTTTACGTTACTGTGGTTATTTCCCTTTATGTGGTAACTTCACTGGGTAAGCTATAGTCTCGCTATTTGCACTTCGAAAGCAAACCGATTGTATAGGTTGACATTTAATAGCTGTCCGCCTTCTACAAAATTGAGTGACAGTTATAAAATATCAGATCTGTGAAAGGGGTCACACTGAAACGCCAAATTAATTAGGCTAGGTAAGCTACACATATACAAAATAAGCTAGATCTATTGCACGTTGGACTTGCAGAAATCGCCCGACAATGCGTTTGCTTTTGCATTATGAGTTTGACAAATAGCTGAAAGAATGTTAATTTACATATCGTTTGCATAGCGTAGAAATATGCTAATATTGTTGCTGGAAGTATTGGCGCGAACTTACCATGTGACCATATAAAAGCAGATCTAGCGTGACGTAGTAACAGGTGCGTGGAGTATTAAATATTGTAGATACTAATGCCTGAATTTGCTTCGACTGTCGTAGTTTGTACTTCAAAAAAAAATATATAGAAAGATGTGCCCTAGAAGGAAATTTTGGAATGCTATAACTTGTAAAACAACTTGTTTCGAAACCGAACTGTACTACGTGTTCTATAATCAACACGAAACAAAGATTTTATACTTTTCTGTAATATAGTCCATATAATAAAATGTTGATAGAGGAAAATGTGTCCTCGGCTAAGTATCTGAAACGTTTGCTGAGCTAAGAAGACACGGTTGTAAAGAGTCTGACTTATACGACGAACGTTTTACAAACATGATTCCAAGAACATTTCTTGCATGATGTTTAGAATGAACTGTTTTAAGACATTTTATATTCGTGAATCACTGTTGAATCTGCAGAGAATATAGCACCCTTAATCATCTTTCCTGTATATTTTTTCATACGGGAAATCCTTTCTAAAGCGTGATTAGAAATGTATAATACATGTATATAATTGTTGTTTTGTTGCATCATCGTCGATTGTATTTTACGAGAAAACAGAAATTCACCTTCGTAAAATTTATAAAAGAATGTCTAGATCATTGAGTGACCACTCTTTAAACTTAAATGTAAATGGTAAGTTATATACATTATACATGTGCTCTGCATGTAAAGATTTGTGCACAGTATAGCAAACTTCCTTGTACTGTCTCAGATTCAGGTAAATGTATCGCTGTACAAACTTGCGAAAAGTCAAATCGTATGTCGATAAAATAAACACAAACTGAAAACATCAAAACTTGGCTCGATTGTATATGTAATCGTCACCAATGAAGTGAACGAAACTACTTATAAAACAAAGTAAATTTCATTTGTACTGGCGATAGGTCAACTTGTTGGCAATGTGATGTACTGGTAGATTTTTTGTGAAAGCCTGGTTTCTCCAGTTTTACGTAACGACTCTGATGACATGTGCGCTAGATATCTTCAGCAGGGATTGTAGAAATAATCTAATAGTTAAAAGTGTATATGATAGAAATAAATCCTGTCTTCAGATAAATTATAAACAAAATTTAACGGTCTTTGTTACATTTCTTGCTACACAGATTATCATTTTACAGATTTCAGAGCATCGACAGAAACATTTTAGCACTCTTGTAAGTCAAATACAGCACGTGCAAAGCATGCGCGGTTGTAACAAGTATAATCGTATTTTGTAATGCATAATATGCAAGTATTGAGATCGGATCATTTATAGAAGACCGAAATAGAATGTATATTTACAATATTTTATTCATTCTACTGCGACATATATTTACGCTAAATTTATGTAAGTGAAATGACACTTGTACCGGATTTACACGTACATTTTGTATGCGTATATCCCCTTCTTTGATGGGACTAGCAAACAAGCAACATGTACGTAACCACCGACTAAACACTATTGAATGCCGTAAACAATATGACCGATTTATATATTTTCTCACTATGAAACACAGACACACTTTATCTGATTGCTCTCCGAACTGTTAAATGTAGCTCCGCCTACAGACGCTTTAGTCATTCATTACCTGTATTCAATCGAAACGCAACAAACACTGAAAAGGCGCGCTATTATGAAATCTGCAGTAAATAGTTTAAACTGGGTATTACCTTGAACTACAATATAGAATTTCCCAATCGTACGCTGTTTAAAGATATCATTGTTTATTTTGGTAGTCAACTGCAAAATTCTGTCGCTCTTTATGCGGCCATATTAAATGTCTAGAAAATGGGGAAATATCTTACCTGTTGTGGACTTATTACATATTTTGCGATAGGACTTGCTTCTTTTGTAGAGATACATAAAGATATAATTGTAAAACCGACGCCAGATCCGCTTTTCAGTCCAGCTGACAGCGTGGATGTTTCAATGAATTGCACAGGCTCCAGGTACGACATAAAGTATTATATAACAAATAAGATGAGATGGACATTTATTGAAAACAGCGGGAAAGAACTAATTTTGACAGATAGCTTTTTCTTAACAGAAGCTGCGGTCGCTTTGTTCAATGACACAAATGCACGCTTGTTACTGACGTATCACCAAAATATTAATGGTTTCAAATTTGGTATTACGATTAGAGGTGTAACACGCGCAGACAATGGTATCTACCAATGTTCACTAGTTGACAAAGATAGTCGAGTAATTGACTCAAAAGAGGTCAAGCTCACAGTTGTCAACCCAATAGAGAGAATGCGTATCGAACTGTATGACGCACACCACCTTCTCATTTACGATTCACACGTCTCACAAAATTCACAATCATTAGAGATTGCACCGGGACAATACATGGTGAAATGCAGGACACATGGTAGCAATCCTGACCCAGTGATGAATCTATTTCTAAATGACCAGAAGGTAAATGTTTCTTTTAAATCAAAACAAAACAATTCTAGTCAATTTCAGTCGTACACTGGCAACTTAAGAGCTCATAGTATCGCAATTAACGCACGTAACTCACCACAGACACTAATTTGTGAAGCGAATATTCCGGGCGACTTTTACCAACCAAGCGACGTTGGAATAACCATGCATGTGGAAATAACAAAGCCTAGTATTGTTTGTGAAAATGCCAGGCCGGCTATTGGTGATAGGCTCAGAAAAATTAAATGCAACATTTCGGTCGATCTCAACAAAGACGACCTGGTTTGTGAGAAGGTCAGCTGGCTGAGGCTGATGGGCCAGAGGGAACAGCTAATCGAGAATGACCAGAACTGGAAGGACGAGAGTAATGAGTATGACAATTTGGAATCTAACTGCGTGGAAACAAATCTTGGACTGAGTGCTATGCTAGACATTCATACAGGTAATGACAAAATTTTGCAAGAAAACATCTTCATTGTTTATAGAAAAGGAGAAAATGTCCACAAACATCCAATCACTCTGCACGATGTTACTACCGCTTCAGCAAGTGTTGTGACTTCATTGCCTGTCATGATTTTACTTGCATTGGCACTTATCTCAGCACAGCTATACCCTTGTTTCATGTAAGAATCGTAGTAACATCCTTTTCAGCCTTGTTATCGTCTAATAAATTTAAACGTCCTATTGATTGACGATTTTCCGTTTTAACATTAGAATATTATTTGTCAACTTATACAAATTTGATAATTGTTGACGGAAAATGGTTACCTGGCCAGTAAGCCCATAGAGTTATGAAAATAACACCTGTACGGAAAGTGACGATAATATTTCCGGAAACCTACGAGCAGCAGCTTCGGAATCGCTAGACTCGAGTGACGTCATACCCAGTACAATCGTGGCCGATAACAGGTACTCTTACAACAGCGAAAGCGTTTTTTTCGTCCAATTATGCATCTTTAGAGAGTGGAGATAAGACGTTACTTTATCAGTTTGAGTCCGTAACGTATAGAGCAAAGTCCGTGTAATGTTATAAAATTATTTGATTAAAGTATAAAAATTCAGCAGTTAGATCTATGTCGAGTTGTTATATGCAAATGACACCAACTTCTGTTTCTCTTTGTTTCTATCAAAAGGAAAAGATATGTTTCATTCTTAAATGTAAAGGAAATGTACCACGTAAATGTATCGAAATTATCTAAATCTACACATGTACATGACTTACAAACTATTCAATTATGGACGATATTATTTCCATTGACGATTAAAACTTGCCTCCGAAAATGAGAACACAAATGCTCGATCTAATTACAATATCTATTTAAAATGAGATAGAAATTCACAAGCTTGCATACTATGCTTGAGTTTTCATGAAACGTTTTCTTGTGGGTAGTTTTAAGAATTAGAATTAGAATTAATTTAAGAATGTAAATCAATATCATTTTTACGATTTTATTGGTTAAAAACAAACTCTTGACGCAAATCTATTTAAAAACTCATTATAATTCAAATCACGATATCTACCTAAATACATGTCCAATTTCACTCATAGAAAACATTTCATCAACTCTTTGTGTTTTTGATAAGCAGTTATAAACCACTCAGGCCTCCGACCTTCGTAGTTAATCTCCAAATCATTGTTTATTAGACGATGAACATCGCTGGGACGGATGTTATTTCATAAATGAAATGCATTCGGTCTGATAGGATTTTGCGTTTTTAACTTTAATGTATTTGTGAAATGTATTCATACGCCATTCATAGTCGTTTTTACGCGGGAATTATTTTGTTCATATATTAGTCAAAAACTTTATTGTGTGTATATATCTATTTTTCTGTTTGAGTTCAGGTATAATGAAACGGAAATGTTCTGATAGGTTGCATCGCTTCCGTTGGCTGTATAAAGACGTTTTCTCACTTGCCCAACAAAGCAACTTATCTCAACAGGATAGTCCTGCAATCTTCACAATACTAGTAGATAATAGTGAGACAGTTTTCATGTAAAGATAATTTTCCGCACAGCATTTTTTATATTATAAAAGTTATATATACTTGAACAAAATTAAAAATAATTCCAAATCCTTGTGGAATACACTAAAAGACTTGGGTTTACCTTCTAAGAAAGGGTCATCCTCATCACATACAAACAATTACTTGAAAAAAGATGACAATAATTGTTTTGATAAGAAAACTATTGCTGAAACTTTTAATGAATTTTATACCATAGTTGCAGCAAAACTGTCAGCTAGTGTACAACAGTATCTTAAAACATTTGTGAACAAATCTTATGCAGAAAAGGGTAATTTGAGGTATTTTTTTATTTTTAATTGAATTCAGTAATGTATAATTTTGGTATGGGTCATATAGTACATTGATTTTTAGATCTTCCACTTCCGTTTTTTTTTTAATGCATTTACACAACTTGTTAAATAAATAAGATGTAGGCATTTTAATTGTCAGTCAACACAGTGACATTTTCATGTGATATAATTACTGTCTCCTAGAAATGAAATGTGATAATTGCATTGCATTTAATTATTATTTTATGATAAGATTCAAGTGAAAATATGTGATAATGTTAAAGCAATTTGTGGTATTTAAATTCTAATATAACTATGCATTCCTAATTATGTGATATTCTGTGATACTAATCACTGTACATTTGTTCATTCCCTCTCTCTGTCATGCCACCAACACAAATAAGAGTTTACTCTTTTTTGTGTTATCTCTGGTGTTGGTGTGCATGCAATGGTTATCATGTTCATGTTCTGATATTGTTTTATTGCATTCATGTTTGTTTTAGCAATGTATGTACACCATACCAAAATAAATCTTACTCTCTTAATCTTAATATATGTTACTATAACTAAACATCCAAAATTACCGGCCTTGGGTTGTCTGCCCTTAAAATCAGAAAATTTGACAAAACACTGTGTACACCGGCAACTAATTCAAAATCAAGGCCAGTGACCTATAATTGTTATTTAAAATTTGTTTCAAACTTTTTTTTTATCTTTTAATATTCAATTTCCAACATACATGCATATACACAACATTTTGTAATGTAAACATAGTAATTCTGACACTTTGTGTAATATGCGTATACAGGTTTTTTAATAAAAAAGAATTAAAGAAGAAACGGAAGTGCAAGGTAGAAAGGAGTTATATTTCGGAGAACAAAAATAAGAGCCAAATTATGCATTAAGGATCAGTTAAGAAAAGAAAACTTTTGGAGGATAAGAGAATTGAAAGTATGATATCCCTTAATGAAATCGGTATGATGGGTGTCGATCTTGATATTATTGATATTATGCTGTTATATAATGTTTGACTCAAAGATTTAAAAGACAACGTCCTAGTATTTAAAATTGTTTTGACGTATGTTTTATGAATATAAATTCAAAAATTGCCATTTCGTTTTGTGTTGTTCAATTTTGTTTTGTATTAAAGCAATTTCGTGTTCAATTTCTATTCTGGCTGTAAGATAATGTTTGTAATGGCAAAACACCGGTATTTGTTTTCTATTTTTCATTTGGTAAATATAATATTTCATAACTACTATCATAAAATTAATAGCACTGGTAAATTTATTTTTGATGTTTATACCAAAGCATATATCCTGAAAATTCAAATTGATATTTTGTTGTTTTTTTTCTTTCAATAAATTACTTAATCCATTCCACAAGACTTGAACTATACCACATTTCCAAAAAAAGTGCTCTAATGTTTCTTCGTGTCGGTTACAAAAATCACAGAGATTTGAATTTACTAATTTGCATTTATATAAGAAAGTGTTTGTTGGGATGATATGCATTATAAATTTGTACTGAAAATTTCTTATTTTTGTATCAATAGTATTTTTGAATACTTGGGTATAAGTCTTTTTCCATTCAATTTGGTTATTGTTCAGTAAGTTTTCCCACCTTTTATCAGCTTTAACATCAGTCTTTGTAATTGTCTTTTTTTGCATGGAATATATTAATTTATTTGGTTTTTTACATGTTTTTATGTTTATTAGTAAATTGATATTTTCTTCATCTTGTCTCGGTATTTTTGACATTTTCGTTTTTATATTTTTTGGAATACTTGTTATTAATTGATTATATTTAAGAAATTCGCTATATTCTATGTTGTATAGAAACTTAAAGTCTTCAAACGTGTAGAATTCATTACTTCTATAATCAAAACAGTGTTCTAAATATTTAATACCTTTCTCAAACCAGTTTTTATAATAAAATGTACCATTTGCGTTTTTTATGTTAGTGTTATTCCAAATTATTTGTTTCCTTATTTGTTTGGTTTTCATTAGATTAAGATCTATTTTTCTCCATGAATTCAAAACATCTTTGAAGAATTTGATTCCTTTGCTTATTTTTTGATTTCTTGTTCCCCTAGACTACTATCAAATATTAAGGCTTCTCCATAGTTTTTCATCATGTTAACATAAAAGACTTTCCATACGCCATGATTATTTTCATCCGTTATTCTTTTAACCCAACTGGCTTTTAATGAGTTGAGAAATTTATTTAAATCAATCATTTTTAACCCCCCCCCTAGTTCATAATCTAATGTGATAATTTCTCTTTTTATTTTTTCTGGTTTGTTATCCCAAAGAAATTCAAACATAGTCTTAATAATGTTTTTCATAACATGTTCAGGTGGATTTTGTAATACTGTAAGAGGATATATCAGTTTCGGCAGTGCAAAAGATTTTATAACCGTGATTTTGCCTAGCAGGGTCAGTTTTCGATGTTGCCATTGTTTCAAACAATTTTTGAAACTTAATAGTTTTGGTTCTAGGTTTAAATGAACATTTTCGTCAGGGTCATTAGTAAAAGTCATTCCCAGTGTGTTAGCTGAATTTAAAGTCCAAATGAAGTTTCTATTTTGGCAAAATTTTACGTTAGTGTTACGTAAGGATCCGACTCTAAGAATTGTAGATTTATTTGTATTGAGTTTTCGTCCAGAGGCATTTTCAAAACACACTAGTATTTCTATCAGTTTCTCAAACGATTCCCGTGTTCCATTGTTGACATAAGTTGCATCGTCTGCAAACAGTGTTTGTTTTATTTCAACATCATTTACCTTGATACCTTTTATTTCTTTTTCATTTTTAATACAATTTGAAAGGACTTCAATGCATATTACAAATAAAGAGGACGAAAGTGGACATCCTTGTCTTACTCCACGTTTGATCGGTATAGGTTCAGAAAGATGTCCATTATTCGATAAAATACTTACTATGTCGTTATAAAAAAGTTTAACCCATTTTATAAATGAATCACCAAAGTTAAAATACTTCAAACATTTACAAATAAAGTCATGATCTACACTGTCAAATGCCTTCTCTAAGACTGCAAAAAGTAGAAGGCCTGGTTTGTTATTTATTCTTAAATATTCAATTACTTAAAACAACAGTCTAATATTTTCTCCAATATTTCTCCCTTTAATAAAACCTGTCTGTGCAATATCTATGATTGAGCCAATCACTTTTTTCAGTCTATTTGAAATTGTTTTTGTAGCAATCTTATAGTCTGTATTTAATAAACTTATAGGCCTCCAATTTGCTAGTAATGATGTATCTTTATTCGATTTTGGAAGTAGAGTGATAATCCCCTGTTTTTGGAGTTGAGTTAGATTTTTATTGCTGTAAGAATAATTCAGTGATTCAATTAGAGGTGTTTTTAATTCATTCCAAAATGTTTTATAAAATTCTACAGACAGACCGTCAGATCCTGGACTTTTTTTATTTTTCATTTCATTTAATGCTTCCAAACATTCTTCTTCATTTAATAGACCTTCGCATAATGATTTATCTTCATCATTTAGAATATCGTGTTCTGTATTAAATAGGTCGTAGCTGCTATTAGTGAATGATTGTTTTTTTTTAGTAGAGTGTTTTATAAAATTTTACCTCTTCCTTGATTATTTCTTTTGGGTTAGTTATTTCTGTGTTATTGACAATAAGTTTATGAATTGCCTTTTTTCTGCGTTTCTTTTTTCTAAGTGAGCAAAGTATTTACCATTTTTCTCATTTCCTTCCACATTTTGTGCTTTGGCACGTTACATTAAGCCATTTATTTTTTTATCGGTTAGATTGTTAAGTTCCTGTTGTTTTTCATCAAGTTCAAGCTTTAGAGCTTCAATATTTGCAGTGTCTAAACAAATTTCATTTTCTAATTTAATTATTTCTGTGACCAGGCTTTCTTCTTTTTTACTGTCATTTTTTTCTTATAGCTAGCATATTTAATTGTTTGGTATCTAATATTCCCCTTTATTATTTCCCAAAGTGTATTTGGATTAGCCCCCTTATTAAATTCTGAAGTTTCTTTAATAGATTTTCTTATGTCTTCTTGGTATTCCTTTTCCAGCAATAAGCTGTTGTTTATTTTAAAGTATCCAGGACCTCTTTTATCGTTTATAAATGATATGCTCATGTCTACAATGGAATGATCTGTCTTATAGCCCGGTTTAATTTTACAACTTTTTACAATATTAACTAAAGAATCAGAAATAAGGAATAGATCGAGTCTGCTAAAAATGACAGGTTTTGTATTAGAGTGCCACGTGTACTGCAATGTTTTTGGGTTTAAAAGTCTCCATATGTCAATCAAGTTATTGTTTTCAATTATGTCTTTAATTTCTTCTCTACATTTCTTGTGTGTATCCAATTTACCATTTTTCTTATCGACATTGATATCAACAACTGTGTTAAAATCACCTCCACAAATAAATCTTTTTTCAGGACTTTTTATAATTTCTTTATGTAAAGTTCTAAAAAAATCGAAGTTGTCATTATTTGGTCCATAAATATTATATAATGTAAATTCCCAGCTGTTAATTTCTATATCTATTGATATCAGTCTTCCTTTGATTATTTCTTTAAAATTTGACACTGAACCCCCAAATGACTTGTTTATAAGTATAGCAACACCTTCACTATTACTTTTGTTACCGCTAAAAAATGAGTTTCCAGTCCTTTCTGATGTCCACTGATCTGCAGTTTTAAGTGAAGAGTGTGTTTCTTGAAGCAAGGATATTGTGTATTTTTTTTCTTTTAAGAATTGAAAAATTTGTTGTCTTTTTTTAAAGTCAGATAAGCCTCTTACATTAAAAGAATTTATAAAGGCAGTCATGTTATATCAGTTAAGTAGTATTCTTTTTTCGACATTACAATATTGACACCCACAAAAGAATTTGGACATATATTTTGTAAAAAGAAAGTGAATGAAAGCTATAAGAAGGTCAAAAATATCGGGCATTATCAACCCAAATGTTAATTTACTTTAACCGTATTATATTTAATGAACTTAACGTGTTTTTACCATTTGTTATTTACACAGTAATACAGTTTTTGACCTTTTAACATATGTGAACTTGTATATTTAAAGGAAAAAAGGATGTTTTAAACAGTACAGCAAAACGACAATAGAGTGCACTTATACAATAGTTAATACATCAGCAGTAACAGTATAGTACTAAACCCAATGAAGTACCCCTCAATTTTAGTGTTGCCATTTTAGTTATGCAATATTCACGTGTATAATCACAATTAAAATGACATCAAACTATAAACTTGTCTACATATATCAAAAATAGTATTCCACGGTTTTAGTGTTGCAATATTCATCTGTAAATGCATATACTAAATATATATATAGTATAGTAATGAATTCCGTTATATATATATCTTTTGTATATTTTAAATGACCATACAAATGTATTGCTGAAATATTTTTCAACTGTATTTTCCAAATTTAAGAGACAGGATATTTCTATGAAGTACTGCTGATTTCATGTATTTACTTGTAACACAAATATTCAATTTATAAAGTGTACTGTTCTAGTATTTGACCTATGGTCACGGTTTTAAGCATACAGGTAAAGTACAGTTACCGCTCAAAATATTTATCACAATTTTTAATTTAACACTATTTGTACTTCATGATATCAGTGTTTGCATTTGTAAAGTTTTGTGATTTTTTTTCTTGTTTTTTTGTTGGTGAAGGTAATTCAAACCAATGGTCATAATCTTCATATGTCACTTTATGTATACTTCCCATTTTGTTCTTATAGAAGATTTCGCCGTTTTGTGTCCAGCAAGTGTCTACTTCGTCTGGCATTTTTGTTTTAACTGCCATTAGTGCTCGATGGTTTATTCTTGTTAGGTCTTCTACTGCAAAGATAGGTTTTGGAAGTTGCTTTCTGTTTCGTAAAATTTTGTTCTTGACAAGCCTTGAAGTGAATTTTATAATTATTTGTCTATGTTTTGTTGGACTTTTTTTACCAAGTCGATGACACATGTCGATCTGATCTTTCGTGAGATTTAAATCTGGAATAGCTGCATTCAATTTCCTAATAACTATTTCAGTTGTCTGTTCTGCATTTTCTCTGAACTCTTTTTGATCTAGGGCTTTTTCTGCATCTTTTTGTGTCTTAACGGCTTTACTATATCCATTTTCTAAACAGACTTGAGCTGGCATTTCCTCGGTGTTTTTCATTATATCAGTTTTTGGTTCGGTGTTTTTTACTGAATCGTTTGTAGCACCTTCTATTACATTTAGAATTTCGGGCGGATTTTCTTCAATTCCATTAAGCCGAATGCTGTTTTGCCTAGTGTATTGCTGTAGTGAGTTGAGAAATTCATCTGTTTTGGTTTCGCTATTTTTCATTTCAGTTTTGAGATTTTTTTGGACATGGTCATGCTCACGGTTTTGATCATCTAGGCTTTTGGTAATTTTTTTTATTTTTTCATTTAATTTGTCGGTTTCTTGATCTTTGTCGAATAGGGAAGCTTCTAGTTTGTTTCAAACTTGCTTCTCATTCAACATGCCAAGTTTAAAGAAATTTTATGAAAAGGAAAATTTCGGTTTTTTATACATTTAGGAAACTGTAGCTGACGTTTTCAGTTGATATGACTCTACTGCGCTGGTACAAAATTTATTTTGTCAAACGATGAACACAATTCATTCAAAACTGTAATGTTAATGTTTTATTGTCCGTTTAATTTATATCGTGCGTCCGTCACACATTCTTGTCCGGGCTATTTCTCAGGAGACAGAAACCACTGAATTCAGTGATACTTAACGAACTGCTTCACTGTAGAGAGGATTTGTGTTATCACTTTGATTACTTTTCCTTATACCTACTTTCAGCAATCACAACCTGGAGTTAACTTTTTCTAACAAAATGATGCGCATATTGCAAACAATTTTATATACGTATAGTATATAGCACTTTCGTGCATTCTTGTTTGGGATAAATCGCTTGAGATAAATGAACTTTCATACACTGCTTCACTATCAAGAGAATATGCGCATACTAGCAGCAAGTTCATGTTCAGTGATTTTTTGACGCATTTTGCCTTAACTTTTGAGCTAAATGGCACAAACTGCTAAAGTGAGCTATTAGGACCACTGACCGCCCAGCGCCCGACGTACGTCGTCCGTAGTATGTCGTACGTGTGTCCGTCCGCCCACCATTGCTTTTAAACGACATCTCCTCTGAAACCACTAAGCCAATGTTGATGAAACTTCAATAATCTATAAAAAAAAATACTTCTTTGAGAAAAAACAACGCCTCGAGCTTAGATATTTGGCATGAATCATTGCTAGTTGACCTCTACCAAGATTGTTCAAATCATGAACCCCTGGAAACAATTGACCCCGTCCGACGGTCATTTGCTATAAACCTTTGTAGGTTAATATGGGGGAAATTTCAAAATCTTTCTGATCTAGAACCACAAGGCCTTTCGCTTAGCTATTTGGTAAGTAAAATCATGTAGTGGACCTCTCACAAGGTTATTTAAATCAGAATCCCAAGGTCAAAGAAATGTAGCCAGTGGTAGCTATGTGAACGATGTAGGGCCATCTTGGTCCTTTTGTTTTATATCCTGTTTCTCAGCAACCGTAAGTTCGAATTCAACAAATCTTCATGGGAAACTTTAGTAATAAAAGGAGATGCTATATTACCATCATATTCTGGTTCAATAATTTTTAATTGAATTCAGGCCCTTTCATATACCCAGCTTACATACAAAAACTGCCTCGGCGGAGGAAGTGGACATGTCAGCATGACTCTTGTTATGATATATTTTGATAGATGTATCAAGCTCATTGTTAAAAGTGATTCATGAAGGCAAAAATAAAACACTCACACAAAATCATCCATATCCATGCTTTCATGTTTTGTTAATGTTTTATTCAAGTTAACAGTTTAAATGGAGTAGTAATTTAGTAGATCCGTTTTTTGTGAAAAATAAATTTGGGTGAGTTTCATAGCAGGTTCGTACTATTACATTTGACTTTATTTAGCATAAGTTTATGACACAACCTTCTTTTTACATCAATATGTGTTTCTATTTTATATTATGCATAGAATTTGGCTTTTTTAATCAAGTATATGTTAACACGTACAATGTATGAACAATATCGAATAAATTAAAAGCACACATCTTGTTCATCTATAATGCCTTTACCCCTAAGTGTTAACATGGCATTTTATGATCTGAGTCTAATGCGGACCATCAAGATTCAAACAACGAATGGATCGGTTTGACTTTTTCCAAGAGTTCTTTGCTGTCTGTGTATCTGATCCTAATGCCTCAGTCCATCCAGCTATTATATAAATACCAATAGTGAAAGATGTTGACTTTTCGAGAGCTAAATCGAATGGTCATAAAGTCCCCGAGAACACCTCTCCAGCATTCCAATGATAGCTATACATTTAAAGTTCCCCCAGTCTGTCAAATGTTCCATCGAACAACATTGTCAATACATGACAAATGGAAGCTTTTAATTTATCCTACGAATCCGCATTCCTAAGTGTAAATCACTGGCAGTGTATTTGATTGATATTCTGACTAGATCAGACTGTTACCCTCTAAATAAGACAAAACAGAGTAGAGAACATATATGTTCTTTTTTACATAACTCTACATTTACTATGTATTTATTTTTTGAACATTGGAAAAGCCATTGAAGAGTTTTATGAAAGACTGTTTTCAAGGTTTTTGAAATAAAGAAACATGACCATCATGATTTTGTTACAAAACAGAAAACAAAATGAGATTACATCACGCGTGCTTTAAGTACACGCGTGATGTTATCTCATTTTAAATCGCTTTGTAAAATTCAAATATTTAAAACGGTTACGAAAGCAATTTTGATAATAGGAAGTAAATTATTTCAAATTCTAGGATTTACACAAAGTACATTAATTTTGTACTGTATTGCGGTTGTAACTAAATTAAATGCAAAATCGATTGGAAAAGTACCATTGTGATTTTATAGTTATTGACTTGGATCTTATTGTTATTTTTGGAGTCAACTGGAAAATTCTGTGTAAAGAAGACGCTTTTTAGAAGTTCGGCCATATCAAATGTCTAGAAAATGGGGAAATATCTAACATGTTGTGGTATTATTTCATGTTTTGCGATAGGACTTCCTTCTTTTTGTAGAGATACATAAAGATATAATTGTAAAACCGACGCCAGATCCGCTTCTCAGTCCAGCTAACAGCGTGGATGTTTCAATGAATTGCACAGGCTCCAGGTCCGACATAAGGTATTATATAACAAATAAGATGAGATGGATATTTATTGAAAACAGCGGGAAAGAACTAATTTTGAAAGATAGCAGCTGCGGTCGCTTTGATCAATGACACGAATGCACGTTTGTTACTGACGAATCACAAAACTATCAATGGTTTCAAATTTGGCATTACCATTAGGAGGTGTGACAAGAGCAGACAACGGCATCTACCGATGTTCACTAGTTGACAAAGATAGTCGCATTATTGACTCAAAAGATGTCAAGCTCACAGTTGTGAACCCGATAGAGAGAACACGTTTTGAACTGTATGACGCACACCACCTTCTCATATCCGCTGCCCATTCACGAGTCTCACAAAATTCATAACCATTAAAGATTGTGCCAGGACAATACGTGGTTAAATGCGTGACACATGGTAGCAATCCTGACCCAGTGATGGATCTATTTCTAAATGGCCAGAAGCTAAATGTTTCTATCAAATCAAAACAAAACAAGTCGAGTCAGTTTTAGTCGTACACTGGCAACTTAAGAGCTCATAGTATCGCAATTGATGCACAAAGCATACCACAGACTCTAATTTGTAAAGCGAATATTCCGGGCGATTTTTACCAACCAAGCAACGTTGGAATTACCCTGATGGTGCAAGTTACAAAGCCAACCAAATCTGCTTGGTCACTCTGGAGTTATTGCTCTAAAATTGACAAAACTTGAATAGTTTATAGAGTTGTCCGCCTTCTAGCCTCGCCTACATGTATTCAAAATCAGTCTTCACTCAATATTTGCTTTGTATCTTTATCAGCATTTAACCTATGCTAAGTTTGATAAGTACATGTAGTCATATTGACCGTCACTCTAGAGTTATTGCCCTGAACACCAAAATTTGACAAACGTACAGTTGTCCTCTCTATAACTGCCACAATTCCTAACCAGGCTTCGCTAAACAAGCTGTGAATGTTTATCTGCTAAATATCTCGGCCATTTCGAGAACAGGTCACATTGTCCTTGAGTTATTTCTTTTTAATTGAAAATCGTCATTAGTTAGAGACTCTGCCAATATTATTAAGCCCCCCACAAAATATTGGAGTTGAACTATAAGAACATAAAAAAGTCTAAACCAGCGTATTTTGTGACAGTTTGACATACATGTTCGTATACCTATGATTTTCGTATTTATCACTGTTATATCTAGGATTCTCACATGACTCACGGTTATTTCTATGGAACGCCATGACAGTCTTATCATGACTTGTTTGCTTATATGCGGTACATATTTTGATTATATAGACGGTGGTTTCGTCATTATATGCGGTAGTTACATCGTTATGATGAGATGGTTAGGATATTTGCTAAATTTGGCATTGAAATGTGTTTCATGGATATGAACCAATTACTCTATGAAAAAGTTCCACTAAATATAACCCTTTAAAAATTAGAAAATATTGAATTTATAACGTTTTTTTCAAACAACGACAATCCGTAAATCTAAATACATGTACATGTTTTGGTCACTTCCAAGAAAAGTTTAATTAAAAAATTACCCGCCCCCCCCCCACTAAAAATAGCTAGTTGCTCTTTCCACACACACACACACATACACACACACACACACACACACCCACGTTCCCCTCGCCCGACATTTTTTCCTGGAAAAGCCCTTAATTAGTATACTCTTTTAGCCAATACATATAGGATCTGTCATGAGTTGTTATTTTATGTTAGCTTTTATTAAAGTAGTTCAGTAAAATGTTATTTCAGTCTGACAAGTGTAATAACATATTCCTGACTTCTTTGATTCAAGTTTGTATAAAATAATGTTCGTCTGATTCTTGCATTCAACACTCGGTGCACAATTATTACTCGTGTTAAACATCCGGATTTGTTATAATCCGGCAATATACGGTATCGTTCGGAATTATCCTAACCATCTCATCATAACGACGTAACTACCGCATATAATGACGAAACCACCGCATATAAAGAAATTACTACCGCATAAAATTCTGGAGGAACAGCATATAAAGAAATCGCAAGTACAGCATATAATGTGAGATCTACAGTGTATATTAACGAAAGTACGATATATAATGTGATTTGCACTGCATATAAGGAAAAAGGCACCACGTATAATGGACACAGTGACTACCACATATATTTATGTTTGCACATCATATAATGTAAAAAGCACCACGTATAACGTTTTATCTACTTCACACAATAACAAATCTACTGCATATATTGGTATTTGTACCGCACACAAATTCAAATGCACTGCATATAAAGACAGTACCACCACATATAAGAAGAGTTGTACTACATATAACAAAGAAAGTACAGCATATAAAGTAACTTGTACCACACATAATGAACTATCTACCACACATAATTAAATATCTACTGCATATAATAAAAGATCTATTGCATATAATGAAATATGCACCGCATATAAGCAAACAAGTCATGATACGACGGTCATGGCGTTCCATATATTTCTCTGTATACTTACTTTAATGACGTGTGGTTATTTCAAAAAAACAAAAATAATATCAAACAGGGAATGCCACATACCAAAAACGCAGCCTCCCCAAAACGAGCCCCATAGCACCCAGAAGTGCACACCACCAACACACACACACAGCGTTGGTGAAAATAATGTTTTATAAACATACTAAAACCTAGATTAAATGATATATTTATACCAAAATGGATGTCTGATATGAATGATTCTTCAAACTTTGTTTTCAAGTTTTTAGTTTCAACCCTATTTGCATTTAGTTAAAGGGGTAATTGGACTATATAATCCACCAGATGGCGCTGGGGCAGGTTTTTCAATAATTTCAAACATGTTTCAGATCAAAGACAGTTTTTTTTTAAAAAATGACAAAATTACAGAACTGTTTCGTTTGAAATTTGTTACAAAGGTAAGCTGTGCCATTTCATAATAGTTCATCCAAAAATCTTGATTTCATATCACTTCTAAAAGTGACTTTGAGAACAAAAATCAACCTGTCAAGCAGACGATCTCAGATTTGAAATTCCCTAGAGGTGTGGCTTATTGCTGATAAACTCTGTGTTTGTAAACAAAGCAACGTAGTGATGTTTATACACTTGAGAGTAGTGGCATGCATTACAGAACTAAAACAGTTTACTAACCTTGATGAAAATTTATTTCAATAAATTGAGAATATCCCTCATTAAAACGAATCATTAAGTTATTCAAGACCTAAATAAGTAAGTTAAAAGTTAGCAGATACATGTAACATAAACATATGTGTTTGTGCTGAAATCTATTCAAGTTGCCATATGTTTTTCAAGTAGTCAGTATTGAACTTTTTAATTTTGGTATAAATGTTTAACTTGCAAAAGTACACAGCAGGACATAACTTCCCTTGCGGTTCAATATGTTTTGTTCTTTCCCCATTCATCTATACTTTTACTTCAAATGCCCCTTCTGTCTATAGTAAAGTTCAGTATTTTCTATAATATTTTTTGTTATATGATACTATTTCCTGGTTCAGGTAGTCTTCTATTTCTTGGTCAAGCCCACGGGTATGCAGATGCATAATGCAAACCATAAACAGCGTTGGTATAAAAAAAATTAAATGTTTATGTGACTTAGATTACTAATCCTACTACTAAACCACTGCAAGAATCGCATCTGTAGGGTCAGTTAATATTATCATTATATATTATGATCCATTATCATCCAAGAATGAGGCTATAAATTGATTTTACTATTGACTTTAATAATTTCTCCATTTTATTTTTTCCTTGATAGTCTACAATTTACATAATCCCGTGTTATCATCACTACGAATTTTCAAATCCGTGTCAAGAACATAAAAGCTAACACAAATAGCTCCATTTACTTTCTTTTGATATAAACAATACATGTCTTTTTCTTTTCTTATGCACTGCAATGTTTTAAATATAAACTTTATTCTTCATCAACTACATGTACATGCATATACATTGTGCTGCGTTTTGAACTGTTGTGATTATTTCCCTCCTTTTTCTGACACATGTATCAGTTTCATGTCTGGAATTTGTGTCTTTCAAATATACACAAACCAGACCTGCATGCCGATGGCATATAATCACAAATTAATTTTGTGACTGTATCTTAATTCATTGGGTGCTGACATTTACTACAATGCATTTATATTGTAGGAAATTACACAAAATCAGGCCTTTTGCAAAATGTGACTCTGTGAGTTAGGTGTGAAATGTAGTATTTATCTTTAAATTTTATAAAAAGGGAGAATATGAATGATATATCATGGGATAAAATGAAAGTGAGAAGAAATGATTCAGAAGGTGGATAAATATTCATCTGATTCCAAAGGGCTCATAGATACAAAATATAAGAAACGTAAAGAAGTTTGCTACTGTGATTCATTCACTCTAGTGCTATTTTTACCAACCTCCAGTTTAATTGACAGGTAGTTTAGAGGTATCAAGTTACAGCTGCACACAACTAATAAGCGAGAGTTGCCCCTTTAATATAGAAGTGTTTAGAGCTGTACTATGTCGATGAAGAGTCTGAAGCAGACAGGTGGCATAAATCTGTCGCAATACCATATGAAGACAGGAAATGTCACAATTGTAATGTTTTAGAGGATGAATTCCATTTTTTACTAGAATGTCCAGTTTATAATGATCTGAGAAAGATATTATTGCGGAGAAGCGATCCGCTATATTTAATACGTGCTAAATAAAAGATGGATGGAGACTAAGCACTAGATCGAATATATGTGTCTTTCTTCATTGAAAAATTGAGGTACTTCTGAAATGAAAACTGTAGACACAGTCTATTTTTCTAAAAATGCAAGAGTTGTCGTTCTTTATTTAGATTTATGTAAGATTATTTTTCCTGCATATATGTAGTCGATCGTCGTTGAGTAATTGGTAAAGGCGACTGCGCTGTAATTTTGCAAATGGAGTTCAAATCCCATAAGAGTCTATTTTTTTTTAATTTCCTCTGTTTTACTTATCATTTTCAGCTTTTTAACCATTTTTAAATGTTTTACGGCAAATAATCATAAAAATCTTCATTAATGTGAAACTAATAAGGATAATGGTTGATTTTAGATCTGGTTATTTGAAATATAGACGGTGAAAATCATCAACTTTTGCCATTATACTAAGAATATCATAAAGACAAAATTTATCAGAATGGAATAGATGCCCAATTCACAAAATTTGCATTTTCTTTGAGTTTGACCCCCTTTATCTTTTTATCATTATTACCAACCTTGCACTACAGAAAAGGTTGAGATGGGACAAATTATACATGGTACCCTTTCATTGTACATACCATTCTATACATTATGTTTATTTTTTCTACATTTCTCACTTTACATCTACATGTATATATTTTGAAATTATGATTTAAATTTACATGTATAATTTATTTTGTTCGCAAATTTTGTTTGCATAATATGCTCTCCTATTAAAGGAAATAAAGAATATCTATTTATTTATCTGCACCACTATCATTTGGGCAGGCTCATAAGTGAATGTGTTCTTAATGTATTTCTACGGTGTATACTGAATACTTTATTACCAAAATTGTTAAACTGTTATATAATGGTTACTGAATATACACATATTTTTCTTTCTTGTATACCGTTCTGTTAGTTATTTACAAGATGAGGATAGGGGTATAAAATTCCATATATCTTTTCAATAAGACTGTAAGTTTCCTTCAGGATTTGAATATGAATCATTGAAAGGATATAGTTAATGAAAATAACAATTAAAAATTGACCGTTATGGGCTGAAAACCTTAAGTTTTCTTTTCAACATATCAAACTTGATATCAAATCTACTCCAGATAGGTATTTGCTTAAAGTATAAGTTAAGCTTGGTCTCCTTGAATTCTTTGGGGACATGCGTCAACATCAACCATCACCAATTTCCAAAATATTTACCTGTCAGTTCGCTGTGATACTTTGTTCCACGGGTTTTCTTGTGTCACTCACTGTTTATAAATTTATTTTTGCATGTATGCTCATGGCCATATGGTCTACTGCTTATGATAATAAACTATAAACTATAAAAAAAACTATACAAAGAGTAGAACAGTTATGTTTTCTTATGCCATAAACAACCCGGGAAACGATATTATCGTTAATATGTCGTCGTTTTGTGCCGCATGACCTTAAATAAATATCCGCGTAGAAAATAACGCTTTGCTTTTGTTCACTTTTTATAATCTCCTGTCATGTTAGAATTAAAGTAGCATTCTTTTCTGATCAGAGTTTTTGTCGTCTAATCAACAACTCTTTGTTGGTCCTGATGCGCAGTTATAAACAACTCAGGCTACCGGCTTTCATGGTTAATTACTGCGCATCAGACTCCAAATCATTGTTTATTAGACGATGAACACCGCAAGAACGTATGTTATTTCATAAATGAAATACATTACGTCTGGTGGGATTTTGCGTTTTTTACTAAAATGTATTTATAAAATATCTTCATACGCCATTCATAGTCGTTTTTACCCGAGAATTATTTTGTTTATATATTTGTCAAGAAATGTATTTTGTGTATACATGTATATCCATTTTATACCCCCAACACAAAGTGCGATGGGGATACTGGATTCGGCTTGCCTGTCTGTCTGTCAGTCCGTCCATCTGTCCGTACATGCCCAGTAGACATTATGGGGTTAGGGTTTGAGTACACCTTAGCATTGTGAGGTTCTTTGAGTTAATTCCGTCATTATGGGCTTAAAAATGGTATTGTGCGGTAAAATAATTTCATTGTAGGGTTAAAAAAGATCAAAGAAAGATCAAAGGGATAACCTCACAATGTCCGTCTGGTAAGTACGTCCGTACGTCCGTCTGTCCGTACATGCCCAGTAGACATTAGGGGGTTAGGGTTTGAGTACAACTTAGCACTGTGAGGTTATTTTAGTTAATTCAGTCATTATGGGGTTAAAAGTGGTATTGTGGGGTAAAATAATTCTATTGTGGGGTTAAAAAAGATCAAAGAAAGAGCTGAGGGATAACCTCACAAAGTCCATCTGGTGAGTACATCCGTCTGTCTGTAGACGGAATCTTGTGGACACTAAATCTCAAAAACCCCTGGTCAGAATTTAATGATACTTCACAGAATTGATAAGTACAATGCCCAGTTGTTAATTGTACATGTTTCGAGTCACTAGGTCAAGGTTAATGTCACTGGGGCTCGAGATAGTAAAATTTTGTGGACGCTAAACTCCAAAATCCCTTTTCAGAATTCATGGTACTTCACATAAGTGATAAGTAAAACACCTAGTTATGCATGGTCCATGTTTCGAGTCACTATGTCAAATGTCAAGGTCACAGGGGCTCGAGATAGTTCACTCTTGTAAATGCTAAATCTCCTAAACTTCTGGTCAGAATTCGATGATACTTCAAATTAGTGATAAGTACCAAGCCTAGTTGTGCATGGTCTATGTTTCAGGTCGTTTGGTCAAAGGTTAAGGTCATAAGAGCTCGATAGTAAAATCTTGCGGACACTTAATCGCCAAACTCCCTGGTCAAAATTTATTAATATATGACAGAAGTGATAAGTACTAAGCCTAGTTGTGCATGGCGCACTTGATGTAAACATTTCTTGGTGTATATAGGAACATTTTCACAACACAAATCTTATCTAGAACCACAAGGCCCCAGAGCTTAGCTATTTGGATAGTTACATCATGTAGTGGACCTCTACCACGGTCACAGTGTTCAAATCAGGACCTCAAGTTAAAAGTATTGTAACCAGGCGAGCGATATAGGGTCATATTGACCCTCTTGTTTCTCAGCAACCATAAGTTCGAATTGAACAAATCTTCATGGCAAACTTTAGTAACAAAATGAGATGCGATATTACCAGCATGTCCTGGTTCAATGATTTTTCATCGAATTAAGGCCTTTCATATACCAAGCTTCCACGGCAGGGGGATCGGACATGTCTTGTTGTTATATATTTGATAGATGTATCAAGCTGATTGTTATAAGTGATTCATGAAAGCAAAAATAGAACACTCACACAAAACCTTCCATATCCATGCGTTCAAGTTTTCACAATGTTTTATTCGAGTTAACAGTTTCACTAGAGTAGTAATATAGTAGATCAATTTTTGCGAAAAATAAATTGGGGGGCGGGGGAAGGTGGAGTTTCATAGCATGTTCCGTACTATTACATTGGATTTTATTTAGTTTACATTTATGATACAACCTACTTTTTTTCAATATGTTTTTCTATCTTATATTATACATGGACATATCAAAACAATTTTGCTTTTTATCCAGTAAATGTAAACATGTACAATGTATCAACAATTTCAGATAAATTAAAAGCACAAATCTTGTTCATCTATAATGCCTTTACCCCTAATGCTTTGAGTCCAATGCGGACAATCAATATTCAAACAACGGTTGCTGCTGTCTGTCTGTTTACGTATCTAATCCAAATGCCTCAAATATAAACACCAGTAGTGAAAGTTACTGACTTTTTCGACAACTAAATCGTATGGTCATAAAGTCCCCGAGAACATCCCTCCGGCATTCTAATGATAACTTTACATTTAAAGTTATAGTAGATGTAAAGGCAAACATTTACAGATCTCGTATGATTCACAGGTAGTTGGCGCATGGAACGCGCATGAGATAATATGTAGTTCTATATGGAGGGAGTTAGAGGCAATGTATAGGGTTCTGTTGAGTAACCTTTCAAGCTTAAGTAAAAAGAAAATCAAATTTTATACTGATAATAAGAATCTGAAGTTCATTTTGACCTCAGGTAGTAATATTGACAAATTACACGAAATGTGTTTAGAATTTCATGAAATATGTGAAAAGACCCAAATTTCATTCGTTGTTGACTGAATCCCACGGTCTGACAATAGCCGTGCTGATCATTTAAGTAGATGTCTAGATTCTGACGATTGGTTTATAAGTAAACATGTTTTTGATTACTTAGATCAAATATGGGGTCCTCATACTATAGATCGGTTCGCAATACATTATAACAACAAATGTAAGAGATTTAACTCCAAATTGTGGGTTCCTGGTACAGAAGGTATTAACTGTTTCGAACAAATATGGAGGTTTGATAATAATTGGTTGGTACCGCCTCCAAATGTCATCGCTATGACGATTAAAAAGATGCAATCAGATAGGTGTGTTGCAACGCTTGTTGTCCCTAGATGGACGTCAGCGCCAGTTCAAAAGTTTCATCAAAAACACATTTTTATTACCTGTTACAGGCGCAGTATGCAGAGGCAAGGGAAACAACGGTGTTTTTAACAAAGAACCGTTTTCTTTCAGAATGATTGCTTTGCAGTATGACTGTAGCAACGAAAAAGTTCAAGCATATGAAACCAGAATTATGTAAGTTCAAAGATGCTTATTATGCGAATATATTTTCAGGTGTTGACTTAAGAACAAACTTTAAAAGACAATTTCTCGATGCGGGAGTTCCAGTAATAAACATAGAAAATATTGTGGACAAGATGGCGGATTACATTTTGGATTCAAGAGCCGAGGTAACGGTTCCGAAGTATTTTTATCATGTGAAACAATTTAAAGAATTTTGTGCAAAACACGGATTTCCAACCAATCCAGCTTTATCTATTCATGTGTCCATGTATCTTTCAGAATTAATAGATTTGAAAAAATCTGATACAGTAGTTTCAGCAGCATTCTATGCAATCAAGTGGTTGCACGAGATTAACGATTTATGTGATCCCACGAAGAGCGCCTTCGTTATTAGGATGCTTGAATGTGCAAAGAGAACAAACTCTAAGCCTGTACAAAAGAAGGATGTGTTGTGTTCTGAGCATTTAATGGAACTTTATGACTTGTTTTCAACAACAAAAGACGTTATAGTTTTAAGAGATGTAGCTATAATACTCTTGTGCTTTGCCGGGTTTTTTAGATATAGTGAAGTGAGTGAATTAAGGTGTTGTGATGTTAAGTTTTTCGCAGATTACATTGAAATTCTACTTAAGAAAAGTAAGAGGGACGTTTATTGAGAAGGGATGTATGTAGTCATCGCTAAGGGTGTCACTAGCGCGTGCCCGGTTGCAATGTTACACAGGTATATGAATTGCGCCGGTCTATGTTCCAAATCGGATATGTACTTGTTCCGACCCGCGTGCAGATCGGGTTCAAGATGTTTTCTTTTGAAAAAAGACAAAAATCTTAGTTACTCACGCGCGCGTGAATGCATTGTCAGCAAGTTGAAATTAGTTGTTCCAGATATGAACATAGGTACTCATTCTTTGCGTGCAAGCGGTGCATCCGCAGCTGCAAATGCGGAGGGCGTTTCGGAACGTTGATTTTCATTCTAGGCTTGACTTCGCTTCATTCGAGACGTAGATTTTATTCAAATTCGAAAACAGTGATAGAGAATTATTAAGAAGCACTGGTTTTTATACAGCTTTAGTTCTATTAAAAGCTGAATGTGGTTCTAGTTTCTGTCATATGATTGTAATGATTGGTACAAATGTGTTCTACGAATAATATATGCTTGCTAGGACACAGTCCGTAGTTCCAATATTCGGAAGAATGGACGATTTAATTCGCTCAGCCAGGGGGCATTTTGTTTGACAACACTAGCGTTGAGTGCGGTTAAATCAAACACTCACAGTGTTACGGACACACGTTTTTTTCCTCTATAAAATACAATGAGGTTTCGTTTCGTGGACGGCTGCCATTCTGTTGATGAATATACAACACAATCTGTGGTTTCAGTAGGGAATATTTGAACTCCAGATGCCTACGGATTATGTTGAAGCATGCAAACATGATTTAAACTAATACATGTATATGCTGGAATTGAATAGAAAAGAAATGATATTTGTATTATCGAAATATAATCATTGTATGTGTGTAAAAAGTAACTCCTCCTACAATAAAGCCTATCGAAGTCTTGCCCACTGCAACATTGTGTTATGTTATTTGTGTGTAGGTACGTTAAGACCACACAAACGTTGCAATCTTGAAAGCTTCATAATAACAATATAGGTTGAGCATGTTTTGTAAGGAATTCTAAACACCCTTTGTTGTGGCAAATAGTCTCAAAACATAATTTGTAAACAAAAAATAAAAATTCAAACACATTTCGAACTGTGCAGATTATTTGTCCTTAAGTGTGTTTGGTCCAAGTAATATATGTAATGGGTGATGGTGGAGGGATTGCAATCTTTATGTGACATATATTAAAAACCAGGAGCGATCGTGCCATACTCGATCAAAGGCCTTCGATATATCACAGAATATCATACAAGTTGGTTTTTTATTATCAATTCCTAATGTTATTTGTTGGTATATATCAAGTAATTGGTATACAGTTGAAGGACCTGGTAGGAACCCTGACTGTTTCGGATATATAAGATTGTTGGAATGGCGGTGGTTGTATATGTGTTTGAACATTATTCTTTCCATTACCATACCAACTTATTAAAGATATTGGTCTATAATTTGTGGGAAGACTGTTGTCTCCTTTCTTGAGAACAGGCATTACATTTGCTGTTTTCCATATAGAAGTATATATTTCACTTATTACAGATTTATTGAATAAAATAGAGGGGTTTACTTATGGGATTTTTAGTTTCTTTCAACATTCTATGGCTTATTTCATCTGGACCTGATGCTTTATGTATGAGACATGACAGTATATCTGAAACTTCCTTTTCTGAAATTGTTATTTGTTGTAGGTAGTTATTTGTCTTACTAGCAAAGACCGGTAAATGTGTGTTATCTTTATCACTTAAAGAAGAAAGTGATACAAAGGAGTAGTTTAAGGCGATGATTACATATATTTATACTTTAATCTAGGGTTTTACGCACCGAGTGAACAATAAATCTCTTAACTGTTAAACAAAAAGTTTCTTCTGCGTGGTTTAAAGTCTTAAACCGTAGTTTAAAGCGGAATTACTGAAGACAGAAAACAAATAATTTACCAAAAACAACCAAAACAAATGAAATTACCGAAAACAAGTCTTTATTTATTAGTTTTTATTTTAATTACACTTTTAATTATTGTAAATGATAAACATTGATATATTTGATGAATATATGTAATTTTAAAACGATATATTAGGTTTAAAACAACTTAGGTTTTAATATGTTACTGAGTATGTATTTTCTATTGTCACGACTGTAGTAAAACAGAAATTCATTGAATACATTTTATAACAAGAAGAAAAATTTCAAATGAAATGTATGGCCACTATGCTTTTCGTAATATTTTGTATTTAGATATTGACTTTAGTGATATTTCATACCACTCGTCCCTGAAATGAATTATCATGAAACATTTTCTGTACTGTATATCGTCGTACATTTTGTCATATGCTGATTTAATAATTATATAATGATTTATGCAAATAAAGACTATTTTATTGCTTGACTAGTTTCTGTACTTATTTCCATAATTTCATTCAATTTTAGCCCCCTTTTCGACATATGAGTAAATTTTTCAATAACACAAACTTAAATAACAAATAGTTTTTTCTTTTATTAAGTAGATTGTTTAGAAAACCTATATTGTGCAATGATAAGCATACTCTGAAAAAGTCAATCAACTGTGTAAGGAAACATTAACCAAATGTACGGAAACGTATATTGACCCCCTTTATATATGTTCTTCATTTTCTTAACTTACTAAGATATGCGTGTATTATATACGTGTAGAAACCGGCATCAAAGATTTACATAAAAGAACTTCCACTCAAAACTCAGTAATCGAGTACGTTCCTACACAGGTTTTAGTACACTTCACTCTAGACAGAACGGCGTTCTTACAGACGGTCTTTAGTACCATCTCCTATATGGCCGACATGCTCACTCCGGAAAGTTCGAACTACCGAAAATTCGAACCAATTTTGCTTCCCCGAGGGTGTTCGAGTTTTCGAGAGTCGACTGTATAAGTAATCAAATACTTGAGACTAAATAATTTGTTGAAGTATAACATTTTACGTGTTGCAGTTCGTGATATTTTTGTCAGCAAATATCATTTTATGAAAATAAGCTATTGAATTAACTGGGAATAAACATAAGAGAAATATATGACATGTTGTACTAAACTAATAAGTTGAATATATCCAGCAAAAATAAAAGTGACAGAAAAGACAAAGATATATATCTTCAACACTTTTAACTTTCTCCACCTTTAAGTTTGTATTCATTTCAGCACAAACAAATCATAAATTTTCACTATGTAGATCTAATACAATGAAATTGATAAAAACGATATTAAATGCTAATCAAGGCTTATTTCCTAATTTAAATACAAAAGAATAACTGTAAATCAGAACTTTTTATCTTCGTGCTTAACACGGTGAAATTTATATAGGCTCATAAATAGAAAAATAGTATTTTTTATGAACTTAATTTATATCTATATTTACGTTTCCGTACAAATGAGATAGAATCACGTGCTGAACGCGTGTACTTAATGTATCGACTGATACAATTCAGATATCTGAGATATTAGAATATTGAATTTCAAAACCTTCTTATCATATACATGCGAAACCATTTAGAGAAAAGAATGTAAATTATTTTAAATTATAGAACATTGATTTTCTTTATTTACTTTATTGTGGTTTACAGAATCGGGTGGAAAGGTATTATTGTGATTTTATAGTTATTTACTTGGATCTTATTTTTTAGTCAACTGGGACAATCTTGGTAACGAAGACGTTCAGTACAAATTCGGCCATATCAAACGACTAGAAAATGGGGAAATATCTTACCTGTTGGGGACTTATTACATGTTTTGCTATAGGACTTGCTTCATTTGTGGAGATACATAAAGACATAACTGTAAAACCCACGCCAGATCCGCTTCTCAGTCCAGCTGACAGCGTGGATGTTTCAATGAATTGCACAGGCTCAAGGTACGACATAAAGTATTATATAACAAATAAGATGAGATGGATACTTATTAAAACCAGCGGGAAAAAACTAATTTTGACAGATAGCTTTCACTTAACGGAAGCTGCGGTCTCTTTGTTCAATGATCCGAGTACACGTTTGTTACTAACATATCACCAGTATTAAGTATCAATGGTTTCAATTTTGGCATTACCATTAGAGGAGTGACAAGGGCAGACAACGGTATCTACCGATGTTCGCTAGTTGACGAAGATAGTCGAGTTATTGACTCAAAAGAGGTCAAGCTCACAGTTGTCAACCCAATACAGAAAATGCGTATCATACTGTATGACGCACACGGCATTCCCATTTCTGCTACCGATTCACAAGTCTCGCAAAATTTACAAAAAATAAAGATTGCACCAGGACAATACGTGGTGAAATGCGAGACACATGGTAGCAATCCTGACCCAGTAATGGGTCTATTTCTAAATGGCCAGAAGCTAAACGTTTCTATCAAATAAAAACAAGACACGTCGAGTCAACTTCAGTCGTACACTGGCAACTTAAAAGCTCATAATGTCGCTATTAATGCACGAAACTCACCACAGACTCTAATTTGTAAAGCGAATATTCCAGGAGAATTTTACCAAACAAGCGACGTTGGAATAACCCTTCGTGTGAAAATTACAAAGCCTACTATCATATGTGAAAATGCCAGGCCGGCTGTTGGTGATAGGTTCAGAAAAATTAAATGCAACGTTTCGGTCGATCTAAACAAAGACAATCTGGTTTGTGAGAAGGTCAGCTGGTTGTTAGGTAAGATGGAACAGCTAATCGAGAATGACCAGAGCTGGATGGACGAAAGTAGAGAATATGACAATTTGAAATCTAGCGGTGTGGAAACAAATCTGGGACTGAGTGCTATGCTAGACATTCATACCGATAATGACAAAATTTTGCAGGAAAACATCTTCATTGTTTATGAAAAAGCAGAAAATGTCAACAAACATTTAATCACATTGGACGATGTGACAACCGCTTCAGCAAGTGTTGTGACTTCATTGCCTGCCATGCTTTATTTTGCATTGTCACTAAGCGTCAATGCCAAACTATTCTAAAAATGTGTGCGGCCATGTTATGGAATTATACCCCTTATTTAGTTGTCCACCCTCTAACTTCCACAGACCTCTTTGAAACTTCGCAAAATTTGCTGGGAATAATATGCAGTCTCTCCAGAGTTATTGATTTGATGACTTAACATGCTAAGTTTGAAGAAATTCTATGAAAAGGAAAATTTCGGGCCTATATACATACAAGAAACTGTAGCTTACGTCGACTGATGACGTTTTCAGTTAAAATGTCGCTACTGCACTGGTACAAAATGAACACAATTCATTCAAAACTATAAAGTTGATGTGTGATTGTCCGTTAGACCGTGTGTCCGTCACACATTCTTGTCAGGGCTATTTCTCAGGAGACAGAAACCACTGATTTCACGGAAACTTAATGGACTGCTTCACTATCAAGAGGATGTGCGCATGTGTTATCACTTTGGTAACTTTTCCCTATACCTACTTTCAGCAATTACAGCCTGGTGTTATTTTTTCAAACAAGAGGATGCGCATATTGCAGCATGTTCAGGTTCGATAATTACTTACTCTGAATTATGCTCATTTCATTATAAATACGTAAAGTATATAGCACTTTCGTGCATTCTTGTTTGGTATATCTCTTGGGGAACGACTCACTTGAGATAAATGAAAATTCATACACTGCTTCACTATCAAGAGAATATGTGCATACTAGCGACATGTTCATGTTCGGTGATTCTTTTACGCAGTTATTGTCATAACTTCTGAGCTCACCTGGCACAAAGTGCCCAAGTGAGCTATTAGGACCACTAACTGTCTGGAGCGTCCGTCGTTCGTCGTCCGTAGTATGTCGTACGTGTGTCCGTCCGCTCACCATTTCATTCAAACGACATCTCCTCTGAAACCGGTTCCTCCAACTAACAACCTTAACTTCTCATTATTCTAATTCGGGTATTCTTATGATTCTATGCTGCTTATGATCTTAACAAAACAATATAGGCGTAAGATTCATTAAAGATGATATTGGGTTGTAGTTTTCGTAGTTTGTTTAAAATAAAGTGTATAATAGCAATTACACTATGTCGCCTTTGTGTTTGTTCCAGAAACTGTAAATGCGGGTCTTGTAATTTGAAGTCTTAATGACTTAATAAGCTAATTATGCCCGTAGTTAAACACGTGTCTTGGAAATCAAAAAGACAAAAACGCGTTTGAAATTCACGTTCGTCTGTCGTTTTCCTGAGTTTATTTTATAATTAGGTTACTTAGCACATACGCCGGAATTCATACATGGTTGCATGGTAAACAAAAGTGAATACCTGAAATAAAAAAAAATTAAAGACAGTCCATTGATCTAATATGTATTGCTATATGTCGTTCACGTGAATGATCGTTTTATGAGTACTCGAACGGAAGAAGGACCGAGTACTCGAATATCAATGTTGGTATTCGTTGCCATCCCTATATATTTTGATAGATTTATCAAGCTCATTGTTAAAAATGATTTATGAAAGCAGACATAGAACACTCACACAAAATTATCCATATCCATTGTTTGTTTGCGTATCTTATCTAAATGCCTCAGTCACTCAAGCTATAATATAAATACCAGAATTGAAAGTTATTGACTTCTTCGAGAGCTAAATCGAATGATCATCAAGTCCCCGAGAACATCAGTACAGACAGTATCTTCTTAATCGTTAACTGATTTCTGCTTTTTCAATACTGTAACTCATGTGCTATTGTCCATTACTGTAATTCATGTGTTATTTCTCATTACCATAACTCTAGTGTTATTGCTCATTTCTGTTACGCATGTGTTGTTCATAATTTACATGTCTGTGTTTTAGTTTTCATGATTTGTTATGTTTTAACTGTTTTGTATTATGAAAGCAATGTTGATAGGAATGCTTCGAGGAAGATAAGTCCTCGGACTTATTGAGCTACCTTCTTTAAATAAAGAATATTATTGTTATATATTACTATTATTTTATTATAACATCCCTCCAGCATTCTAATGATAGCTATACATTTAAAGTTTCCCAGTTTGTCAAATGTTCCACCGAACAACATTGTCAATGCATGACAAATGGAAGCTTTTAATTTATCCTACGAATCCGTCATTCCTAAGTGTAAATCACTGTCAGTGTACATGTATTTAGTTAAAAGTCTGACTAGATCAAAGTGTTACCCTCTAAACTAGACAAAACAGAGTAGAGAACATGTATGTTCCTTTTTATGCAAAACCCCTTGTGTACTGGGCTTAAAATTAACATGGACTACCATTTTTAAAGTGACATGTAATCTTTTCATGATAATACTACATATCCTCAGGATTGCAAAACACGCACGCTTGCACACACGCACCAAGTACACTCAGTCGGAAAAATTAACAAGCTGAATTATAAAAGGTTGCCATTTTATGAAGCAAGACCTGTCGCTTCAATATAACCAGAATTGGTAATGTTTTCCAGGAGGAGCTAACTCGGTTAAGTTCAAGTTCCAGTCAAATATGTCAAAAGACGCTGTGATCTCCCTTGATCACCAGTAATTCCCCCAATTTATTGTCCGATTGGGTCCGTAACTTAACCTGGCTTCTACTGAAGAAGTCAGGCAGGCCGAAATATTTAATGTGAAGTGGACTTTGGGATTGTTTCATAATTATTCTCTCTCCGGAGTTACAACTTACGTGTTTCATGTTTATCAAATAATAACTTATATTTCATTGATATCCTGACTAATTCAAATTGTTACCCTCCAAACTAGACAAAACAGTGTAGAGAAAATATCTGTTCAAAGGTGCAATGAGCTTAATCCTTATTTGGACTATCACCTGCGGACTGTGATGTTGTTCTCATAAGCCTATATTCTCGCAACAATGCAAAACACGCATGTACGCATGCAAGCCACAAGCACACTCAGACGTCAAAGTTAACTTTCGCTAAAACACACTGTATCGGCATAACGCACTGGCTCCCACTTAACGATAATGCTCCAACTAACGTAACGAACCGGCTCCAATAAAACATGGCGGATTTCGTAAACAAAACGCACGTGAGTATAACAGATTAGTGTATTTTTTATAGTTATTCGCAAATTCTGATGAAATGAATACTCTTACGGAATGCCCACACCTGTCCTGCATGACCGTAGCTTGTCGGCTTTTTCAGACATCCGTGCGTGTGAAAGTAATGCAAGTTGAATGCAGAGGATTCAACGGTAAACAGTGCGAAAACAGACCAAAATACATGGATTTTGCACAAAATGAGCGAAGTTAAGGTGTTTAGGATAAAACAAATGCACCGGCATGTTACTTTTAGTCAAATCTCGTAAGATTATACTCGTACATTACCGATCTGGTATTTCTATGGGGAAAAATCTACCTTTTCAACAATACAACGATTTAGACTCCAATTTCAGATACAACGAAACAGTTCCAACTCGTGTTTCACCAACCATTTTTATAGACATTTTAGAACAATTGCAATAATTAAACAGTTCCGATTCGTTTTTCCTCAATGTGTTTGCTCGCCATTGATAGCAAATGATGACAAAATAAAAGCAGAAATTTATATATAACGAATGTAAACGGAAAATAAAAGAATCTGAGAGGGCGTGTAGCGCTTTTGTCTTACAGTAGTAGTAAACCGAAAAATCATGGACTATAACTGTACTGTATTGACACCTTTTCTTTATATATTATCAATGGTTAAAAGTTAAAAAAGGACAGTGAACGATGTTGATGATGGAAAATCCCGACAAAGTGCATTAAAACATTGGCGCGAGTTCAGAAATCGGTGTTACGTTTTAAAAATAATGATAATATTGGTGACACTATGAACTTTGACCGTCCAAAAACCTATACTATGTATTCTTATTCATTTAATGATATACCTCATATACTTTTGAACACTGATTCAAAATGCAAAATAGTCATCACACTACAGTATAAGTCAGAAATGGCTCCCCTTTAAATATATGGACACTATAATAAACAAACACTTTATTTTACCTTTTGATAGGTACAAAATTGAAAAATGCAAGGGCTATGTACTGGCGAAATATTGATAATTCGGGCCAAGGTGACAATAGAACATTTGTTCTGCAAAAGTTTGTTTGAAATTAGTAACAAATAAAACATATATGTTGCAGGAAGCTGAATCATAAAATATTGACAGACGAACGACGGACAGAACACGAGCAAAATATAATGAATATTGCTATCATGAATCGCTTAGGTGAGCTTCATTAGTAATTGCGATAAATATCGTGGAAATCCCATTAAGTGTTCTAGTCAAAGACTAAGTACCATAGATAATATTAAACTGGCTTCATTTCAAATAATCATCTTCATGCTACATGTATATGCATGAAATCATTTAAAAGTAGTGGTTTTTCCCGAATAAGTGGATGTAAACGCTGAATATAGTCCTATATCTTTTACAATTGTGTCAGTACCATGAATGTAGATATACAGGCGACATAAATTGCAGACAGATATATCTACAAAAAGTTACCAACAATCATAGGAACCAAACATTTTCATTTCTTCTCTATGATTAAAGTGATATTACCGTTCAAAGCGACTTAAAACATTAATCAGTGATTTATACTCCTCGAATAATAAACATTGCCATAGTTATAACTCGAAAATAAAGATCTGTGTAACAGTTTCATTGACATTGAATATAGAGGCAATCTGTAAATTTATAATCATTTTTGACTATCCTAGTAAATCCACTATTTCGGTTATGTATATCTTAATTTGTATTTCGTCAATAACAGAAATAACTTAATAAAACTTATTTTTTATATGTTTTAAAAGTATGAACTTTTTTGGAGCATCATTCTTAACTATAAACTAATGTGGCTATTTGAAGGATAATATAACACGCAGTTTAGAGCCTCGTTACCGCCAAAATGTCTTGTATATCTTGTATTTCAAATATAGAGTGTGAAATTACATGGATAGAAAATACATAAGGAAATACTATTAGCGAGACAGTCTATGTTAATTTTGTTTATAAATTTTACAAAACAAATCATCTCTGATAAAAGTATCACTGTTGATAGAAGAAGCTTTGTTCTTACGAAATGTTAGGTTTGAACTTCCCGTTCAAACTACTGTTAAGAATAATAATGTTCATCCTCGTTTTCAACTTCTGAAAGTCTTAATTATTAGTTTCATCTTGTTTGTATGACCTGTAAATATTCACGTGCTAATATCATATGTAATAATATCATATGACCAAGACGATGCACACTATGTATCGGTCCGAAATAAAAAAAAGGTTCTGCTTTCTTAATGATCCCTGTCATTGTATAGCAAAGTAATTGGAATATTTTCATGTTCTGTGTTTATTTTAAAATGAGGAGAGACAAGATGACATAATCACGTGAGTTTTTGCGGTAAGAGATTCTTTTATAACTGCAATTGTTCTAAAACGTCTGTGAAAATGGTTGGTGAAACACGAGTTGGAACTGTTTCGTTGTATCTGAAATTGGAGTCTAAATCGTTGTATTGTTGAAAAGGTAGATTTTTCCCCATAGAAATACCAGATCGGTAATGTACGAGTATAATCTTACGAGATTTGACTAAAAGTAACATGCCAGTGCATTTGTTTTATCCTAAACACCTTAACTTCGCTCATTTTCTGAAAATCCATGTATTTTGGTCTGTTTTCGCACTGTTTACCGTTGAATCCTCTGCATTCAACTTGCATTACTTTCACACGCACGGATGTCTGAAAAAGCCGACAAGCTACGGTCATGCAGGACAGGTGTGGGCATTCCGTAAGAGTATTCATTTCATCAGAATTTGCGAATAACTATAAAAAATACACTAATCTGTTATACTCACGTGCGTTTTGTTTACGAAATCCGCCATGTTTTATTGGAGCCGGTTCGTTACGTTAGTTGGAGCATTATCGTTAAGTGGGAGCCAGTGCGTTTTGCCGATACAGTGTAAAATACAACCACAGTATGAATAATTTAGAAGAGGAGCTAACTCGCTTAAGTTCAAGTTCAGTCAAACATGTCGCAAGACGCTTTGGTCTCCCTTGGTCAAACAACTTAATGACGATTCAAATCTAGCGTCACACTGAAAAGCTCCCCGATATGATAGAAAGCAGCCGAAGAAGTTAAGAACTACAGATATGCTATCTTTCACAAACATTCTAAATGCACTCCTCATCAGCTCTGTAGAAAATGTGTGCGACCAATTAAGGTTTTAAAGAGCACTCGGTCAAGGGTTACGCAGTGAGACACGAACATGTACAAGCCCAATTTGCTCATTGATACACTTCTGTAAGTAGCTGATGATATTCCGTCAATAATTAAGTTCGCAACCAACAAAGAACGTTCTTAGACTTCAAATTGCAAATTCACCATGGATAGCCTATATTTTCATGACGTAAATAACCTTAAAGAGATACTGTTCTTTTATCTCCAAAACCTTGGTTCTTTGGAAACTTGTACTTACTGTGTCAACATCATAAATAGGCTCTCATCAATAGATGACGTCACTAAAATGACTACTAAAATCCAAACAAAAACGAAAAACAGTTCGTTATTTATAACTGGCGTCTTTTTAAGCAGTAAATATAAACAAGAGGGTTATGATGACTTTGTATCGCCTACTGGAGTACCATAACTCTAAATGACATTTACATTTTCCATCAACCGATTGAGTATAAGCCTCGGGAGGGTGACCAAGCTCAAATATAGCTTTTTTCCATAGTGTGGGCCAACGATCGTACGTGACGGTAATCTATTGGACAAACACAAATTCCATTCATGGTGAAGTTTCGTTAAAATTGTTCCCGTGGTTAAGATGCACATGTCAAGGATTATCTCCCTTGTGCTTCGGAACAGAACGCTTTGAGCAATTTTTCAAAGATCATCCAAGGAATAATCCTGTGCCGTTGAATTTGATCCCCATGGTAATGATTGAGATGTCGTTTGAAGACAGTTCTAGTCTCAGCTTTGGTGGCGTTATTTGCAGCGGACCGGAGCCGTATATGCAATTTAGCTACAAAACCATCCAAGCAACAATCCTGTGATGTTTGGTTGAAAAAAAGAGATGTCGTTTAAAGCTGCCTTTCTTTTTTTATCTCAGGTGTTCATTATTTGCAGCGAACGGGCACGGTTCGAGCAGTTTTGGTATAGGACTATCCAGGGATCATTCCTGTGAGGTGTGTTTGGAATTTGCGGAGATTGCGTTCGAAACAACTGTTAACTAAGCACGACGCACGGCGTAGAACGACGGACATCAAGCGGTTACAAAAGCTCACCATGAGCACTTCGTGCTACAATGTTGTAAGGTGAACTAAAACAGATCTAAGAATACGCTTAGACAATAAGTGAATACTCCGTTGAATAAAATGAAGGTTTATAAAATGAAATCTTTTGTACATGTATTAATGATTTTAATACAACAAAATTGATTCACAAAAATATATAATTCACATAGATTAGAAGACCAGCTTACGAGTGCAAAATCTGATTAACATATTCAAAACACAATGGCAACAATATTAAACAATATGTCAAATACTATGACCATTAAAATGTTGCTACATATTGGATGTCTTAACATTAAAACAGCTGTGTAAACATGGACAAACATCCTCATACCCAGATGTTAACTGATTTTAAAAACGTTTCATGTTTTATATGTAAAGAAATTGTTCGCATGGTTGCAAAAGAGTCACCATCTAAAATTTAACAACGCAGGAAAGACATAATTGTTTAACCATTAGAGTTCTTTGGTAATAAGCCGGACTGAGAAAAAAAGTATTTTCAAGGGAGAAAGTTTCATCAATGTATAGGCCTGCTATTTGCTCGTAAATCATGGCAATTATTGAAATTTCTTGTATTTTAAAACTTAAATGAAGTGAATTTAGTTTACCATGCTAGATATAGGTGTGTTAGAGTATGCAAAAGGTAATGAAACTCCAAAAATACATTTGACGTTGTCCTTACGAACTTTTTTAAAGAAAAAAGGCTTTTGTCGAAACGTTATATAATAATTATGATATATATACGTTGTTGTAATTACGTGTTGTTGAATTTTCAATTCTTACAAACTTTAGACAGTCTGAAATATACTGCTCTGGAGTAACCTGCATGGCACTTTCCACAAATTTAGTTTTAAATTATTGTAGATGTTTTTAAACAACAGAATGTATCTGCTTACATTTATAAACCATCAATACTTTAAAGTCCTAGGATCTTTTTGAATTTACTGATATAGTAGAATAAATTTACAGATAGGATAATGATAGAACCATGTTCTATTCACTCTAAAACAATGTTGACATGTACCTTTCTTTCGTATTCAAGTTGTTTCGTCATGAGAAATAGTTGCGAGAAAGCGTTTCTTATTTATTACCACATCATTGAAAAAATACTGGGCTATATTTTAACATGTACTTTTTGTTTCAAAAGGCAAATTTAGGAGTGTTTTTGGTACAAATAAAGGTAATTCTGCCTGTAAGACATCTATCTGGGTCAAATAAGAGCCACTTGCAATTGTGGTCCTGGAACTTTAAATGAAAAGCTGGTTATATCACTTCATAAAATAGAAACTTTATATCAAAACTGAGAATAAACCCAAGAGTTAAAGTTACAACACACCTAAACCATCTCAAATTTTCTTTTTAAAATGTTCGTTCATTAACATAATGAAAAACCGAGAAATTCGGTGTAAAACTATCCTAACTGCATATTCTTCTAGGTGGAGATAAATTTCGTTAGCAACATACTCCCTTGATATGATCTGATATGATACAGACTGTATAAAGATACACGGGTTAATGACCTCAGGTTTTATAAACTTTTCCATGTTTCCCTTTTAACTAGATTGACTTTCAAGTAGTCTAAAACTGGTATATTCTTTTCTTTCATGTTTAAACAGCAGCCCACGTGAATGAAATTCGATCAATTTCAGTTATTTTAAAAAGGTTTCGGCTTTTGCTTTAAACTTCTTTTGAATTTAACCCCCTCTAATCTAGGAAAACATCATCATTGATTGTAAGAAACTCCATGAAAGTTCTACTACTGGATTTTCTTTCTATTTGGAAAATAACTATCTTGCAATATCTTGTAACTTAGCCACTTTTATGAAGGTAATTATAACTTAGCTTTAACTAAAATGAATTACACCGGTAATTTGAAGACTATTCAAAACCTTTGAAATAACAGACAGATTTAAATATACCAGGCTCAAAATAAGTACCTCAACGGAAGAGAGTAACGAACAAAACATTACAATATAGTGAATATATATCAGTTAATTTCAGTACAAATGGTAAAATCAGTAAATTTTTGCTTACTTTTAGCTTAATGAATGTTGTCGAATCTACATTTACAATAATTTTGATACAAGCGTGTACGTATTTGCCTAAAGGTCGCGACAAAAAAGGTACAATATATGTTCAACTTAGACAACAGGTTAAGGGGAGCAACCACTTCATATCTAGTCTTCATTTCTTAACCCGAGTCCCAATTTACGTACATTAACAACTATGAAATACCAGTAGTGTTTGGATAGAATGCCAAAGTCAGCATGAATTCAGAAACTAGGCCTTTGACACTTTGCCGTTACTTGTTTTTAAAGCATGTTGATGCCGTAATGTTGTAAACAATTTTGATATCAATTTCGTTATCTTCTGCGTAGCAAGTGTTAAATATCAAAATGAAAAGAAAATATGCGGTAAGTTTATACAAATATCATCGTGTAAGGTGAACACGATTTGAATATTCATTTTCAAAATGAAATTAAATATATATCTTTATGGCAAATATCCCAAGGATCTCTCAAAATCTACGTCACTTTTTCCTGGATTGGAAGTTCTCATATTAGAAAACATATCCTCGATTTCCATGTCCTTAACATGGCGGCCGCCCCTGTCATTGAGACCGGAGCCACTTAAACCATCATTCGCTGATTTCGATTTGTTAGCACTACTCCAACCTCCCGTATCTCTACTTCTTAAATATTTCTCTTTCTCTCCGTCAAAAGACCACTGCAAATTAGAATTAGGCGGGTTACTAGAATTATGATTTACGTTCCCACTGTAATTATTTCCGTAATCGTCACTTTTGACCCTCTGGTTATGATTGTACTCAGGTCTTCTCTGCACCATTGGGCTCGTCTCCGATTTAGCCCTATCGTGCCTCAGCATCTGTCTGTTGTATGGTGCAGCGTTATCATACGGGTTTTCTTCTTCAAAGTCTGTTTTTGTGTTAAAGTTATACGACGGCGGCTCCTCTTCCGCTTTGCTTGGCACGTCCGAGTTCCGCGGAGACACGGGTTTGAGAATATTCTTGGCACCCGGTATAGGTAAACTGGGCAAAACGCGTACACCAACATGGCGATTTGGCGGTACTTTAGCAACTGGTTTTCCACTTTGTGGTTCTTCTAATCGGCTTTCTAGGTTTGATGCCGAATAGGTATCATCTCTATCGGGTGATTGCGCACGCGGAGAAGAGTGACCACGTGGTGGGGATTGCGATCTTGGAGGTGACCGGCCACGTGAACTCAAGGGAGGCGACCGAGAAGGCTGACCTCTATAAGGCCTAGAATATGGTGGCTCATCGCCCCTATAACCCCGGGGTTCCTCGCCTGATCCACGACCCTGCCATGACGGTGGTCCGCGACGCTGATCCGGGGATATGTCCGGATATCTACCCGGGTAATTATCTGGTCCCCTCGGTGGGAGGTTAGGTCTGTCTGGGAATTCATTTCTTGGCGACATTGCTGCACGTCTATCACCCGGTCTATCCGGTAACTCGTTTCTGGGAGACAAACCCCCAGAATATCTATCAATCTCTCTGTCTCCACCTGAACGCTGTCGTTCATGAGCTATGCGATTATCAAATTCATGTTCACTACCAAAAGAGTCCCTTTCAACATATCTTCCACTAGCTGTTGCAAACTCTCGAGGCCTTCTGTCTGGATACATGTCTCTATCGAGATCACGTGGAGCCAGTCTATCGCGATCTCTAAACTCGAGGCTTTCTGGTCTTCCTCTCATTGGAGGAGGATATCTTTGTTGGTCATCGCGCACGTCTCTTTCATAAATTTTATTCTGTTCATTTCGCATATCGTCATCTTCATTACCTCGTACAAAATGTTCTTGCTTAAGATCAATACCTCTTCCTTTGTATAGATATGCATAATCATCAGAGTCACGTGGGTCTCGCAAATTTCGTGGATCGCGATCTCGCGGAGGTCCCATATTACGCGGGATCACATCTGGCTCCGACTGAAAATCACGCCGGTCAGGTGGTAAATCGCGCCGGTCCGGTGGCAAGTCACGAATGTCAGATGGTGGTCGTCCGTAATAAAATTCTGGGTTGTCTGGACGCTCTTGAAACCTATGTACCATATCGGCCATTCGTAAAGCGTCTTCGAAGACAGGAATAACAAACATATGACAGTCAACAGCCTTCACCCCTGTAGGTCTGCGCATGACACAGGCTAGCATAGGGGGGTGAGATATCTTCGTCAAATGATTAAATTTCTTCTCTATTTGTACAAACAGTTTATCCTGATTTGGAATAGGCTCAACGTCATCAATAGGAAGAAATGCCCCATAGAACTTTTTATCTTTCTGTTTCACTGTCACAAACTCAACTGCTTCAATGAAATGAATTGAAGACATATCATAAAACTCGTCGTTTGGTTGACCCGGATGACCTCCGGGAAACAGAAGTATAATCCCTCTCGGGTTAATCCTAATTCCTATTTCCGGTCCAATTTTATTATCCGCTGACTTTCTGAATGCAAAATATTTATCACGCAATGGTTTTTGTATAACTCCCAGTCCTGTAGTTCCCTTTGTGAGCATGGCAGCGCCCAGGTAAAACCCAACATATTCAGCCTCCATTTTCTCAAGTGGACGCTCAAACTTTGGTTTAATCTCTGTTTCCGGATCCGAAAATCGTTTCTCGAAGTCTGAAAATATAAATGTTAAACTGATAATGTACCATCTATACTCTCTATATTTAACACTATACGTACTTTCAAAAAACTTTTTCACTTCAGTTGAAATATCATTATTTCGGTGATGTGGTACAAGACTGATGTAACTGCAATTACATTTAGAAGAAGATACACTTCTTTTGCACGATATGAGCTCAACGTTGTGGGTGCAAACAATTTAAGTGCAATGATAGCTCGTTTCAATATAATTATATATCTGGTTTATTTTTCTACGTTTAAGACAAACTTGAAAACCTGCAAAGTAAAGTCACTTTTTGGCTTGTGTCTTCTGCTCAAAACGTGTTCTCAGCAAAACCAGATTTATCAGGCAAGAAATGTCTGTATGGCAACAACGTTAAGCGTGCCGTTTTTTGGAATACAGCACTAAGGTAAATGCCCGAGGAGAACGTGTGAGTCCAGCGTCATTTACTGTTGCTGAATTATAGTATTGTCCACAAAGAATAATGCCAACGAGCGCACATGACAGCACGCTCGACTATTCGAAAGGTTGTTGGTAAAATGGTTTTCAACAGGGGTGAATTGTCATAATAAGGAAGAATGTTACAAAGACCTTTGTAAATGTACAAACAAAGCCTTACTCTGGATTCTGTAAGCCAGAGGGAGAAGGAGGGGTATTTCAGAAATAACCTTGATGCATGATACTTTGTCTTTTCAAAAGATATGTGAAAAAAGCCCGCAGGCAAATTTCTGATTTTCAAGAAGCCTTTAGTATAGTGGAAACGACTAGTAAGGGCATGCAAAGGGAGATGTAGCCTCAGCCATAAAAAAATCAAAAAAAGGGAAAGTCAAAAAACGAGTTATGGGGTTGTTTGCTCAGGATGCGTTGATGGTAGAAGTTAAGTCACCTTTATGTATCACATATTATTAAAAATTCACAAAAAGTAAAGGGGAACTGTCACACGGTATGAGGTTGTTTCAGGGCAGTGTTGATGGAAAGATTTTTGAGTTTCAAGTCTACCTTTGATAATGCAGATTTGTTATAAAAACTTAACAAAAATTAAAAAAGGGCAACGTCAAACACGGTGCTGATTGTTCTCATTTGGTTGATGCAAAGTATTTTGAGTTTCAGTCAAACCTTTGATGATTAAGATTTTGAATTTTAAAAACTTTACCTTAAGTAGGGATAAATGTCAAAAATCAAAAGGTTATGGGGATTGTTTGCTCAGGTGTAGATGTTGATGCTAAAGAATTTTTGGTTTCAGTCAATACCTTTGAAATTCAGATTTTGAATTTAAAACACCCAAAAGGGCAATCTGTCAATCAACGGTTTGGGTTGTTTGCTCAGGTGTGGGTTGATGGTAACTAGTTTGGTTTCAAGCATCCTTTGAAGTTTCAATTTAACTATTAAAAAACCACCAACCCCCACGCCGACCGAGCCGACCGGGCGAGCCCCCTCCAGCAAAAATAATCTGATAATTCACTTGGAGAAGAACGAAAGTAAAAATCTTTATTTATATAAATTAACACCAAAAAAAACTAACAGAAGATAAGCTGTTTGATTGAAAGCTTTTTGTAATACTGTTTTGCCAAATTTAACCAAATGCGACACAAAGCACGTTAATTAATTATAAATTTGACGGTAAGTTTCTTCTAAAATTTGAAAGGATATACATGTAGTTACTGAAAATAACAATTATCGGGGACTATGAAAAATTGAACATTATGGTTTGAATACATTAATAGCTGAGGCAGTATAGGTGTTCTAGAATACCATACACGGAATCGTAGGAACAACGAACATCGGTACTATAGCTCCGAAAGACGCGTAATTTGCGCAGTTGTGAGTTTGATTTGCTCAAGTACACCATTTGATATTTAGGAAAATGGTGTCTGAAGCGAGCGGATTTCTGTTTTCAACGTACAGTAACTATTTCATCACTTAACTATGATGTCGTATTTTCGGTGTCAAAACTTTAAAAAATGGAACATATCAAAATTGTTTCTAAATTCAACTTATCACGACATGCTAAACTGCGTGCCGGTAAAATAAATATTTAGCGGACACCTCTATTAACCAGCCACCCATTTAAGTTGCAAATACAGTAAACTCTGTATATAGCGAACTTTTTGGAGACATTCAAAAAATCTGGCCCAGAAACACGTGTTCATATATCCGGAGTCGCTGTATATAGAGTTTAGTTTACACATGAATCCCAAATAGCAAATTTCATATTTAAAACACCCGTATAAAGCAGACACCTCCATAATATGGCCCCTTTTAATGTACCCTTTGGCTTGCTGCTGAAATAAGGTTGGAGGGTTTGGCTCTATGATGAAATTCTTAAAACTACGTACTGTAAAAGTATTTTATTTTCGCGAGGTTTTTATTTTCGCTACTGGAGAACCTCGCGAATTCATCAAACACGTTAAAAATAGCAAACTGAACAATGATTATATATAGAATAGTGCTCGCTCGAAAATTAAAAAAAATATCGCCAAGAAATAAATTTGGAAAAATCGCGAAATAAACAACTCGCGAACATAAAGACTTTTACAGTATTTGCGGATAGCTTTGTGTCCCTAAATGTGTGTACAACAATGTTTAGACAACATATGAATGTAAAATATAATCATTTACACAAAACTGTTTTACAAGCGGCAGCTGTCTAGTCACACTTTTGTCATTTTATATAAATGGGTTCACATAATGGGACATAAAAAAAGTTCAAATAGTTTTAGTTTCAGATACCGGTTATGTTTACAAATTTGAAATTGTTCATCGTGACCTCGGTGCACGAACTGTTCTCTAGATTTTTTGAGGCGACATTTGAAGACCACACTATAGTTATTTTGATTCCGTCTATCATTTTCGATGATTTTATACATATACGAGAAAAAGAATATCGTTCAATAGAATGTATGCATTGATCTGCAAAAACCCTCATGCCAGGAGAGGTAAGAACATCTCACCAGAGAACACCAGTACAGACAGTAGCTTCTTAATCGGTAACTGATTTCTGCTGCTTTTTACATTCGATTTTTTTCACCGCTTACCGTCTGTGGCATTTTTTTTTTCAAAAAAATAACTAAGTTATATACTTTGTTCCCAAAACCAGCTGACAAAACCTCCATGCATACATGTGAACGGAGTTTACAAGCCTTTCGTGACGAAAAAGAAATGTGAACTTCAGTTTTTACTATCAGAAAATTGTCAAAGTGGCTGAACTACATGGACGTCATAACACAAATTACAATGAAACACGTGCACGAAGTTTAAAAGTGGGCGTAAAAACTTCAAAGTGAGCCCTGTGGTCAAGTTTTCATACACTGTAATAAAATGACCGTTTTTACCTTCGTTTCTATGTATCAAATACTTGTTACACTAGCTTTATTGTATGTAAAGACAGAAAACAAACTACAGTCGTACATTTGTAAATATCTAAAGTATATGACAATTTTTTTCCAAAGCAAAATTTTCAGTTTTTATCTCGGGTTAAAAGTTTGGCTTTCAAACATACCATAGTGCGATATTCCTGAGTATTGTCCACCCATATTTCTTTACTATATATCCATATAAATTATAATAAAAAACATGCGTTCGTGAAATGCACGTCTCACACTGCGTTCATCTGTGCACTAATACACGCTAATTAGCATGCACTGAAATCTCACTTTTCATGGCTGTCAGCGAGTTATGTAACAATGACAAGAAATACACATATCAATCATCCAAAATGACATAAAACAAAGTAAGTAACGATTGCACACAAAGCTTAAATGCGTTTCTTTCTTCTACAGTAAATCACCATTTTCTCAAACTTTCAGTTTTTTTTTTATTAAAAAATAGTAATTATAAATAACAGTTTCCTATCACTCTCTCGGCAATTCATCGCCAATTTTCAAACTCCAGCTGTTTTTTGTTTATTTTCTTCTTCATTTTTTAAAAATTATTGAATTAAGGATCCTTGCACGGTCGGTGAGACAAATAAGTCTTTCTGATAAAAGACAGTACTATCAATGAAAAGAGTGAAGTAATTTTGACTAACTGTTTATAATGACGCTTTGTAAATAAATGACAGAAGATGGAGTATGTCACCGATCAATGGGGTCTCACTCGCAAGCGATCGTGACATGTTGCGTTGTGTAAATTATCAACGAAAGCTTTTATCTATGATGATACCCCTAAGGTAATTTAAGTAATAAGACAATGTATATTTATATGAAGGTTTAACATATTACGCCAAAAAATGTTAAATACACTAAGCGGTGATTGATGGCTAGGTTAAACTGAAAGCTAACTGTAAAAGCCCGCCCTTAACCTTCCGTAATATAGTCAAACTCATCACAATGATCGTCAGAAAATGACCTTCGGGGGGTAAAGGTCACTTAGAGAGGTCACCTGCCATGATGTTATAAAATGTTGTGTTTAGAAATCCTGACAAAGACAGTCATTCAAAATTACAGTTGCCGATATAAACATAAAACACACAAAATCCGAATAAAATATACTTAACTATAGTTCAACAATATCAAACAAGCGCGACTAACACGTTCTTCCTGACAATTACCGTTTTATTCCACTAAATTAAAAGTGATGTAGTGGTTCAATGAACGTTGTTTGTCAATAAAGAACGTGGATGAAAGATATGCATTAAAACAACGTGAAGGCACAACGTACAGTAATGACTAAATATATACATGTATAGGTTTTCAGATGAAATCCTTACAACATGGTGAATTCATATTTCAAAATATTGTCAACATTAACCGCTCTCTGTCAGGTTTAACAAAAACCAAACCCACAAACAATAAATAGAGAAAATGTCACTGCATACAACTGGCAAATAACAGAGTCTAATATTTTCTCAAAATAACAACAATCATTTTAAACATAACATAACAGTATTGTTCATTGTTTCTCGCGAATAATTTTAACCGGAAAAAATAATCAAAAGTAAACGTTTTTACCTTTTGAATTCTTTCAACAGTTTTTCACATGTCATTTTTTTCATTAAGAAATCTAGGTAATAACTCCTTATCTTTGTGTATTGTATTCACCATAATACAAAAATATCAACGCAAATATGTTATCTCCCCAATAGCTATGTTTTGTATATTTTCCTTTTCAAAATCAGGGTCAATTGCCCTCATTATTTGTTCACCTAAATCTCAAGGATGGTTGTAACAAAATCTAAATAGAAGCTTCTTGTAGGTAAATTTTGACTGTTCTTTTTATCTTCTGTCCATCTACGTTAATTTCCATTTACTATTTAACCCATACCCTTTGGAAAAGAGAAAAGGCTAATTTAAGTAATGACTTTCGATTTTCCCAAAAAATATTTAAACCCCCCCACATGCCTTTTTTTTTAAAAAAAAACCCCATTTTTTTTTTTTTAAAAAAATTTTTTTTAAAAAAAAAAAAAAAAAAAAAAAAACCCCCCCCCCCCCCCCCCCCCCCCCCCCCCCCCAAAAACCCCCCCCCGCGGGGGGGGGGGGGGGGCCCCCCCCCCCCCCCCGGGCCCCCCCCCCTCTGGGATCAGCGGCCGACACCTTAACCTCTACACCACCGCATTATATTTGAGTAGGTTACTGACCCTATACGAAAATGTACGGGATCACATTAATAAACGAGTGAGTTGGGATGTGGGGAGTAATAAGTAAACCATGATGGGGCGGTAGTGTGGAGTAATAACTTGACCAGAAGGGGGTAATAACTTGATCAGGATGGGGTGGGTGTAGGAAGTAATAACTTGGCCAGGATGGTGTGGGTGTGGGAAGGAATAACTTGACCAGGATGGTGTGGGGAGTAATTACTTGACCAGGATGGTGTGGGTGTGGGGAGTAATTACTTGACCGGGATGTAGTGTGGAGAGTAATACCTTGGCCAGGATGGTGCGGGTGTTGGGAGTAATAACTTGACCAGGATGGTGTTGGTGTGGGGAGTAATAACTTGGCCAGAAAGGTGTGAAAAGTAATAACGTGACCATAATGTAGTGTGGAGAGTAATACCTTGACCAGGATGGTGCGGGTGTGGGGAGGAATAACTTGACCAGGATGGTGTTGGTGTGGGGAGTAATAACTTGGCCAGAAAGGTGTGAAAAGTAATAACGTGACCATAATGTAGTGTGGAGAGTAATACCTTGACCAGGATGGTGCGGGTGTGGGGAGAAATAATTTGACCAGGATGGTGTTGGTGTGGGGAGTTATAACTTAATGAGGATGGTGTAGGTGTGGGAGTAATTACTTGGCCAGGATGGTGTGTGGAGAGTAATAACTTGTGTGGATTAATAACTTGACCAATAAATCGATAAACCACCACACGTGAACATCTACGATTGTTATATAAACTGGATAATCTATATGACAACGCCATCAGAAAAGGCTCTTTGTTGTTTAAGTTTATGGCAATATACTGCAAAATACAGAAAGTGTCACAATTTCAGAGGCTCGCCTTGCAGGTTCCTTTAAATGTGCGTTGTATACAGCACGGATTACATGGGTCCTCAGTGTTCATGTCTCATCCAAAAGACCACTGGCTATATAAGTGGTAGAGCTTGGGATCGAACCTGCAATCCCCAAATTACAAATCAAGTGAGTTACCACTGTACAAATTATTCGCTGCTGACAATCTACTGACCTGTCTCCAAGACATAGTTCCACATATATAACGGTTGCATTCTAGGCACCATAATGGCACCTGGGACAATTTTTAACCCCTTAAGAAGTAACTGATTTACGGATCTTCAGGCATGGTATCTTCAGTGGTTCTATCACAGTTCCTTTACTATGGACCCATTTTGTACCAAGATAGTCACGTTGTGACAAGCTTATAAAGTCACCACTTTACTACAATCTACTTAACCTGTAAATTGTCTAGAGTGATACAATATCATATACGAACTGCAGACAATCCAGCCATCCGTTAACCAATTTAATGATTGAAGATCAAGATTATGTTAAGTGGTAGTTTACGGCTTTATCAGTCAATTACTCCGCCAGTTGATGCATCTCCCAACCTCCCGGGGGGCGTTCTGTCTCAACACTTAACAATCACTGAAACATATTATAAAACGTTGGTGTAATTCCATTACAGAAATCACTGTAACCTCTCATAGTATGAGGGTCATTGGTCCTCTGACGGAGGATAGGTATCTGCTTGTTCCAAGGACTGGTGATTATGTAAACTGTCCGCCTGTAAAAATGATCGAAATACGGTTGGAGCGTAAAACTCATACATAACAAATGATAGGGGGACTCCCGTGGTCTTCCCGTTGTCTTTATTTTCCACATCTGAACACCAATGCAGTTGCTTACTTGAAAGTTACAATCTAACTCTGACGAAGGATCCATTGTTCGCTACCTTAACATAGGCAAACTCCCCGCAGCTCAGCCAATCAAATGACTGTGAGGGGTCTATAACTTTAATAGGTGAATCTGACAGCTTGCTAAATCTTATTTCCAAATAACTGAATACTATAATAAAGCTATAGACCTTTCTGTGACGTCCAATGGGTTCGAAACCGCAGCTTCCGGGTTTTTACTATATTCAGTATGATAATGCATATTTTAGATATGCGATATGATCAATCGGTGTAGATTCAAAATTGATATAGGCCAAAGTATAAACAGTTTTGTAACAACCTATTTAGGTCAAATTATTCTTTGGTGTCCATCAATTCCGTATAGATTTGCCAGTTGGATTATAAAATAATTGTTTTCATAAGTATTATTTTCTGTAATACATGAGGGTTTTGTGCACGTCATAAATTCTTTGATCCTATCACATTGAATAAACTTCTTTCAATATTTAATATACACATAACAAAAAATATTTCAGGATTTTGTAATAAAAGATTTAGCCGCCGCTTGTTTAGCCTTATGCATGAATAACGTAAATGTAAGAAAACTTATATAAATACAAGAATAACTTTAAACTTTAAAGTCATCGAAAAAGTGAAACATCTCAAGAATGTATTAGTTATACATTATTATTATGTTTGAGGATTGACTTTTATAGTCTTTTTCTGCGTGCATTTATGGGAGGGTGCAGACCAAACGCGATGTTTTGGCATTCAGTACCGCGTGAACGCGCGTGACTGCACATGAATGCGCTAATATAGAAATTAAAACTCCCATTTTACTTTTTATTTTTAACTTCAGATCCACCCTGTATAGATCGATTTTGAGTTAACAACCGTGACATAGGCTTTACCGGTGTGGTCAAATACTGCCGACACGGATGCTCCAAATCAAACTATAATGTAAGCAAGGAAGTCAAATAAAAATCTCTTTACTTTAGAAATGATCCGCCTATAAGGTAAATATACAGTTTAAGACTGAATGGTGTTAACCGAAGAACTAGGAAGTTATAGATCAGCAACACTAATCGAGAAAGCGTGACATTCACGTTCACCTCGGCATCTATCCTTGTGTTCCAACGTGATAAACTCATATATCTGTACTATATGTAAGTTATAGTTTCTTGTAGTGTTGATTGTCATTATCATTTCAATTGGATCAAAAGTATCTTAAAAGATTGAAACAATTCCTCTAATCACGCGACAATCTTATTTTCTGCACATAAGTACTAATAACTATGACCAAAGGATTCCGAAACATACATGTACTGTACCTATTCTCTTGCTCCGTTCTATAGTATACTGTCCAATCAAAGCCTGTTTTAAATGCAGTTTACCAGACCTTAAGTATCCTTCTCATTACACTGGAGCCCTCGATGAATAAAGAAAAGCTAAATGACTGCGCCTAAACTAATAATGTGAGTGGTTAGCCGAGGGTAAAAAGAGAAAATGATTTAATGCATATTATACCTTTGGTTTTAGAACTATCATGTACCAATCAAATACGATATCAATCAGTTAACGCCCGGCACCATCCCCCTACTCCCTTTTATGTATAAATTCCTTGGTTATATTATGGTGAAACTTTAAACCCATTAAAATGTACTTCCTGATGATCTTGCAAAAAAAGCAAATCCAGATTTAAAATTCTATAGATTGTTTGCTATCGAATTTCTCATTACAATGCTTGTTAAGGGGTATTATTTAATTCGCTACTTCCTCATTAGTTTAAACTAATTTATTTTACGACTAAATGTATTAAGCGCCTTTTTCCTGGATTTCTTCGCGCCTGATGAAAGCCCGGTTAAATTTCAGTATGATCCGACTCTCGCATCTTGGATCAAGTTTCTGTATTTATAACCCTTTTATATTGTGTAGAGCGACATAACTTTAGATGACGTTTTAAGCAGTGTTGTTGGTGTCGGGGTACAGCGTCGGACTCCTAACCTGGAGGCCGGGGGCTCGAATCTCGTCGTTCACAATATGTTCTTTCCGCTCGCGTTTCCCAGTTATATACATGAACTCATGGAAAGTAGTCGATGTAAGGAACCTTAATCTTACAATAAACATGAGTAGGCTACTGCATAATACGGTTGCATATACATGTATCTAGCATGGAATGTCTGAGATACAACAATAATGGCTGCTTAATGCAGGCGGCTGACTCAGCCAGATGACAGCGTACAGACGTTCCAATATAATTATAGGCGGACAGATTACCTAATATAAATGCTCCTTGGAAGGACCAGTACTAGACTTTTTTGTTTGTAATTGTGCTTATTGGGTCCACCATCCTCGTTCGAGGTATAGTCGGTATGACCCGTAGCAGTACTAGACTTTCATTCAAAGTTCTCTTTTATTATGCTAAGCACACAGTTCGGTAGCGAGGCTTGAATCCATGATCTCCAGGCAATCCATCTTATCCCTAATTAATAGTACAGAATTTACTTAACGGAAATTGATTAAGAAAAATGTTCGCAAAGCACAAATTATGTGATAGTAACCATACTTATTTAAATTATGATGAACGCACGTCAAAATAAATACACATCCGCGCATATGTACATCAATCGTAGTTTCAAAGAAATGTAAATGAAAATAGAAAGTACCTCAGTCTCTGTAATATTGATATGTTGTATACGTATGAAACGTATATTAAATATCGTGACATTATACATGTGTCATATATCTGAGTGAGGACACATGAGAAATCACTGTAATTGCTCTCTACAATACAAGGCGTGGTTGGATTTCGAAACCGCTCACGATTTAACTTTTTATAATCCTGATTCATTTTTGTAAGCTGTTTTCGTGACCTTTTCGACAAAGAAACAACGGGTTAAAACATTAATATGGATATATGGTTTTGTGATCCGAATAAACTTTTCACTGATTAAGGGGTCATGGGTTCGAGCACCGCTATCGACTCTTCATCTGAGAAAGTTGGCAAAAACCTACGGATATCCGGCGTATATCCCCTAAATCCTTCTAGTTATTCAGTTAAAGGTCAAGGTTACCTAAGCAGGTTTAAAGATACCCCTCTTCTGCCGAGTCCCGGCGGTCAGGTACACATCGTTCGAAATTATTGTATTTAATATCGTTAAACAGGAAGTGCTACCGAGTAGTTATTCGGATACTTTAGGGTATCATAACACCGGAAGCTGTAAAAGCACGGGTGTAGCGCATTCGGGTACTGAGTCTGGGTCGTTACCCAAAAATACTATCCGTAGACAACATTTTATATCCAGCTATCACAGTATGTTACTTTTCTATTACAACACAGAAAGCTATATACAAATCGAACACGTTGTTACTTGACAAGAATAAGCGTTAATTGTTCTTACCTTTTAACGTTTAACCACACCCACGTTCTATAACCATGTTAAATACAATAGTGTCCTCCAATATTGATAACTGTCACATAGCTGCAATATTGTGCAGGTGTCAAAATTAACTAGTTTTCATACAAGACAACAAGACAACTCTAAAATGTCGTCTGCCAGTAGAATTATTAACACACCTGTATAGCTTCTTGCGTGACGGAAGGTTAAAAATAGCTTCAAATCCAGTTTACTTTACTGTTTTGTTCAATAAAATTCCAGCTATGTCAAATGCAATGAATTTATTCAAGTGTTTCAAAAATGTAAACATTTGTGTACTGCCTGTTTGAATTGAAGTAGCAGATTTGGTATTACCGGTGGCAGTGTATATTGATTGATAAACTCCGATATCTATTTTCACTTAGATGAATGCATAGGCAAGAAGAACCGCTACCAACGCCCAAAAGAAGCCAATATTATGATAATGCGACAGGTGGTGACTGAAGCTATCAAATATTCGTTATTTTAATATAGCATTCGCATAACCTCGCTGTTATCTCCCTTGAGTTTTGTATTGATTTACACTGGTTTGTATTAACATGTGAAAAAACATAGAAATCTAATACCTTAAACCCGTGACAGCCTCATTTGTATTTTCTCTATACATTTACTTTACATTAAATATGTCACGCCAGTGCATCATCTGTATATGAGTGTTGTGTTTCTATTGCGAACACCTGTTCGAAGTCTAATACTGTTAACTTGCAACTAAAGGCTTAAATATTATGTTTAAAAGTTTAATATATGAAATTTAACCTTTTCGATGTTTGTTTTTTTTTGTGTTATTAACGGATGTTGCTTTATTCCCCAGCAAATTTATAGAACATTCGAAAGTTTTCACAGACTGTCACGGTAGGAAACACGTAACTTACTGACAGATTGTACGTAAGACCATAGTCTAGGGACTCTAAAGGCGCATCTCAGGGTATAGTTTCAACTAAGACGAACTGTTTTGGTAAGAACTTATATCTTCTGACGTAGGTCCCAGCCTGGGTACAACTACACCTTAATGTTTTATTTCATAAGATATAGTGTAGGCCCCTTACTCTCCACTATCCGGAGAACAAATCATTAAGACGTAAAAAATGCTCCCAAATATATAGTTGACGTGACATGCAACACAAGTTCTAGTCTCACCAAACTCCGAAGATTTGTTTCAATCCAATGTCTCAATTTATTTTGGCGGGAAATGTTTAGTTTCGCATTTTCTTGCATAATTATGTCCAAAATATTATAGATTATGAGACTTGCTAATGTTAGTATATATAGGTTAGCATTTATAAGTTAAAGCCTCAAGGAGCGAGCGTTAACAAGTCACCGGGATTTCTTAATTGTTAACATTTACAAAATGAACTCCAACTTACTTCGTTTCACCTAGAATGTTTAACCATTTCAAAGACTCTTTGAAGTTTGAATCTAACATCTGCATCAATTTCATTTGCAAGCAATTGTCATGAAAACCAGAATTTTCTACGTCCAGAGAGATCTGGAGGATGCATTTGTCAAAGCGTATGCATTCGATGTTATGACCTTGACCACGGAATTATTGACGCCGCGAGGAATCGCGGCGTCAGTATTGAATAGGTTTCAATTTTGGACCATGGGGTTGCATAATCAAATAGGGAGCAGCCAACATTATTATTGTAAATAAAACATGTTCTAATGTATGAAAATGACTTTTATGAATCTTAAATTGTATTAAGTCATTAAGAAAATAATAAAGTACAAAATACACGTCTTCTTCCCTTATTACAAAACTTTGGACACATTTAATGAGTATTTAATAACTTTTCCACAAACTCGCAGACTACGGGTTTTTTATAGCTTTGTTTACGGACCTTACGACCCGATTCACAAAGCCAGAAAAAAGATTCGGAAGATGTTTTGCTATCTTAAACCACTCAGATAATAGAATACATGGCGCCAACGCAAAAATCAATGAAAACCCATTTTAATTACTACATATTAGACTATAATATTGAAACTGTAAAGAAAAACCGTTCACCCAACTATGCAATACGTAGGGTCCTAACGGAATTCCATTCCATCATTTGTAAATAAAAACAAACTCAGCCAATGGAAGTTCTGTAAAATGTATACGTCACAGCATAATTAATCATGTGGATTTCATCTCTTTCAGCCATATTGCTAGAGTGTATACGCTTCGGGAATAGAAAGAAAGAATAACCACATTACCAGCACAGGGAGGGAGGGGCTGGTATATCTGTTTTACAAATAGTTATTTTTACAATATTTGGACCCGGTGTAAATTATATTTGCACAGGTTTTTTTGCCTCTGCTTCCTATAAACCGACCTGTAGTCAGTGAAATTGTGGGAGGAGCCATGGTTATAAATAGTTTTGTCTATCTAAAAATAGCCAGTGTAAAATTAGCATCCGAAAATAATTATGTTGTGAAAAAGAGGTTTTAACAATATGGAAGTTCACAAGGTTTAGTTTATGCTAGTTACTAATAAAAAGTTTATTTTTATGAATCAGTTTCATAAACAAAAAGTACACAGAGGTAATGATCTTTTATGTGTAAAAGGGTTCGCTGATTTTATAGAGAACCTGTCCAAGTCATGCTTCTAAAACATGCGCGGCGTCTTTGATGCTTTGCATCAAAATTCGTCTTGTACACTACAGTAGTATACTTCCATGCCTTGATCATTGATCCGAAGGACTCCAAACATTCGTTCTTGCACGGAAATATACTTCCGTGGTTTCTGGTGATGGAAAATTGCGTAGAAAACTTTAACCAGAACATAACATAACATTGTGTTGGTATACATATCATTGAATGCATAACTGCAAACGAAAGTGTGACGCAGAAATCGACGACGACGGCTTATCATGGCATTGTATGGATGATAAAAAATAATAACTCAGACTGCAATGTTTCGTTTTCAGTCTCAAGCATGCATTTACAAATGTGTTAAAGCGTGTGAATATTTGTACAAATTGCTATTACTTCTACATTGTAATTTCATATGCCACAACATAACTTCAGGTTTGAAAAATCCATCTAGCATTTCCAGTTATTTCTTACCGTTGTTATACTTGTTATACCAGCGTACAGGAACACGAATATTATTACATCGCCATTTCAACCGCTTTTCTTCCCTCAACGCTTTCTTCTTTCTATCCTGATTACCAAAACAGGCCGGTAACCATGAACTTTTCTTTCGCTTTAGCTTCTTTTCACACATGATTTTATAAACAAATTACACATTTATGAACATATACAAATCACTGAAGCATACTTGATTTTTTCCTTGAATTTAAACGGAAAAAATGTTAAAACTTAATCCTCGCAGGTACGTGCTATATTCCGGACAAGCAATATTCCGACAATATTTTGCGGGATGTTTGGATATTAACGGGAAAGTCACTGATTAATGCCGACTTGAGCACGGATCAATAGAAATACTAGAGTTGGGGTATCTTATCCAGCCACTCAATTATTCATCAGGATATGTACACGTTTCCTTGGTAGTCAGCAATTTTCCACTTATCACATGGAATGGTATTCTTTAATTGCGCGGTTTTTGGCTTTAACTGATTGATTGTTTATTACTAGTTCACTCATTCATCTACCGCTCTTTCGATTGACAATCTGAACGATTGATTGATGGATGGATGGATGGATGGATGGATGGATGGATGGATGGATGGATGGATGAATGAATGAATGAATGAATGAATGAATGAATGATGATCCGTCCGTCCGTGCGTGCGTGCGTGCGGCGTGCGTTGCGTTCGTTCGTTCGTTCGTTCGTTCATTCATTCATTCTAGCGATCAGTCAGTCGTTCGGTCATTCGCCCAGTCCGTCGGTCCGTCCTTATGTCTTTCATTAGCATATTCTTTTAATTCACGTAATGTCTATTTATTAATTCAGTCAGTCATTCAACAGATAATACTACTAGATGTATGGTGATATTTTTTGAGGTTCCTGGTATTACAGCTTTTAAATGTTTACAAAAAAAGATACAATAAAAAAATATACTGACAAACTAGTTTGCATCAAAATTAAATACTATATCTACACGTGACACTGACCTGTAGAAGGTTTATTCCCCATATTTCCACAATTCAAGACAAAAAATGTTCTTTTTCCTTTATGCACTGACACATGATTAAAAGGATAGATTTTCTGACTTCAAGGTTTATAAGGTTATATTAATGACCTATAGATAGTAGACTATAAAGGAGTTATAGAACTGACTTTATCGCAAGGGTAGCGATTGAATGCAAATTATACGCACCATAAACAAGGTTTTTATGACTGTTGAAGATTTTTGAAGGACAGTTGGTTCCGTGCCACCGCGAAACTGTACTTAAAACTCTATAAAACCCTGTGTTACACTTACTTATGACCATAAATATACACATCAAAGTTCAATGCTGTTCAATCGTGTGTGAATACGAAACAAAATTATAAAAGCTGCTGCAAGGGGTGCCACATATTAATCTGTAGAGGGTTGTCACTGAATACTTTTTCTAGTCCTCGATTAGTTGAAGTTGTTTTTTTTTTTCACGGCTCCTTCTTTAAATGTTTTGACACCCAATCAGATAGGCCTATTAGATATTTCTAATTGTTCTGGCCCGCGATGTTGGTCCCTTCCTTTTGAGTTATACTGTGACTACCGTTTAGCCATCATATACATGAGGAAGACGGAAGTCACTGGTCAACACTCACACCAACCCTTCCCCGCCCCCTGTAATCAACGCGACTGACAACCAAGCCAGCTGGACTGACCGTTTCGAATTATTCAGATAAATAGAACCGTATATTCCTGAACAGATCTTCTACCGATTAAGTAAGAACATACAACACATGTCGTCTAATTAGATGATTTCCCGAGGGAGTGAACCGTAATATCCAGGAAAACTCGTGCATAATTTCTGAAAATAACCACAACGCTGTATCATATTTTAAACGGTCACCGGTCTGCGCACAGTTTTTGCAACATAAACGTGTATTTCCTAATTGAAAAGTTTCGCCTTTCCGGGATATCCTCTGGTAGCCACTTTCTGGCACCATCATTATGATCTTGCAGATAAAATTATTTTAATGATTTCTAGACGACAAGAAAATTTTTGAAATTTTCTGGGCATAGAGACCGGACACGGGCACAGGCGGTACCTACAACGAGCAGATTATTTTCCAAATACGTTCAAAATGAGCTACATTTTTTGTAAATGTACAATAATGAATTAATGAGTTTACATATAATAAAATAATGAAACAATTGTTTGTGAAAAAACTACATCACGCATAATGAAGGTGGCGTAGCGGTGGTCAGGTGGTTAACGCTCTGAACTACCAATCCGGAAGTCCCCGGTTCAGTCCCGGCCGGGTCACTGGAAATTTCAGAAACGCTTTTGAGTTTTCCCCATCCATCAGGCTACAGATAAACTTCTTAGAAACCCAAAGGAAGTATCGCGTGTGTCGGTGCTATACACAAGGCACGTTAAAGAATCAAGTGGTATATTTGCAAAGGGCGGTTCCCGGATTCCCTTGTATCTGCATCTGTTTCTCTTCAACCTGCACCTGTCTGGAGACTTGACAAGGATACCCCAGGTTCGGCCGAGACTATAAAAAATCAAAGAAAAAATCTTCGTTTTCCATAGCAACCACGCCTCTCTACACAGATCGACTAATCATATAGAACATGTTCTTACTACCGTCTCTGAAAATGCCGGTAGGTCAAAGGTTTCAAAGTAAATGTTGACGTGTTTATGGATGAACTTCATCTTTGCAGGTTCCTTTCCTGTTAACTTTGAATCATATAATAAATAAGACCACTTGTGTACTTTGTGGTTACTATAAGCTGCAACAAATCCTTCTGGGTTCTAAACAGTGAGAGAATGAGGTCGGAAAAAGTGCAATGAAGAGGTAAAAAGAGAAATGAAAAAAAAAATTACTCTCCCCGACGGGGAATTGAACCTCGGTCTCCCGCGTGACAGGCGGGGATACTTACCACTATACTATCGAGGAGTACATATATTACGCCCGAAATTTTACTATATAACTAATGTTTTATCGATCGGCGTACTACGGTTTTGCAGCGATAAATACATGTAGTTTGTCGATATCATTTTATATTATAAGATATGACTTCTAATCTGCTGCGAATTATTTAAAAACTTCCTGTTTAAATTAATTTCTAGCAGCCACATTCAGCGTTTACCGTCATTAGCAAAATTTGTATAACACTGCAACTTTCGCATAAAGCACTAACAAATCGAAACAAAATACGGAAACGACCGAAGATGAATTAATTCCGTACTCTTGCCGATCAATAATCAGGCGGGCAGATTTGGAATTCTGGTGTTCGGTACCCGGACGTTCAACATGGGCTTATTTAGCAAAGCATTATTACCAGATGAAGCCCGGCAGAAATTTGTTCTATGATGGATAATAATATTAGTACAGTTGTTGCACCAGTTAAAGTAAGTCGCAAATTTTTATATTGATTTCAGATTGCTAGATCCATTAACAAGCGGAACGTATTTTCATCCAGTAGTACATGATATTTTATCGATTGACTGCAAGATGCTCCCATAGGAATTGATTTGACATTTTAACAAATTGGTCAGCATCATTCCATCACTGAAAATAGCTGCGTTTTGCTAAAAGAGGCCAAAAATTGTCAAACAAAACGAAAATAGCAAAACCATTAGCTAATGTAATTTTACTAGCTGGAAGATCTATAAATATTTTGGCAATGTCTAGCAAGTACAGATATTTCACGAGCATCAGGATGAAAAACATACATACTACACGTGTGCCAAATCTTACTGTTACATCAAAATGCATGCTTGTTTGTTTCTACATTCAGATAATAGCGGTGGTGTTGTCCGTGGTAGCGGTAGTATGGTTAATTGTGTCTATTGCCGGTGAAGGCTGGGTGGTTGTACGTTTCCTGTATTTCGAGGATCAAACCTGGACCTGGGGCCTCTGGAAGACATGTAACAGACTTGAGGAAGCTTTTACAGTATGTATAAAGGAAGGCAAGTATATCCAATGTAATTTATCACTGGAAAGTATCGACATTCAAGGCTCGTATGCCTACCGCGGGATCGACTCAAAACTTTTCAAAGCGGATGGTAGAAACCAAAAGCAGATAGGATATATTCATGTTGAGTCCTCGATGTATCGGACTTACAACTGTTATTACTCCAGTTACTGGTACGTCATTGTCTGCATAAAAAGTCAAAAGGGCCCTTGATCCTATTAATTATATCTAATTGATATGCTATACACATTGAATTCCTAAGTACCCGATGTACTGCTGGAATTGTTTTAACCAGGATTTATTATAATTATTATATACGATCCCTGTTTTAATGAAGTTATAGAGGTGTTTTTTTTTTTTATTTTGCCTTGCATACTAAAATGATGATGTAACGTTAACTTGACCTACAGTACTTCAAAAGTACAATTACGCCAGTAAAGTACATGTGTATCAAGAAGTCACGTTATAAACGCATTCAATGTTTCCACATAACTTCATTACACTTAAATGTTTATTTGCGATCTCGGTGTTAAATTCATTACAAAACAACACAAAATCGAGAAAAAAATGACAGCCGTGTGGAAAATAACTTAATTTAGAATTGTCCTCGGGGCAATATTAATGTTGTGATTAAAACACATTATAATGTATACTATATAAAAGTATATTTTACGTGATACATCTTGCGCAATCTGTCTTATTCATCATACATTACCTTTCAACAACTGATTAACCGATTTAACAAAAGTAAAAAGCGCAGACGACTCAAAAAACAACAAAAAGGCCACGCATCTAATTCTGCGCGTTTATAGGACCATCGAAATATTTTGCCTAGTGTTACCGGTTAAGGTGTGCTGGTAAAATGGATTTTTTTTTCACCGAAAACAAAATACATTGAAAAGCTTTTGAGCCTCCTGTTCGAGGTGTCCGTACACGTCCTGTTTTATGTTAATTTAGATGTTTTATTTACCTATCAGTATAGATTTGTATTTGCACATCAGTAAAAGTTCAGAAGCCTGAGAGTATATTAAGAGAAACTAGAGGTTGTTTAAAAAAACGTAGCTCTGTTACCCACCACATAACACTGTAGGATAGACAGGCATGTGTGTAATGAATTACAAATAATTCAAACCATTACTTAATTTTCATTATGGCCTTCGAAACAAAACAAAAAAATGACCACAAAAAAATGTAAAGAATCACTGAACTGGAAAATGCCGATGATATGCACAACCACATTTGGTACTAAACATTTCTACAAAGTTTCATTAAAATCCATCCAGGTGTAGCTTTTGTGACATGAATGTATAGACAGACTGCACCAAATCAATATGTCTCCCCATCACTAGGTGGAAGACATAATTCCCCACCACTAGGTGGGAGACATAATTCCCCACCACTAGGTGAGAGACATAATTCCCCACCACTAGTTCCTCATCACTAGGTGAGAGACATAATTCCCCACCACTAGTTCCTCATCACTAGGTGAGAGACATAATTCCCCACCACTAGGTGAGAGACATAATTCCCCACCACTAGGTGAGAGACATAATTCCCCACCACTAGGTGAGAGACATAATTCCCCACCACTAGGTGAGAGAAATAATTCCTCACCACAAGGTGGGAGACATAATTCCCCACCACTAGGTGGGAGAAATAATTCCCCACCACTAGGTGAGAGACATAATTACCAACCACTAGGTGAGAGACTTAATTCCCCACCACAAGGTGAGAGACATAATTCCCCACCACTAGGTGAGAGACATAATTCCCCACCACTAGGGGGGGACATAATTCCCCACCACTAGGTGAGAGACATAATTCCCCACCACTAGGTGAGAGACATAATTCCCCACCACTAGTTCCTCATCACTAGGTGAGAGACATAATTCCCCACCACTAGGTGAGAGACATAATTCCCCACCACTAGGTGAGAGACATAATTCCCCACCACTAGGTGAGAGAAATAATTCCTCACCACTAGGTGAGAGACATAATTCCCCACCACTAGGTGAGAGACATAATTCCCCACCACAAGGTGGGAGACATAATTCCCCACCACTAGGTGGGAGACATAATTCCCCACCACTAGGTGAGAGACATAATTCCCCACCACTAGATGAGAGACATAATTCCCCACCACAAGGTGAGAGACATAATTCCCCACCACAAGGTAAGAGACATAATTCCTCACCACTAGCTGGGGGGGGGGGGGAGACATAATTTCCAACCATAAGGTGGAGGACATAATTCCCCACCACTAGGTGGGGGACATAATTCCCCACCACTAGGTGGGAGACATAATTCCCCACCACAAGGGGGGAGACATAATTCCTCACCACAAGGTGGGAGACATAATTCCCCACCACTAGGTGAGAGACATAATTCCCCACCACTAGGTGGGGACATAATTCCTCACCACTAGGTGGGAGACACAATTTCCCACCACTAGGGGGGGGGAGACATAATTCCCCATCACAAGGTGGGAGACAATTCCCCACCACTAGGTGAGAGACATAACTCCTCACCACTTGTGGGGGGGGGGAGACATAATTTCCCACCATAAGGTGGAGGACATATTTCCCCACCACTGGGGGGGGGACATAATTCCCCACAAGGTGGGAGACATAATTCCCCACCACTAGGTGGTAGACATAATTCCTCACCACTAGGTGGGAGACAATATGGACATTAAAACAATCTAGGCATTTTTCAAATTTCAAGACAAAAAATCTTTAATAAAAGAATTTTATTGTACAATTTTGACTGGATAACAATTACTGTTATTTATTTAGACTGGATTACAGAAGGTATATTATTATATAGACTGGATTACAGTACATCTATTTCAGACTGGGTTTTTTATTTTTCTATGATTTAGACTGGATTACAGTAGGTATATTATACAGTATATAATTCAGCATTCTATGATTTAGACTGGATTACAGTAGGTATATTATACAGTATATAATTCAGACGGGATTTTCATTTTTCTATTATTTAGACTGGATTACAGTATGTTTGGTGTTCAGTATTATGGCACTGATACTATCTCTGGCTGCCACAGTCTGTGGACTGCTTGGAATAAAGGACTCCAAAGACTCGGGAACGAAAACAAACATCTTCTACAAAGTGGCAGCTGGTTTTTTAACTGTAGTTGGTAAAGTATTGTTTTATTCTCTCACCTAACATAGCATCATATCCCTTAGTAGTGATGCTATATAATTTTGAAGTCCTAATCATAGATTTACAAACTGTTAACTATACATCTCTGTCCTAATCAAAATGTAGTAAGTCACTGAATAATCTGCTGTGCCACTAGAAAGGTTTTGAGGACTATTGTGGTAAAAGGGCAACAACTGCTTGCACTCCAACATCTTTAAAACTGCCCTCTTTTTAGAAAGCAAAAGAGGAGGCACTTGTTCATACATAAAGTAAGGTAGCTAAGTTTTTTTTTTATTTGCTCAATGACCATTTCTTCTAAACAAAAATAACTTACTTATGGAAAAATAACGTCGTTCTAGGCTGAAAGACACAGACTGACAGACAGACAGACAGACAGACAGACAAAAAAACAGTCAAATTATTACACTGGTCAAATAAATACCCGACAGAATGAACACTTTAGAATGTTTTAATATACATTAGTTACTACATTAATTCTTTAACTACATATACAACAAGAGCTGTCAGTAGGACAGCGCGCTCGACTTTTTAGTGCTTGCCTATAAAACAAAACTTTGACAGTTAAGGGCACACAAGACTTTAACTAGGAATTTCTAAGTACAAATAAAGAAACTTTTCTCAGAGTTATCTTCTCTTGCTTACAGATAGGTGTCATGATGGTACATAAGTCTCCAACTTTCAAAGTAGTATCTCAAATGGTTAAGTCACAAGTGGACAAGAATGAAAATTTTAACTGAGTTTCTAAGTCAAAAAGGGCCATAATTCAAATAAAATCCTTGACGAATTACCTTCTCCTGCCCATGTTTTGGGATCATGATGGTAACAAGTATTCCAACTTTAAATTAATATCTCAAAACAACGTCTGGACGAAAAACTTAACAAGATCTAAGTCAATAAAGGGCCTTAATTTTAAAAAAATCCCCGACAGAGTTACCTTCTCTTGCCCACACATGAGAATGTGTTAACATGCATTAAAGTTTCAAGCAATATCTCAAAGGGTTAAGGCAATAAGTGGATTTTACACATATTCAATGTATTTTCTAAGTAAAAAGGGGCATAATTCTGTCAAAAACTTTGACAGAGTTATGAACTCTTGTCTGTTGATGTAGGTCTGATGGTTAACAAGTATGGTTAGTTTCAAAGCAATACCTCAAATGGTTTTGAAATAAAGTGAGGTGGTACAAAAACTTAAGCAAGCTCAATACCTTTCTAAGTCAAAGGGCCATAATTCTGTCAAAAAACTTGACAGAGTTATGTACTCTTGTCTGTAGATGGAGGTTATGATGGTAAACAGTATGGTAGTTTCAAAGCCATACCTCTAATACTTTTGAAATAAAGTGGGGTGGTACAAAAAACTTAACCAAGGTGTGACACCAACGCCGATGCGGAGCCGTAGGATAGCTCCCTTTCTTGAAATCGGCAAAAACTAGTTTTCATTGTTAAAAATATGTACAGATACAAAAATAACAAACTGTTTACAACAACAACATAAATAACAACAAATTTTATTTGTATCTATTTTCAGCAATGCTCGAGTTCATGGTGGTGATAATTTTCCCTGTAAAGTTTGGTCAAGACATCATGTATGCCGAGGCAGTCAGACGCTGGGACTTCGACTGGGCCTACGGGTTCGCCTGGGGAGGTCTTATATTTAGTATTGGTGCTACAGTTTTCTTTGTAACGCCTGTAAGATGTCCCTCGCACAAGTCTAGAGAACTGAATGACGACAGCACTAAAGTATATATCACTAGAGAAACGTAAAGCTATCTTTTACTACAATGTACTACATTTTTGCAATTTCACTCTTTTACATATGCCTTCACAGATAATGTGAGCCAAGATTGTCATATCACTTTGTTCTACTGTCACATTTTTATTTAAACTGTGACATTTTTCTGTGTCACAAAATTTCCCATGCACATAGTGTGACATGAATAAAGAGTAATACATGTATACTGTAATGTGTCACATGTTAATAGTGATATGGTTTTAACTTTTACATGAAAGTGTCACAAGATTTACCGTGCCATAAACATTTGAATATCACTTGTTTATACTAGCACATGTTTAAAGTATATTAAAGTACAGTGTAACCTGTCAGGGCTGAACAGCCTTGGAACCACAGAAATGTGTTTGTGGTAGAGAGGTGTTGTTCTGGAGAGGTCAATTCCTTATATAATCAACACAATGGGAAAGAAAAGTGTTTTTAAGAAGGTTATTGCTCTAGGGAGGTGTCATTCAGGCAGGTTGGACTGTATTTCTACAGTGTCACATGTATTAGATGTTACACATGAACATATTTATGGCAAAACTTCCTTTTAATGTCACATTAGAAAATTTATAAAAATCTTCCAAGTGATCCAAGTTTTAAATGACATTTATTTTGTTTGTTTGTACTGTCAAAATGGCATTGTCACATGTTAAAAGCTTCACAGCCAGTTTACTAACTCCCTATTTTTGTATTAAATCTTGAATTATACATTATATACATGTACATGGTTTCATAAAATGCTCATAATGCACGTGTCACCAGTCTGTACCCTTACCCCTCAAAAGTGTAGTAGCAAAGTTATATGAGCTTAGCTTTAGTAACTAGGCAACCCATGTCCTTACTAAGGATATATCATACTGCATCATCAGTCACCCGCGGCTGTTGACACCACTAGCTCCATACATTATGATGTATGGAGGGTAGCGGAGTCAACAAACGTGGGTGTCCAATGATGACCATACTGAGTGCAGTTTTATTAAGTACAGCATTTTATCCTATCAGACTCTGACATGCACCCTTGATATTTGCATCACACCTTGGCATGTTAAATAGAACAAATATGATAGTTCTCCTACACCTTTACTGAGAAATCATATTTTCATAATTATGCATCCTATATAGCTGCTCATTCACAAATTCTGGTAAAAAAATTACAGCTCTCTAAAATAATATACTCAAACATAAAATGTAAAAGCAGTGGCTAGAATCAACAACACATTCAAGTAAAAATCAGCATAGAAAATCTGTTGAAAATGTTGGCCAGCAGGGTTTTACAGTACCACTACACTGTATGTTTAAATTGAAATTTCTAAAGCTTTTTTAACACTTTATAATTTGGTAGCACATGATTTCAAAACTACATAAATACTTTACAGGAATTTATACTGGAACCTTTGATGATTCAATCTTAAATGTGTTCATTTCAGACAGTCCGAAGAACCTTGTTTTTTCACCAAAAACTGAGAGCGAGCAGCTTTAACTTATCACAACCTAGAGTTATTCTTTATCTTTTCTCTTACTGCTGTGCTGTTGTTTTTGTTCAGAAAATACTTTTCTTGTATTGCTCCCAACTGCTGAAGCCAGCCTTATTTGCCTTTTATGACAAGTGCAGATCATGATGTGTCTGCCAGTCAAAACTGCACGATAATATTCTGCTCTGGTCAAACTTTAGTTAGTAAATATAAATTCTAACACGACCATCATCTTTATATGTATAGACAAAAAATAAAATGAAATGAAACTGTAATATAATACTCAATATATCATGGCACATATTTTGCAGGAGTATTTAAGGTGATGTGATCTTGCAAGGGACATACAGGAAAAATGACAAGCCCACCTATTGTTTAATGACAAAATGAACTTGCAGCATCACTATCAGTTATGTTTCATAAATGTTTAGGTCTTTTGTACAAAAATAGAAGAAAATGTACGTATGAGCTCTGATGTGTCAAAACCAACATTGGCATTAATTCTATATACTGATCAATAAATAAGTACACTCAGATAAGAGACAATATGTGAAAATGCTAAAATTTCAATAAGTTTCTCTAAAATGAATAAGTAAAGCTAACAGAATACAACGAGACAAAACAGTTGGAATGAATGACTTGGGGCTTTTATTAGACACTGGTTTGTTTTTGCACACAAACGCTTACATAAGCTATAGTCTTTCCATTCCTAACTCCCTGAGAAACATTTCAGAGCAAGGACTACACAGTTACTTCCCTTTATACTAAAAGTATTTAAAGCTAATAGCTAAGACATAAAGATAATGGACCGTGGACCAAGAGCCTGTGAAAAGGCTGATGCCTTGTTCATTACAAAGGAACTTGGTTTTAGGAAAGATTTAAATTCCGATCTGTATTAGCGCTTTACAAATTGTCATACCACACAAAAAGGGTATTCTTCTAACACATGTTGTGTTTTTCCACATGTAATTACATTGTATGGTCTTAAAAACAAAACAATACCTGCAGTCAATCTGTGCTCTAAAATCAGAGACACAAAATTGACAAATAAAAAATATGAAGAATGTATTTAACCAACTGAAATTCTCTCCTTCTATAAACGTGCCATGTAACCAGTATTAAAGTTTGTCAATGTCTTCAGAGACATCCTGTTTGAGGGTGAAGAAATAGGTGGGTGAAGTAATAGGTGGGTGAAGTAATAGAAGTAATAGGTGGGTGAAGTAATAGGTGGGTGAAGTTAAACCAAGTGATCTTATTTATTCATTTGCTACCTCAGTTTGGATAATTGAAAGAGATTTAATGACTGTTATAATTTATGACTTATACAATTTATGAATACATGCAAATAAATTAATGAACATGTGTCAGGGGGTGATCAAGCTAGAGTGTGAGTGAGAGAATTTGAGTATGTATCTACGGGTGTGAGCATCTGTGAGTGACCAATCAATGAATACATGAGTAAGTTATGAACAAATGAACATAAGCTGCCTTTGTTGTGCTTTAGCTTTGGATAGATTAAATTGTTTTGTATGTCTAACATGTTGTTGAAAAAAATAAAATAACTTCCAAAAAGTTAAGGCATTTGTCTTTTTTTCAACAGTGTAGCCAACTATTGGCAATACAAAACTGTACCCATATTCAATTATACAAAACTGTACCCACATTCAATTATACAAAACTGTACCCACTATTAATTTAGTATTTTAAGTATTTTAAGACTGAAAAGGATTCTAAGATTCTACATATTACCTACCTATATTCTTAATAAGCTGGTAAACTGATTCTGCCTTTAAAAATGCAGGATCATGTTCATTTTAACTACTGAAGTAACAGCGCATTGGGTTAAGTAACAGTTCAATTGTACAATGTCTGCTTGTCTATAAGTCCACTCCAAAAATGTCAAAAGTAACCAAGTTATCATTTCATTATTTTTTGTAGAAAAACAATTTATTAATGAAGTTTTAATGGTTCCTGCTCCTTTTATCTCAAATTTGTTATGTACCGGGTATACAGTATCTGTTTCTCACAATAGCCGTGCATTGCTTATGATTCCAACAAGAAAATAAAGAGTTATGGTTAAATGAAAAACAATGATGATATTATGTGTAAAAATCAATCAAAGTCTATCACAAAAAATATAAATACAATGGACTGACATGTTTCATATGTCCAAATATTTTGTAATTTTGTATGTTTCCGAAAAAAACATGATAGTTTGGTATGGCCATTATGTTAGCTGCCAAAGAGGATGTTTTAAATACCTATGATATAATATCAAATTTTCACCTGACATGACTCAATTTGAAGTCAATACTAACTTACAGGATTTCTGTGAACTCCTGCATAGCATACGCAACTGCTCCTATGATAGCAAAACTTTTCTCAGCAACCAGTCTGAAATCCCTGCATCCTGATTGGTCACATTTGAAATTGAGCTGCCTTCTAGCCAATCAGACACCAGAGAATTAAGACTGGATTAAAGAAACAGATTTTATATTTAAATACTTATCTACTGCACAACATTCACTAATTTAAAAGTACTTCACATAATTATCTACATTCTCTATTATATCTATTAAGTACACAAACATAATGCTCCTTTAAACCGTCCATGCCGGCAAAAGCTGGGTGCCATTTTATCATAAAATCATCTCTATCACTTTCAACAGAAGTGGATTCTTTTGGTTGGCTGGTTGTAAAATCATTCTAACTAAGACACTTTTGTCGCAACTTGTCATGTTTCCAACTGTTCACTCGTCTGGTGGGACAACAATGTATGGCTGATGTGGTACACATTTCACTTTCTCATGACACATTTGGACCCACTTTGGTTTCACAAATAGAAGATTTGGATTGTCTGACAAAGCCTAGAATAAACAATGATAAGTAAATATATATTATAACAAATATAGAAACATTATAACTTGCAAAAGTTTGGTTCACTTCTACAATGAATATAAAAATATTTTTAGTTTTAAGTCATTTTTAGCCCAAAATACATACACTTATGACCACTGCTACATCAACGCTTGAAATCTTCCTAACATTTGTATGAAAATGCTTGTTTAACTTTGGTTAGCTCATGTTTGTTAATTTGTCATTTCTAAAAAGCATTAAATTCCATATGGCAACTAATAAACCTAACATATTTTCTCTACTGTCTCCCTCACCACATACAGTATTAAGTGCAACACAATGTATGATCAATGATCAACATTTTTTATCCATAATATTGCAAAGTAGGCTTATCTTCGTTTTGTAAATGCAAAACAAACCTTGTCGATAAAATCCCTCAGTGGACAAATTCTGCCTTTTTGGATGAAACTTCACTAACTGATACCATTTAAGTCAACAAAAATATAATTAATTTATACTTCCTAAAACAATGTGTTTTCTTTTTATTAATTCCTACACATTTTATTTGGTATGATCACAAGAAAGTAAAGAGGCTGTTTCTCATAACTGAAACAAGAGGGCCAAGATGGCCCTATATTGCTCACCTTGGTATAAGTCAACTTGCCTGGTGGAAGATCACTAGACAATGCTATATACCAAACAAGTGACCCCCCCCCCCCACGGGTAAGGTCAATTTTGACCCCAGGGACATAATTTGAACAAACTTTGAAGAGGTCTACTAGGCAATGCTACATGCCAAATATCTAAGCTCTAGGCCTTGTGGTTTCAAGAAGAATATTTAAAGTTTTTCCTATATAACCTCCAAAAAGCCTAAAACTAAGTGACCCGCCGTGTGGGGTCATTTTGATCCCGGGGTCATTTTGAACAATTTGTGGGTCCACTAGCCAATGCTACATGCCAAATATCTAAGCTCTAGGCCTTGTGGTTTCAGAGAGGAAGATCTTTAAAGCTTTTCCTATATAAGCCTATGCAAAACTAAGTGACTCCCCCTACAGGGTCAATTTTAACCCCGGGATCATAATTTGAACAATCTTGGTAGAGGTCCACTAGACAATGCTACATGCCAAATATCTAAGCTCTAGGCCTTGTGGATTCAGAGAAGAAGATTTTTTAAGTTTTTCCTATTTGTTGCCATAGCAACCAGAGTTCTGCATGGAATAGAATTCTTTGAACAACTTTGGTAGAGCTTCATGCAAGGAACATCCCTGCAAAGTCTCATCAACATTGGGCAAGTGGTTTCAGAGGAGATGTCGTTTGAAGGAAATGGTGGACGGACGGACGGACATACTAAGCCGGACTTTGTGCCAGGTGAGCTAAAAATAAGCAGCACTACAAGGTACCTGTAGTTTTATTCAGGCGGAGAGAATTCTGGACAGCTGAACAAGTGACATAAACTCTTTCTAAAGGATATATATTACTGTATTTGATATTAGAGATGATTTTATTTTCACTATTTCACGAATTTCCCACTTCGAACATTTGAAAAACTTGCGAAAGATTCATTTCACATAGATTAACAATTAGAAAATTATCCTTTCACTTAATATGTAAAATTTGCAAATGAGTCTGTCTGAACACAAATCCCAAATTTTCATCACGCAAAATTTACCCAATTAAAAAATTATCTGCTATGTGTAATATTTTGTCTATATGGCAGATACCAGACTCAAACCCCCATCAGTATGGTAAGATCGACTTAAAAACGATTGCGACCCAGCTCAAAACTGTAAAACAACTTACATCATCAAAATTCTTGTCCCACTTTGCCGACGTGACCACATACTTCACCTTGTCACTCATATATTCTTCTAGTTCTCTGTAAGAAAAACATTCCTGTGAAAATTGGCAACATATGAAAAATAATATTTCAAACAACGGGTATTGCAGAATTTGAATGAATACGCTTAAACCTGTTGTTATCTTGAAGAGTCACTCCCTAGAATTGGTGTTATAAGTTTAATTACTTCAAAGCATAAATAACAGAATATTTACAAGTATTATTACTTAACGTAATTTGTCATGAAAGATTTTATGTGCCGCCGTGGTATAGGGGTAAGCACACTGGAAGGATAATCCAAAGACCTGCGGTTCGAATCCCGGCAGTGGCGGTCGATTTTTCATGACATCCTAAATGGTATCTTAAAGTTTAAGCTATATATTCCAGTCATTATCGGTAAAATCAACGTAAATATTTTGCAGTACCATAAAGCACTCAATAATCTGGATAAAGTTGTTGTAAAATTAATTGGTGGATAGCGATTTATTACAGAAGGTCTCTCTATTGATACTTTGTGCTAAATTGAGGCATTTTTTGATATTATGCTGTTCTTTAAAATTGAACTTACTTCTCATTTTACATTCATCAAACACATTATTTATGTCTGGGGAATAGAATCTATGATATGTAGGGAGTGCACCTTTAAAAATATGAAAATACATATATAAGACATTCTCAAAGTACAGTTAAACCTGCATGAGCGGTCACATGGTGTAATCAGCGACATGTACATGCCTTCCACATCCTATACCAGGGCTCTCGTTTGGCAAAATTTGGGGCCGAATATCGGCCCCATTCCCCCCTTAAAAAGGTATGTTTTTTCCCCCTTTTGCCCAAAAATTCCCCCAAAAAAATTATTTGAACCAGAGCGCCGAGACCGTAACCGCCGTTTAGTATACCCCCCCCCAAGGCCCGGTCCTGCAAATGTCGCACGACTTCCCGGCCGTGCGGAAAAAATACGGAAAAAGTTGTATGATATTTGATAGTGTGTTTTTTCTTTACTTTTTAAAATAAGAAAAATCTCCCCTTTCAAAGAAAATTATTTGAAAATCATGCAAAATTCCCCCCTGATATGGACCCTGGCCCCAGTCTCAAAAGGCTAACGAGAGCCCTGTATACTGTACAGCCAAACTATGTTAACTAACATGTCAGTAACACCACAGCCCAAGATAACTGGATGTTTCCTGGCAGTCTTGGCCATCTAGTATATTTTAGTACATATTACAATGAGCATATTTCCCTTTCCTTTCTTTCATATTTTTGCCGCTTCTACACTTTAAACTGCGTTCTTATTGTTTGCAATATCATAAGTAACACTGGGAATGTTTTCCAAACAAACAACGGTCAATTTTACCAGAAAGACATCTATCTTGGTAATATAAGAGCAACACGTTATTTTGCATCCAAAGTGCTCCAGGGACTTTAAAACAATTTCGCATTTATCAATAAAATCTAACTTACCCTGCATACGCAGTAATGAATCTTGTCATCAGACGTCTCAGTGACCCTTCCATGTCACCGTATATAAAGAAATTTTTATCGGCAAAGAAGTCGGGCAGTTCTGGTAGGCCAGAGTCGCCATCAGAGTCTTCACCAGCACCTGCGGCTTTACTCGGGCCTGTAACATTTATACAGAACTATAACTCTGGCGATACAAAAGAAACGCATCAATTGACACGACACCAGATTTCAATGCAAATCAAAATTGGACTTTACCTATGACAAATAAATACACATGGAAAAGGTTTGCATGGATGCTTTTGTTAAAATATATAAATACTCGGACATCAACAAAGGGGCGAGGTTCTCACTCCATTGGCATCATGTTAACTGACTTCACACAATATGCATGATGTCAACATTATCTCACTACAGTAACTGTAATATTGTTACAATAAACAAACAAGAGTAAGATTATAATACTGATTATCTTTTCAGTTGCAAAGAACACTAGTTGATACCAGCTAGTCAGGTTACCATTTGATTAAATTTCTTTTGATTAAATTTCTTAACTGTGCACAGAGAAATCATTCTCACATGATATAAAGGCACCCATAGTTCGAAACTTCCCTGCCCCATCAAATTTCTTTTTTTTAAGACATGTTAAAGTTTGGTGGTGCTAACCACTCAAAAAGTACATGACTGCTATTCACTTAGTCAAAACACTTTAGTTGATCATTAATAAGAGCTGTCAGAAAGACAGCATGCTTGACTTTTTGATAATTTAAACTGGCTTGAAGGTAAAGATGTTGGTTATCATTAAGCTCAAAACTGTACCAGGTTTTACATCTTCATCTGTATCTATATCGTACGGATCAACATCCTTGCCAGCAGTTTTCTTTGGACTTTTACCAGGACTGGTCTTCCCTTTCTTCCTCCTTTCTGCCTGCTGTTTAATTCTAAAGAAAAACAATAATTCATTACAGCTGAATTTCTGAAAATGATCACCTTGATTAAACTGTCAGTTAGCATCAGCAGCAAACTTTGTTAACAGTAAGATGCTGCTAAACTGTTATAATTCAATTGCAGCTGAACAGTCAAACCAGTTTTAAAGACCACCTCACAATAAAAGCCACCAATTTCATACAGACCAGCACCAACAAAAGGTGTGCTATTCTGTAGAAAACAACTGAAATACTGTCTTTTGCCGTAAACAACTGAAACACTGTTGAAAAGAGCAGGGGTTCATTCCTCTAGTATATTTAAATTGTTTATTGTCCCGACTGACCCTAGGAATTCTCTACAGGTGAAACTGCCAGACCCCAGAGAGAAGTAGGTTGAATAGACAGATGCAGCAGATACAAGGGAATCAAGGTAATGGACCCTAACTCTTTACCAATAGACCCTTTAGTTCTTTTACATGCCCAGTGTATAATACACACGAGACTTCCTCTGGGTCTTTTACTAGTTCATCTCTAGAAGGATGGGAAATACTGTAAAGCGTTTCTAAACTTTCCAGTGCCCCATCTGGGATTTGAACCAGGGACCCGTTGAAGTCAGAAGTTACTGACCTTTTCAATAGAGGTAAAACTATGGTATATAAACACTTAATACGACTGCAATACAATCAGCCATCCTGACACAGATAAACAAACTGTCTGAATAAACAGGAAAATTCCAAGTCATTTACTTTATACTGATATATTTATTCTTAATTGCGAAACTTATATTTAATCACTCTCGAGACTCACTCTAGATGGAATCAACCTCAAAGAGAGAGGAAAAGGCAATGAGGAATTATCAGTGTCTTGCCTAAGGACACTACCACTACTTGGGCACTGGTAGGGATCAAACGCAGGACCCTAAAGTTTGCTCAATTCACTACAGATCTAATACTAACTTTCTAATCTCATCCTCTGTGTCCTCACCAGAGTCTGTATCCCCACCATACATATCTTCATCACTGTCACCTACATCTACAATTGCCTCCTTTTCTGTAATTAACAATCAAATTGGAATCATTTGTTTCCTTTGGTTCATTTTTATTGGTGCTACCAAAAGTTTGACTTCTTCACTTCCTGGTATTTATTGTGTAACAGCCAGTAGGTGCCAGGTGTGTCTATCTCATAAAGACCAGCGTACTTTAGGGTACCTCAGCACATGCTAAGAACCAAATGAAAGTCTACATACATCACAAAAATTAAAATTACTTTCATTAAATATTGGCATGTCAGAAAAAAAAAATGGAACAATTAGTCAAAGTTTGTAACAACACTTGGCTGACATTCTCCTTAAGGTGTAGTAGCCCTTGACTCACTAAATGATCAATTCTAGCGCAAAAGTGGCAATAACTTGTAGTCAAACCTTAGCAGTTACTGTATCTCAAGAAAATAATAATCGTTAAAATAGTTCCTCTGGAAGTTAAGATGTGACCCCTATATACTCTTTCATACTCTGAACTTGTTTGAATGATGGTGTAACAAAGACAAAATGATGGGGCCTACAGAGTTTGAGCAAACGCAGCTCAGCTGCAATCTATGAAACTATTTTTACCTTCTTTCTTTGGAGTCTTTTTCTTCATTTGCTTCTCTGAAAGCACAATTAGAGTCCATTTACAAATCTTGGAAGAAAACAGTAAATGTGAGAACAATCAAACATAGTACAAAGTCCAGTGGACGCAGACGTTCCAACTTTTGGTAGTTCATACAGCCAATGCAAAACTAGGACCTTTTGCTCGACATTAATTTCTTAAGAACACAGCGGTAAGAAATTTAAAGAAAGGAACAAACTACATTGTACGACTGTTATGAAGATAACTAGAACTGTCACAAGAGTGACGAATTATACCCCCACAATACAGCTTTGTCACAGAAGTATGGCAACCATAAGAAAGGAATGGCCACAAGGACATAGAGTTGAGTTATTATACAATAACTTGTGTAAATGTATTGTTTTAATAGCATACAAAATGTGTAAGGTTGACTTCGACCCTTGTGACCTTGACCCCCAATTTTGTTTTGCTACAATTTAATAACAAATTTTTTTCTTTTTTGTTTAGTAACAGTGAACTTGACCTTGACCCTAGTGACCTTGACCTCAAAATTTTTTTTGGCTTTAAACAATCTAAAAACCAAAAATAAATAAAAATCTATTATAAGTAACAGTGACCTTGACCTTGACCCTAGTGACCTTGACCCTGAAAATTTTTTTTTTGCTTAAAACAATAAAAAAACTAAAAATAGATAAAAATCTATTTTTAGTAACACTGACCTTGACCCTAGTGACCTTGACCCCCAACTTTTTTTTTTGCTTCAAACAATCTAAAAATTGAAATTAAATAAAAATCTATTCATAGTAACAGTGACCTTGACCCTAGTGACCGTGACCCCGAAAATTTTTTTTTTGCTTGAAACAATCTAAAAACTAAAAATAAAAAAAAAAAAATTTTTTAAAAAGGACCCTTTGACCCTAGTGACCTTGACCCTTGTGACCCAAAGCTTCCTCTCCAACCAAGCTACCTTCACACCAAGTTTCATTACAATTGGTCACTCCTAACTAAAGTTATTAAGCAAAAACCATTTTTCTATTTTTAGTAACAGTGCCCTTGACCTTAAACCTAGTGACCCCAAATGCAATCCCAAGCTTCCTCTCTACACAAGCTACCTACACACAGAGTTTGATTGCAATAAGTCACTCCTAAATTGAATTATTGAGCGGAAACCATTTTTCTATTTTTAGTAACAGTGACCTTGACCTTGACCCTAGTGACCCCAAATGCAATCCCAAGCTTCCTCTCCACACAAGCTACCTACACACCAAGTTTCATTGTAATTGATCACTCCTAACTTGAGTTATCATCCGGAAACCATGAAAACCAACAGACCGACCGACCGACAAACAAACAAACAAACCGACAAGCTCACTCCTATATACCCCCCCAAACTTCGTTTTGTGGGGGAATAATTATATCTTAGACAAAACTGAAAGAATATTTAACTAAATGGCAAAAACTCTTAATTTGATGCTAGCAGAAATAAGATTAATGCACAAAGCCCCAAGCTGCTTAACTTTCCTTTACAGTTTCAAATTTTTTAATTGAGATGAAAGCAAACTGAGATGCCATCCCTTCACCTTAACATACAGGCATTACTTTAAAAAGGATGTTACTATTTACACTCACTTTTTTTGAGAACCTTGCCTGATCGTTTCATGTATCAGAAAATTTCTAGTTTATTTTCTTTAAGGTAGTTTTAACGTGTAATATATTCTAAGACTCTACTGACATCGCACTGCGTTATATTTACCTGGTTTGGATTTCACAGGAACAAGATCCTCGTCTGAATCTTCATCCGGTGACTCAGCATCTCCAAGTCGGTAACTGAAATAAACAGATATACGTTACAATACGATACATTAACTATAGTGCTTATGTTATGTTAGAAGAAACAAGGTAAAGCGTTGTATGAAAACTTAGCTATGGGACTTATGTTCAAGGTGGGTCTAGATCCACTAGATGTCTGAGCTGTCTCATGTGGATTGTTATTGTTGGCTGATCTATCTGGATGTATCTTGGAAACACCATAGAAATATTAAAACAGCAATGTTTTATGTACACAATAATAGTTAATCAGTATTCACAATGACAAAGCCTTTTCGTATCTCCCATTTTTTTAACATACAATTTTATACATGCTAGAAAAAGTTGAGCATAATTTTATGTTCCATCAAGTGTAATGGTGGGGGTTTTATTTTGCAAAACAGTGAATTATCCCAGACACCAAGTGTAAGCTACTAAAGAATCTATTGTATTGAGTACATTGTACAGTACAGTTTATTTAGGTACAGTAAGATTTCAAGGATATACTCATCTGGTAATCTAAATCAAGAAGTAAAATGGCAGCCCAAACAAGCAGACAGATTTTAAACATACTAGGTAAAATCTTCCAAAGTTTGGTAAGTGCTGACTCTTCTATACATTCACAATAGAAACTTAGTTCCTTTAAAAATATCCATGTTCAGGGCATTTTTTCTTTCTACAGTATTGTAAATTGGATAAATTTTATGTGACAACAATTTCTGAAATAATAAATCTATGTGAAACATACCTTTTGTCAGATTTTTGAATTAGCGAAGAGGGACACTTGCAAAAATTAAATCAACAGTAATTGCTCTTGTCTTTCAATCAAACTTGGTGACCATGTTTACTTGCATTAACTGACAGTTTTTTTCATTTCTGATCAAACATTTTAACTGTTATCAAGCTGACAGTTTTCTTACTTTCTCCATGGCAACAGTTTTTTCTGTTTGTAGCAGTCACTTATCCATTTTTTGTCCACAATTTTACCACGACCTTTCACTTGGTTGTACTTCGGTGTATTCACAAAAGCACATCTGCAACAAGACATATAAAACATGACAAATATTTAATGCTTTTTTAGAAAGGTACACCGTACAATTAAATGGTAAGGTTTGTCTTTCCAGCTAACCCTGTACTCTGCATCCCAAGTAAAACAGGACTGCATTCACCTCCGTGGTCAAGTGGTTATAGTCACTGACTTGAAATCGCTGTAACCTCTCATAGATTAAGGGTCAAGGGTTTGATCCCTGCTACCAACAATGTTTCTTAATGTGAGAAAATTGACAGTTTCTTACGAATGATAGGGCTCTTGTACTGGTTCTTCCCAGAAAAGGTAGTTAGGTAAACTGCCCACCTGTTAAAATGACCAAAATATTGTTGGAATTGGAGTTTAACTCATACAACAACAAAACATGACTGCTCTTATAGACGTTATTTATCCCCATATCAAAATAGATAAACACTTTTCAGTAAAGTGCCTTATATAAATATAATTTCGCTATATCCGGTGCTTGTTATATAAGGAGTTATTGTAAACTGCTTTATCAATGATCGAGTAACCCCAAACGGTGCCAAGAAACGTATAATTTTACTGTACTTACATCAGATGAGTACAGCCTTTTCCCCAGTCCGGTTTGTATGTAGCCCCCATGGCCACGGCTCTGTCTCTTAATTCTCCCCTGAACGGGTTCTGGAAACCACTCAGTGCAAAAATTACATTCTCCATTAAGCGGCTAAATTCTCTAACAGGTGACTCCTTGGGTGGTTCAGCTATGGAAAAAGTAAGTTATATAAGTAAACTCTGTGATGATCAGCTCGAAAATACTGTAAACATACGAGGGTTAATCCAGAATTAAGCGGACTGTTTCTATTACTATGACATAAATTGTAATAGCAAGATAAAAGCCACACAATCTAATGTTGAACTTCTATTTGACTACCCATGAAAATTTCATTCCATCTGTACAAAAAACATTCAAGATACATACAAAAGCAGCAGGTACATGTATGCAACAGCAAGGCTGGGTGAGTCAACAAACTCAGAATGGTGTGTGATGGGGTTGTGCTTGGTTAACTCCTTAATTTTTTAACATGTGAGGAATCCACCTGGCACTGATGAAAGGGTTCTAGTAATGTTCAATATACCCTACTGGTTAATTCTGGATCATCCCTTGTACGATTAATTTGGCTTGAATGCATAATTATGTGGCGGCACTTTTCATTGAAACTGAATTATTCTCACAAGTTACTTTTTACTTTCAGCGTACACTGTAATAAGTTCTTGTAAAAATTGTAAAAAATAAACTTAAGAATATAATCTGTCACTGGGAGAATGCGAACAGATCTCAAAACAAATAGTTTTATGCTAAACTTAAGAAATTGTTTTTCATTCAAATATCTTCATGATCTTTGATCAACTTAAACAATTTACTATTTATATATTATACTTAAATATCCTTTAAAATGACACAAGTCACCCCCCCCCACCCCGAAAAAAACTTGCGGGTATGTGGTCGTGGGGGGTATCATTATACTTCTTAACACAACTTCATTTCTTACATTTAGTTTTCTTCAGTGGCGGAGGTTTTGTTGACTTTGTTGAGTCTCTAGATGCGACCGAGCTGAGACTGGTCGACTGTTTACGCAGAGCAGGTATATTGTCGGAGGCGTCATCCGTGTCCTCACCATCACTTACATCATGTTTCCGTTTATCTCGGTTCTGAGACTGCAAGAGAAACGACAGAAATGATTACAGAAGCACATGATCTAGTGCTTATCTGAATAAAGTAGCCACCCTTAAGAAGCAGCTTGTATTGAGATACCTTACTTTTGTCACTTTATACTAATTACAACTGATTTAAAGATAAACCTTTGTAAAACAGTTAGTATCAACATATTCCATTTGATGATTTTATATTAAATACACCTGTATTAAAACCAACCTATTTCAAGAAAAAAATGTTATTGATCATTTGCATACAAAGTTTGTACATCAAGGGTATATGGTAATCCAGTCAAAAGAAGTAATGGACTCATTTTTTTTATTGAAACTATGCAAAACAGGAATTAATCAGCTACCTGTACCTGTTGTGATAGGCCATTCACTGGTTAGAAAAAAGTTTAAAATTATGCAAAAATTTCCACAAAGATCTTAATACAATGTATATCTAAAACTGCTTAATCTGAGAAATTTGCATTTCGGTTTTATATTAACAGCAATACTGTCATAAGTCCTTCTTTATTTCATATAAGTTACAACAGTTTTGTGGCCAACCCTTGATTTTTTATATACATATATATAACTCCAAAAACTCAAAATGTAAGAAGAATTACATACTGGCGTTGGTACTTTCTTCTCATTATTTTTCTCATCTTTCTTTGCATCCTTTTCTTTCACAACTTTTGGTGACTCTTTAGCTGGAGTTGTTGATGATGATGTTGACGGTGCTTGCATAGAAGCAGGTGTTTTAGACTGCTCCGCTAACCTTGATGCTGCCCTCATTGCAGCAGCACCTGTGAAAATCATTACACTTCTACAGCAAATACATTTCAGAGAGCTGTTCATTTACCTTTCCAGTGATCAAAAACGTTTTTTCACATGCTACATAGAACTAAAGCTTTTTTTTCAGTTGTAGTCCCATACTGAGCGCAGTAAAATATATCTTTATATCTTTGTATTAATAGTGTATATATTATTTCATACCTTACATTTCAAAATCAGTAAACCATTTTTCTAAACTGAAGTAAAGATTCAGCAGGCCTAAGGTTGTGTTTAAAATCTCACATGTTCAGTGACAGGTTGTTAAACCGACAATAATGTGGAAACTGTTAGTTGTTGACCTGACGATTGTGCGGAAACTGAGTAACTTGTTTACCTGACTGTGATGTGGAAACCGTGTAAGTTGTTTACCTGACAATAATGGGGAACTGAGTAAGTTGTTTACCTGGCTATGGTTTGGAAACAATGTATATTTTTACTTGACAATGTTTTAGAATCTGTGTAAAGTGTTAACCTGACAATGCTGTGGAAACTGTGAAAGTACAATGGTATGGAAGCGGAGTAAGATGTTACATGACAAAAGTGTGGAAACTGGGAAAATTGTTTACATGTCTATGATGTGTAAGTTGTTGATCCGACTGTGCAAGTTGTTTTACTTGACAAAATGTGTGGAAACTGTACGTAAACTGTTTTTACCTAACAATGGTTTGGAAACTTTGCAAGTTGTTAACCTGACAATGGTGTGGAAATTGTAAGTTGTTTACCTTACAATGGTGTGGATATTGTAAGCTGTTTACCTGACAATGGTGTGGAAAGTGTAAGTTGTTTACCTGACAATGGTGTGGAAAGTGTAAGTTGTTTACCTGACAATGGTGTGGAAAGTGTAAGTTGTTTACCTGACAATGGTGTGGAAATTGTAAGCTGTTTACCTGACAATGGTGTAGAAGGAGTGCTGGATTCCGGCTTGCCTCTGTGTGAGAACAGACTTCCTGTCTTGACATCATCTTTATCATCTGTCTTCAGTTTGAAAAATCCCATCTTCTTTTCACCCTCCTAAACAATACAAAGTTATTCTGCTTCATTTGAATCAATCCCCTGTTTTAAGTTTATCATGTATGCATGTAATATTTCAATCATTTACAAGAAAAAGTCCACCCAATTGGCTTTAATAGAAATATATGTACAGAAAAAGATTGTAAGTATTTCCTCATAGTCTATTTAATCATGAAGACATGTGTTTAATCCCTGGTGTGCAAAAGGAAGTGAAATCTTGAAGAAGACACATAAAACCACAAATTCTTTGGTCCAGTCCCACATAGGTAGATAACAATGAAGATGGCTGCTGACTTTTTCTATTGCTAGTAGAGATGGCAACAAGTACCAAATTTGATATTTGAGTACCCAGTCCTTCTTCCAATCAAATACTGAAGTGCTCGGAAAATTAACATTTAAATTATGATCAACATATAATAGATCAATGGACTATCTTTGACTTTGTTTTGAAACGTGTGAAATACTTCCAGGAAGACGATTTCGACAGAGGCATATTTCAAACTTTACTTACAATTTCGCAGACAAATGTACAGATTACGGAGATATTTTGAAAAGAGACTTTCAAAGACCACTAAATTCTATATACAATGCATACCATTTAGCAAAAATGAGTTGCATTTTTCATTATCTTTTCTCTGTACAAATGTTTAACTATGGCATAATTAGCTTATTAAGTTATTAAGACTTCAAATTACAAGTCCCATATAAACAGTTTCTGGAACAAACCCAAAGGCAACACAGTGTATTTGCTACCATACACTTAATTCGAAACAAATCCCAATATCATCTTTGATGAATCTTACGTCTATACTGTTACGTTAAGATCATAAGTCAGGCATAAAATCATGTCAAACTGTCAACTCCTACATTGCATGTTCTTGGCAGATTAAACAATAGTATTTTTGCACATCACCTAGCATGTTTGGATGACGATCCCAAATTAGAATCATGATAAGTTAGCACTGTTAATTAGAGGAATCAAAAAGCAATAATTTGAGGTGATTTTTGCAAAAAAAAATTATTAACATTTTGCTAACCAAACACTCAAGACATCTGATCGAGTAACCTGTTAACCGGGTACTTGTTGCCATCCCTATTTGTTAGTGATTGGAATTGGTTGTAAGTTGTGTTTCAAGAGTGTTTAAGGGAAATATCAAGTTGAAAGGACTTGCACTTGAATCAAGGTTTAGGTAAATTTGTATTAGCTATTTTTGGAAAACAAACCTACCCCTCCACCTTTTTCTCCTGGCACTGACGGACTATGAAACTTGATGAATGATAAACCAAAAGCGCTTGTCTGAAATATTGTAAAAAAAGAATGAACATGTATTTGTCACAATTATCTCACTTTAAAGCAGAAGAAATGAAAGGGTTTAACATCCAAGTGGTATTTTCTTGATGAAACAAAATTATTTTATTTGTGCAGTCTTCAGAGATATAAAAGTCAGTAAATATTACAGAACTAGCTTTGGTCTTATCCCAGTCTTTAATTCATGACATAACACAGCCAATACCGGGTACATTAAAAAAAAACTTCCCAGGTTCAAGCCCCACTAGTACCATGACAGATGTGTCCTTAAGCAAGACACAGATATTTTCACATTGCCTCTCTCTGGAATGAGTCTCAACAGTGATAAATGAAAGTTGTATGAACTTGTTTCACAATCGAGAATAAATAAGTAAGTATAAAATAAAAATTAAATTCTTGCAAAAATGACCTACTTAACTGTACTGTCAGACCATTTACTTGTGTTGGTTCACTGCAATCACTGCATAGTCCTAGTAATTTTACCTTGTTAAAAGGCTGAGTGCACACTATTTTCACTCTGTCCCATTTCTGGCTGGAAACGGTTGCCGATAATTTACTGGCATCAAACATTCGTACACTGTTTCTGTTGGTTCCATTTCTTGCCTCCAGTGGGGTCATAAATGAGGACGCTACCAACAACACCTAAACATAAAACATTTACGTCTTCAATATCACAAGGCTTTCTACCCTTTATCTATATCATTCTGTAATCAAATATATTTGGATATTAACCTTTAAATTAACATTTTCACTTGGTAAAGACATTTCAAAGTTCTGACTTGACAGTCTGATAACCCTAAAAACTTTAATAAAGTTTCATATTAATATCATAAGTGGCTACTGAGATATGTGTATGCTAGTACATTTGTACGTTTCATACAAAACTTTCACCAAAGCTGCAACGCCGACATTTCTACCAAATCACAACGCCGTTTACCTGATAATCATGATCTGTAGCAGCCGATGATCTACCAACAAGAATCTCAACGAAGGCTGACCCTTCATTGCCAACGTCTACGCTCTGTATCTGAGAAGCCTTCTCAAACTGTTTAAAGACAAATCGGTGTTATTTGTTATATAGAGAGCAAGTTCCTGTATACTAGCAGGCATGACAAACAGGACTACAGTAATTTAGTTTGCTTAATCTCAATCAGTTTTGGAAGAGATTTAGTTTTTCCTAATGAAGTAAACTGTTAAAACTTTAAATATGTGTACAATTACAATTAACATTAGTAAATTAAATGTTGAATGTATCACTCCTATGGGTGGTAAAATTGCTGAAAATTTCATAAGATCTTGTAAAACATGAATTATCCCAAGTCATTTTAAAATCCTTCAATGCACGACAAAGTTACAGTCCGGACATGAATGTGTGCATATATACAGGATTCTAATACTTTCAAACTCTTAGTGTGACCTTGACCTTTAAGGTATGGACGTAGGTAATTGTCTTGATGTGCTGAACATTTGTGCCAAGTTATTTTAAAATCCTTAAATGCTTGACAAAGTTACAGCATGGACAAGAAAAATGTAAAGGTGCACACATGCACGGATGGACAGTGCATAAAAAAAGTTAAATTTACGATAAATAATTAAATGAAAGAATAATCTTACCCATAATAAAGATAGTACTTCATAATATATTGTACAAATGTATACTGAAGTTATTAAATTCTGCCTAAAACTGCTACACTGCTCAGCAGCTCTTCACATTGTATCAAAACAGATATACCACTTAATTATTTCAATATTTAACAACCAGTCATATGATATCCTCCAATTATATGTACATTTCTATATAATTAATTCAATACCTGGAGGACCACCGACACACTTTTCTCTCCTACAGTAGCAGACTTCCATTTATGAGTTCCTTCTGGCCGCAACAAGTTATCAGCAGGGTGGTTCTAATGATCATAAAACAAACTTTAATAACATGATTGTAGTTTCAAACACACAAAATGAGAATCAGATATATGACTGACACTTCCATGACTTTCATTATCAAAGTATTCTAAGATTTACACATATTATTGTACAAAAAGACCAAGCAACTATTTTGTGGGCCAACTAATGGAACAATATGTACTGCAACTTTAATAAATTAATAATGAATAGATTATAAAAATGACATATTTCTAAACTGGTAGCATATAATTATGTACTAATTAAACAATTAAATATTTGTGTAAAAACTTGAAAACAAATTGATCGTCTTTCTTGTACAGCAATGTTGGGAAGGAGGCTTTTGAAGGTAACTTGTTCATATTTCAGTTCTGACAGCCAGTAGTACAGTTTTAACGATTTTGGGAGGTCACTCTACAGTTCATTCTTGAAAAGTTGCCGGCTCTATATTCTATACCAAGTTACGCGGGTTCATTCTTCTAATCTAATACATATGGTAGTCCCTGTAATATTTTGATATTTGGACTAAGGAAACAACACCTTTGTGTGTCTATTATATATATACTATATGTTTACAACTTGTGGTATCAGAGAGGCAGATTGGAATGTTCTGTTCGGAAAAGTGTATTATCCGGCCTTCCTATACACCAAAATTACCAAGTAAGAATATACTGGAAAATATAGCCTTTATTTTTTGATGAATTTTCAAATGTTTTGTATCAAATGAAAGCTGATCACTAAGAAGGCAATGGCAAGGTAGCGGTAAATTGCTCTCATATGAAATATATATATAGCTATTCACAAATTAACAAACATTACTCAGTCAGTGGTGTCACATAGCTTGGATTTAATTGATAATTAAGAGTTAATTTTGTCATCCTTTATGACAGGCCATACTTTTCACACCTACCGGGAGTGACAAATGATAAGTGGTTAATAAACATTGACCAGTTATGGCTGTGTTTAATAGAAAAAGATATTTCAAATCCACATTTTAAGGTTCAGATAAAAGAAATTTTAATATTTTTGAAACAATTACATTAAAACGCAGTACGTGATAGCAAAGCGGCGATTCGCAACGAAAAGACCGTGGTGGCAATCTGTGATTCAAAGGATCTCAATGTAACAACTTAGCAACAGGTCGCGATTTTAGGTGCATTGTGGGCTTTCTGACCAAGTAAACTGTGGTCTAATGCAAACGTGCTAAAAGTTAGTTACTTTATTATATTGAGTAGATTGTCATTTCAACAATATTGTGCAACCATGAAAATTCCATGCAGCGAGTGTTTATTGGCCTCAAATAAATTGTATACATACAAGGTCGAAGGTCATTTTTGTACAAGTAAATGGTGCATCTTTAAAAATCTCCTCCCAACAAATTTCCATGAGACTAAATGATAATGGGTGATCTTTACCCTGACATTGGTCTGAATTTTGATAATCAAGTAATTTGTGAATCTCAAGATGAAAGAAAGTCACATTCAGTTGGAAATGATGCTAGACATCCAACTTCCAAGACATTCCATGTTATATATAGAATTTTGTACAGAATTAGGTCTTCTTACCTAAAAAGGCTTATTGCAATTTGTATACAATGTTTAGGAGATTTTGACAGCGTACTGTGAAAACTTTTGGTATGCAAATGAAATGATGTAATCGATATTTGGGATTAACAAGTTACAGTACACGCAAGGTTTTTTTCCAAATGTCACCCAGTCACCGCGACAGAAATTCATTCTAGGTGACCAGTCACGGTGACGAGGTCACCCTAAAAAGTTTTGATACCCAACGCCACCGCGACCATTTCGATGCGCTGAGATATTCGGTCGCGGTGATTTACGGTGGCGGTCGCGGTAATCCGATCGTGACCAACTTGACTGAAATAAAGTATTTTACAATTATTTTTTATATTTATTGGTATACAAAATGTAGAATACATCAATTTCTGTAAATCTTTTTTTTTTTCATCTACGGTCTCTATTATTAGCACCCCCCCCACCCCCGCCGCCGTATTTCTGTTCGTCAATTGCCACTCAGTATTACTGCAAAAAATCATCATTTTTAGATACTGTATAATTGTTTCAAAACGTTTTCTTTCCTTCCTGAACTTTATATTTATCACGTTTATGTAGATTTAAAATAATAATTCACGAAACATGTGCCCGTAATTGGTCAATCTTTTTAATCCCAACTTGCCTTTTTGTCAATCACGGTGGGTGTGAAAAATATCGCCTGTAATAAAGGATGACATATTTAACTCAAAAATTGTTTGCAAACCCAAGCTATTTGCACAATTACTTCTGAAAGATACTGTCAATGTTGAGTGAATCGCATATTTGTCTGCGGAGATATTTAGTATCTCTGTCTTACGAAAGTCGACAGACAATGCATCAAAGTGCGAATATTTAAATTATTGTAATATTATTTGTCCAATGTTCGATTTCTCAAATGCAAAAATGATCTAGATTTTATCAAAAGTTCGAATGTTGTGTACCAAACACAATTGCCGTCTGCTAATTTGGTGTACCGCAAGGTTCAGTTGTGAGACCTCTCTTTGTTGCGTATTATGCTTTCTTTTATATTTACCCCCCATTTTATTTTTATTTTGCACGGATAACACAAACAACCGGAATATTACGAAATGCACATTTTAATGACGAAACCTTGAATATCAAAACGAGTTGCTTGTTGCGCAGGCGAGAATCTGTATATTCTACGTTCCTGTTCGCACACTTCTTTTGTTTTGTCTTTACGATTGCCTCTAATTTTTCAGTTTCTGCCAACGTCCATGCTTTCCCAGTTTTTTTTTTCATTTTGCCAAAAAAGTTATTTTTACTGCAAAGTGTTTTCTATATCAACGTAAAGCAGCAGGTGTTATGAGATCAAAGAATGCCGCCGCTATGGCCGGTTTCTTTTGATCTTAGTGAGCACGTGGTATTAAAAGAAAAAGTTTGAGACTTGACATAGATTGATTTTTGGATTATTAGATCATAGTTTGGAATAGTTAAAGTAAGTTTGTTTTTGATTATTGTGTTGCCGGGGTTGTTTTACTTATCCTAAAGTATGTTAGTTTGTTGATAGCGGCATCGTAATTAAACGATTGGGTCGGAAAGTTTGAAAAACATCATTCATTATTTTTCTATTTTTTATTGACAATTTAAATTTAATAGTAAAAACTACAAATATTAAGTTCGACGGAATGTGGACACCCGAAAACCGTGACCAGTACGCGTTGCGGTGCGATGGTCACCACACCGGACACCTAATTCCTGACGGGTGATGAGGGGGCTTTGGGTGACCAAATTTGCGTGGTCCGATGATTGGAGATCCGATGATGGGTGACATATACACTGGTTACAGATATACACCGTTTACTGGGTCAGGGAGAATACCAACAATACAGCGAGGAAAAAGTTGTGATTTGTGCAAAATATGATAAAAATGAAAAGAAACAAATGTATGAAATATATGTACGGCTTCCTAGACCAAAATACTTGGTAGCTGGTCACACTTACCTAGCCACTGCCAACTGTGATTGTGTAACAGCCAAAGCTTTTAAGAACAGCTTAAAAAGTAACATTGTTTTTTAAATTGTGTTGTGCACTCAACCTTCCGTTGTTAAAGAACCAGTATTTGAACTATACAACGTATTTAATACACATACAGAGTCTGTTCTGATGAATCAGCAGTAACATGGTCGCGAAAACACATTAAATGGCAACTGCATGAAATAACAATGATGTTCTTTACCTTATCCTCACTGCTGAATGTTACAACGTGTTGAAGCTTGATTTCTGGCATGCTTGCTAAGTTTCTACATTTGTGAAGGCCCCAAAATAGTTAAAATGATTGTTGAACCCAATGTTTACAAACTTGCCGGGAAGTGTTCGGAACGGAAGATGACGGATATTATCGAGTACTCAGTGCAAAGGTCTACAACCACTAAATCTTTCATTTAGGTATAAGTATGCTAAATACATTTCCACAGACTTTGTACAACTTTTTTTGTCCTAGACGAAAGCTTTAAAAAGCAACGTGTGAATTGAAAACTAGATTTAAGAGTAATTTTCTCTTTATTGTACATTATATCCACCATCATCAATTTATGCCATTATTACATTCTAGAGAATCTAAATGTGTTACTTTTTCTGATTCTCGGTTTTAACTTTCCTAAGTAACTATAAATGAAGTGTTGGATACTCATCCTTTTGCAGAATCATTGTGTCCCTTCAAATATTTTGTGATTCAGTTTTGATTGCTGCGGTGAATAGTTTAATATTATTACAGGTGAAGTATCTCTCATTGTTTGGAGGGACAAACGCTCGGGAAACGGTCTACAGACTAATGAGAGAAGTTGTGACGAATGATCTTGCAGTTTAATACAATCTTCAAGGACAAAAAGCCAAAGTCAAACTGAATACACTTCGTATCATTGATATTCTGTATAATAAGTCATTTTGCTGTAGATTTACTTCATTAATGGAGAAGCATACCGGTAGCTGTAGACTCACTTCTGAATCTCTCATTGTTTTGTGTACTGAAAAACGATAACTATCTCATTATCGAAGTACGAAATGTCACATGATTTACAGGAATAACCATCCATTGCAGACATATACATGAACCAAGTCATGTCACTAACGACAGACCTGTCACAATGCATGACTATTCAGTTAGTCATACAATCTTGATGTTTAAGTTAAGATATCTAGTGTAATTAGTCAATAACCCATGTATATTTTTGTTCTTACATGAGCTCTCCAAAGAAATCCAGCAACAAAACAGACAACAAGAAAAGACTTGGAGCTGGAAGTAAGAAAATGGTTGTCTGATACCCGTGACAGGGATGGGGGTAGGAAAAAACGGCAGTAGAAGAAAAACCAAACTCTAGTAATCCTGTGACCAAAAAAACGACACGGACAATTCCGATGCATAAACACATGATGAATAATCCTGCTTAACCTTGTGTCTACCCCTTGGAGATATTGCTGTGGAACTTGGAATACTTGCTTTTATTATATATCTTTTAATCTGAAATTTCTTTAGTACTTTGAAGTAAGGTTTTTTATGTATTGCATGCGCCAGGTTACAGTGCAACATTACCGTGCCAATATTGTTTTTTTTATTTTTCGGATCACATTAAAACGTAATAGCAATCATCCCTGCATGATCCACACCAGATGCAGAACGATGGTTGACATAGCAACCGGAACGAAAATCTTAAAATATCTCGGAAGCTATTGGTCATCTTTCTATAGCTACCGGTATATGGAAAACTTAAACAACCTTCTTCTATGAAACTAGTGGCATGAGGTCCTGAAATTTTCCTGTGTTACCATTTATATACATTCAAGTCATGCAGGTTAATTTAAGTATTAGACCATAATATGGATGAGAGTCTATTTGACCATGATATAGTTATAGTTGAAACTTTGAAAATCTCCTGAAACTACTGGCCTTATTTCCAAATAACATAATATAAGGATTATTTCTTGAATGACTGTCATCCAAATTCCATCAAATAATTTTGTCTTGATACAATTACAGAATCCTGTGGACTGAATTCACTGGCGTGAATTAAAAGTCATTTCACAAAGATGCCGTTTGTGTGACGCAACCAGAGGATTGAGGTAGTTTTCCATTTACTCATGGAATAGTGTGATCATGCAGAATAAATCTAACTAGTATGATGGAAACTGAAAATGTATAGGTCTTTTGCATGCCTCATTTTCCAGCGCTAAGACAGATTAGGGATACAGTGCCATAACCGCCTTCTTGTTTTCATGTTTTCATTTTGTGTCATATTTTTACAGAGGGGTTATCTTTATTTTATACACCAATGTTGAATTTTGGTTTTGTTTTTTGAAATCATCATCACACTGTGTCATTAAGATATAGTGATTCAAGTGAAGAGAAGTTATTTCTTACAAATCTTGTCAGAGCTATGAATTCATGTGTTAACAAGCATATGTTGAAAGAAATGAGGTTAGCAGCTTCTGGCCAAAGTTATTTCTATTGTTGCCTTTTTATAAAAGGAGTATACCATTTTGTTATATGCGGACTAATCAGACTGTCAGTGCATCATGACATTGAGGTCTGTGACATGATTTTTTTTTTAATTCAAAAAGTTTGTTTATGTTAAACTCATACTCATTACTTTTTAGCTCACCAGTGAACAATTTAAAGTGCTGAATGTGAGTTATTCAGACATTATAACAACATATATGTTTTTACAAGAAAATAGTCCCACCTGAACCACCTTTAAGGTCAAGGTTACAATGCATGATTGTATTTAATTAAATTTTGTTGTGTAAAATGGACTTAAAGCCTTTAAGTAGGACATTCTTGTTTTCAAAACTGTCTAGTTTTTGTGAGATTTCATTTGAAGGTAACCTTTAAGACATACTTTTTTCCTTTGTATACATTTTGTACTTTGCAGCCATTGCTAAAAGTTTAGAGTATTTTTATGAGGTCAAATGCTTGGTCAGTAGGCAAAGCTCTAGTATCCTATCATGGGCATTTTTAACACGTTTTGCTTTTATGTAAATAGTACTTTGTTACTTACATTTCAAATTTCAAACAATTTAGAACCATTATAAGCCAAGTGTGTAAGCTTGTATAATTATGAATGCATAGTATTGTGTGATGTCTTAGTCTGTTATTGGTACAATTTGTCATAGTACTTTGTTACTTCATTTCAAATTTCAAACAGTTAAGAACCACTATAAGCCAAGTGTGTAAGGTTGTATAACTATGAATGCATAGTATTATGTGCTGTCTATGGTCTGCTATTGTTACAAATTGTCATTTTGTCAGGTTGCACAGTAAAATGTGAAATTAGTTAGAATATACCTTAATAACGCCTCTAAACACTGCGTTCCTGTAAAGAACAAACAAGAGTAGTGTGGTCGTCAGACTTGAAGGATTAAGATGCAGAGGGCATGTTATTCTCTACGTTATGGCTTTATGTTCCTATGGGACCCATCATTGATTGCCCATTACGGTCCCATATATGCTTTCCCATAATGGTCCGATGTGTGTTTGCCTACAATGGTCCGATATCTGTTTGCCTACAATGGTCCGATATCTGTTTGCCCATAATGGTCCCATATTGAGCCCACATAGGTCTCATTTCGGACCCATATCTAATCCCATATGGGACCCCTGCCAATCCCGGTTGCACTTTCCATGTGGATTGGATTATAAGGTTTTTGGGTAGTGTTACTACCCAACTCCCACCGTCTGCTGAAATGCATTTTATTTTGCAAAATTATCCTAGTTCCACATAAAATTAGCAAAGTTCAAAGTTATCCAATACTTTGTGCCACGGACCTATAGAGCTACTCATCATGTAGGTCCGTGTTTGTGCCAATAATCTGGAGCTTTGTCTGCCCAAGGCATGCGACATTCATGGTCCACCTGCATGTGGACATGCCCTGATGATGCCCAAGAACAGACTCTGGCTATGGCTGGCACCCAAATTAATCTCCTACCTGTGTTTCCAAGAAAGGTGTTATCACCAGATACTAAGGTGAGGATAACCATACAAAACCCAGAGAGCGAAAGTCAGGTGTACCATACCAATTTGGCGCTCTCTAACAAACCATGGTCTAATGGTTTCCCACAATGTCTGCACACTCTTCTAGATTACATCGGGATGACACTAGACCCATTGTCCCTGTCCCAGTTGTGTAGGAAAGCCCTAGGAAAAAGGAAATACCCTGCAAAGCTCGACATTTCAATTTACACCCCCGCTCGCCCAATTAAGTGTATTTAAATTACGCCAAAGCATGAAAGTGGATAAGGCTGCTCGCCCAGACATGATTAAGCCATGGGGTCTTGTATCTAACCTATCAATGCATTACTAAAAACACAACATACTCGTTGAGCTACAACAAGGGTTCCGTGAAAGGCGGCCCTGTGATTCCCAGCTCATTTGGCTAGTTGTTGAACATTCCGAAAATATCTCCTCAGGTAAACAGACCGACATTGTCCTACTTGTTTAGTAAAGCCTTCGACAAAGTCAATCACCTTAAATTACAATTCAGATTCCAAGAACATGGTGTCCCCAGTCAACCATTGTCTTGGATCCGGTTTTTTTAAATAGGCAGATCCAAGTCAGTAGTAGTTAACGGTTACACGTCTGATAAAGTCCCTGTTACATCCGGGGTTCCTGGGGATCAGCCCATGACATCTGCTCTTCCTATTCTAAAACATGGTTTTCCCTGACACGGTCACCTCCTACATGGCTATTTGCTGATGATACTACCGTTTACCTTGCAGTTACATATTTTCTTATGTTTGTAGGTTACAATCTTATCACTTTAAGCTACGAACTTGGGAAAACTTATGAGGCATGGAAAGTAATCATAGTAAATACCAGATCCTCAATATCACACGTAGCAGCAAGGCAAATCAGTTCCCTTATAAGGTTCATGGTCAAACAAATACAATCAAATTTGTCAGGCAATTTCAAAGAGTTTGAATATACAATATACATGACAAAGAGGAACAGCCTCATGCTTAAAAAATCAATTAAAATCATTTTGGTACGACCCATCAGTTTACGACCATGGTTTAAATAAGGAAAAAAAACTTTTCTGTACAAATTTTGTAGGAAAGTATTCAAAGGGTCTTATCTGAAGTGTTACCGAGACAAAAAAACACACACTGAAGAACTGGATTCCCTTTTGTAGGAAATTTTATCTTAATTCTTCAAACAACTTTTTCTTAGATATGACTGCGGAAGGACAACGTCAACACTTCGGCTAGGGATGAAGACAAAACATCAAAGTTACAAAAACATGAAAGATGGACATAGATAAATTTTATTTCCACCTAGAACGTCTGAGAAATGTGTGGTTTACAAGCACATATACATAAATATGGCACCACTGTGTATTACAATCAACAAATATTGAGATGTTAACATAAGTACTTTAAAGACTAATAAGCCTATAATAAAACAATGCAATTTTATCCATGCATAAAGGTGTTTAAAAAGTGTGTTCGACACATCAACTGCATTTGATTTCCAGTGCCAAGATCATCGGTTCTGCACCTCATCTCGACGACATGAACATTTGGCCAGAGTTTCATGCAAAACCACCAAGACCTGATTGATTCATTCAATCTGCCTGATCAGTTTAAGAACTGACCTTTAATTCTTTGGTTTAGTGTAAGGAGAAATGAGTCTCTAAATTTCAAAAAAAATGAAAAAAACATAAAAATGTCTAATAAATGCAGACGTTTTTCCTGTATGAATAATTTTATCATATTTTACATCAAAATGAATGCGTTTTTTTAATATATTCATGTTCATAAGTCTGTAAGACTTTTATCCAAACTGTTATGATATATTGATATATCTCACAGTATGTATAAAAACATTCTGCCTAATTCACTGTATACACTTAGCGCCGTTCTTTTTTTCTATGCATAGACGTTTTAAAGAATAACCGTGAAAGAACCCCCATACTTCACTACGGTAACCATAGTAAGGAAATTCGTAAAACTAATTTTTCAAACGATTCTAACATATTCTGGACATATATGATTGCAGCGTCAAACTTATTTTTTTACATTTTGAACAAAGCTTTAAGCGTCCGTCCAGTTATCATAAATTGAGCTACTGAAAATAAACCACCTGTGGTAAAATCTGTAGCAAGATAACCAAATTGTCAATTTCAACAATATTAGCATCATAGTAAAAGTTAGTGTTTTGTGATAAACAACCACGTTTTCTGCATTTTAGAGATATGTAAGACTGATGTCCTCTTAATACAACAGTGCAGTATAACAGATTTCAACTAGCCTATAGTTGCAAATTTGACTACATCGCCAGCATGCAATATTAAAAGCAACATCGATAGTATCAAAACCATTATATATTGGACACCATAGCTGCCTCGTGGTAAGTGTTGTTTTTTTTTCAGTTCGTGATGTGCATGATTTAAGTTGTAATGTACAAATAATTATTTCTATCCTCGTGGCGAAATATAACGGTGTCACATTGTTTACATACCCGGGTAAAAGGTACCTACACAACAAATTTTATTTACACATCACAAAGTGGGTAAACTACATAACAAATTGACAGCGGTACATAACGAATTGAATCTTGCACATAACAAAAAGAATAATTTACGAATGTACATACCAAATTGACTCTGCTACATCACAAATTAACATATGCACTAACTTTAGTACAAAACAAATTGTCGAATGTACATACAAAAATGACAGAGGTACATCACGAAGTGTTATCTGAACTTAAAAACCTGAATTATTTTCGTTACAAAATAAAAATTGGACATAACAAATTTATTTATCTACATAACAACCTTAATAATGTACATGACGAACTGATCTTTGCATGTAACATATTGACTTATGTAAACAAAATTACGAATGTACATAACAAACTGATAAAATACATCACAAACTGTCATTTGCACACAACCAAAAAATTTTACATTACAAATACATGTATATTTATCTACATAACGTCTTGAATAATGTAAATCACAAATTGACATTTCGACATAACAAATCGACTTACGTACAAAACAAATTTACAAATTACAAATTGAGTTATCTAGATAATAAATTGACAGATTTGAAGTAAATAACGAACTGAATTTTGCACATAACAAATTGACTTATTTACAATACAAATTTACGAAATTAAATTGTACATAACAAATTGATTCTGCTATACCACAAATTGGCATTGTGGACATGTAGTTTCGGAATTCCTGTACATTGATCGAATATTGTCCATTATGTGACAAATTAAACAGAAATAAACCCGCTTATGTAACGTCATTCAATATAATAATGTCACATAACCTAAACCATAACTGTAAAAATGAAACATGTTTTTTCGGTTTTGTTTTCTGGAAAAGCACCTTCCACGTGCACAGTTAGCAATTTTCAGCAACAAATTGAAAATGATCCAATGTTCTAGTCAAAATATGAAATTTTTTATTGCATACTAGTACAAAGTCATTTCTGTCTTTAAATTATTTAAATATGTTTCATTGGCTCCACAAATACCCCAGTGCATTAGAAATGTATGCAAAAACGTTGAGTATTATAAATTGCTCATTGGTAACAACTCTAGTGTAGCCTGGTCAATTTCAGTTCAGCTGAAATTAAATATGACAAGTTGCAGACCATGCTTCCATAATTACTATGCTGCTGGGAACAAAGCTCTGTGTTTAATTTCCTATTGTGTAATACACAATACCAGTATGTTATAAGTTTCATGAAATTACATCGATCCGTTACTAAGTTACGACGTTAGACGGACATATGTGTAATTTTTATCACTTAAAGGGCTCACTGAAGATAACGTTGGCTGATCCGGACTTGCCACTTCGTTATGGCTCTGAACGTCTAGATGGGAAGACGTGTGGACAGAGCAGCATGTGATGCATACAAAATGTTAATGTACTGGTGCTCATCTTTCAAGCGACACATTAGCAGCAAATGAGAAATTAATATGAGTCAAGCAATTTTTCAAGCCTTTTTGTCCGTCTTTCAATTTCTTTAATATCAACAGGTTACAAAGTCTATCACAGGTAAATGAACTAAGCTATCTATTTATAACTATTAAGCATCTGGTCAAACTAATTCGAATTCGAGTGTATTCCCTAGCTTACTGTCCTTAACTGGTGGCACTGGTAAAGTCACAAGATACCATCAATGAGATTTTTCAGCACATCATCCGTGACAGTCATGACACTTCTGCATTTTTGGACGGCCTTCACGAGGACATCAAGCGTTCCGTTTTCTTGTTCCCTATTACGCCATCTCTTCAGTATCTCATATATTCGTAATGGTGTGCTTGATTTATCAAGGGTTACTTGTTCAATCTCTGCATCTGGAAAATTTAACTGTCGTGCTAGAAATTCCCAGTTCCCCCCAATGGCCGTTGAGAATGTACTCAGTTCTCTTTCGTTTAATTTCCGGTTAGAAATGTCAACGCTAGCGATTTCATCCATGAACCACTGAACCTTGACCCCCTGTACGTGGATAGAATGACTGTCATGATCTGGACACCCTACCATCTCTTTGCTATCCAATACTTCCATTTCATACACTTCCGAACTGCCACTGTAACCGTGGCTTTCGTCATAACATCGCAACGTTTTGCCATATACATGTCCTTGGCTACTTCTCTGAAATTTGTGAAACTCTTGCTTGATGACGTGCTCCACAAACCGTCGAAATTCGTCACAAACAGCATTTGAAACGTCCTCAACATGACACAGACTGATCACGAGCAACTCCAATGAATTGTTCATCTTTTTCAACAAACCAGCATGACTCAGGTTAATTTTGCATGCGGCGGCATTTTCATAAATCAATGAGTTGCCCGGAATTGTCAGAACTGGCCATTTCCCAAGAACTGCTGCAGTAACTCTATTGTAGATTGTACCAACTACAGTGTCGTACTCGAAAGTGTATCCCAGTGAAACTTTCGTGTACCTTTTCCCTCTCAAGAAAATCTCTAGTACTCCTTCATCAGTTTTCTTCAGAAGACTTGGGACAATGTAGAAGTCGAGTGGCACTGGATTCGGAGAAGCATTCTTATCATTGAACGCTAAAGCTTCTGCGATTATTCGGTGTCTCTGGAGGAAGTACAATACAGGTTTTTCAAATTTCATGAATTCTTTTTCTGGATCTTTGCTCCATAGCTCACGAAGAAGCTGTTTTTCCAATACTGCCTCGTTACAAAGTCTACCCCACAATGGTCTCAATTTCGGACGTACCCGGCAAAACTTTCCAGAAGTAATTATACAGCTAAATGCATCTATCAGGAATTGTGGCTCTAGTACAATGTAGTTTTCGGTATCATCTTCATCTCCGAAGTAAAAAAACGTACCTTTCTCATGATGGTACTGTAGGAATAGCTTGAGTTGTTCCTCCGACTGAACTGGTATCTCGTTCTGACTATCAATATCTTTAACGTTTTCAAAACTGATGATCTTCATTTTACGGCTTTCTTTCAGACTTCTTTCAAGCGGTATCCATTTGGCAGGAATAAACCTATCTGTCGACTGTTTTGTCCAATATCCAATGACAGATTTGCGTAAATTGGCAAATGAATCATTTCCTGGATTTGTATTAGAAATTGCAAAGTCATCTGGCTGTATATGATATGCACACGTTGTGCCATCAAGTGTAATTCTTATTTCCTCAAAGCAATCCGCTATATCTTGGTTTTCTTCTAACTTATCAAAATGTGTACCCACTAAAAATATGGGTGGTTCCGTACCTTGCTCATTTCCAACAAATGTGTGGACTGAATTGACCCAAAACTTAAGATACTCTTTCATTGTTTTCTGTTGCTCTTCATTGGGACAGTCTTCATCACAAATTTTCACATCAAGTGCCTTTGCCATATTGAATACAAGAAGGTAAACGGCCTGTCTTGAATGGAAAAGTTGGTGTGTTGCGTAATACACAAACTGTCCACCAAAGTCCCAAATGTTTATTTCTAAACATTTCTCTTCGGAAGAACTTGATGTTGCATCATCTTTTTTCATTTCTTTCTCAAACTCTGTTGACAACACCGACGGACTTTTGAAGGCAGTAGCCCCTGAAACAGTTCCTGCTTCTGTAGATGCAACTATATTAGTTCTAAGCTCATCAATTTGTACTGTCATATCTTCAAGTTTCCATAGTGTTTCAGACTCATCAAAGTTGGTGCTAGTAGCAGTATCTGATATTTCTGATGGTGAATAAAGTAGATGTTTCGTTGATCTTGCGACTGATACAAGCCGTTTGACAATTTCAGTAGAACTACCGTCGGAGTTGTTTACTTCCCAAGTTTCTGATCCCTCTGTTGTAATACTGGTATTACAACTCGATATATTTATACCATCTGTGGATTCAACACCTTCTAATGACTGTCCGGTCAAACGTCTAACCAAAGAACTTTTCCCCTGATTATAGCAGCCAATCACCATTACCCTGATAGTTTTGTCCCTCTCTTTTCCTTCCTTAATTGCAATCTCATACAGCTCCATTGTTCGTGGATCATTTATAACTTCAAATGGAACAGCGTCATCTGAAAATAGGAAAATAAATAAATAAACATTACGTCAAGTGACACAAAGCTACATTTGCATGCTGTATCTCTATTTAACCACCGCGCATTGCAAATTTCAAGATAAGAAGTTTTCAAAAGCAGATTCTCATTCTGCAATATAGACAAAATCAGTTGGCTACCTAAATATTCTTTTTCGGCATTTATCATTGAAATCTAATAAAGTTTTAAAAAGTAATGTTTACTTTATTATCAGGTAGTTTTACAGTTTATAGTCCCGGCCGACTGTAGGATTTTTCCCCGGACGCACCTGCCAAGAACCCCGTATGACTTCCATTCATACTGGTACCCGTACCTTACACATTTGGAACGTTAGGGAGTTTTCTTTTACCTGACTGCAATACCCAGTTAGTTTTGACCAAATATTATGATTACTTAGCAATATTGTGATTTATGACAGTAGCCAAAACCAATTAATGTCTAACCTGGAATAATCATTTTTCCAACATTTTTATAATACAGTCAAAAGATGTTACAATATTGACATCTAACTAGGCAATTGTTTTTCCTTATAGCCACTTAACGGTACGAAAAAAACGACGATAAGAAAACAGTTTTAGCCCAAGATTATACTACCTTCTTCAGGTCGTAGTAGCCTCTCTTCTGCTTCTATAAATGAAAGGACCTGTTCTAATCTTGTTTGGTTGTTCGTGAACGTGAAGTATTCCCTGTAACAGTAAAAAAACACATTGCATTTGCTGTTTTATTTTAGCTGTCAATATAACCAACCCAAGTGGCTTTAGAGAATCGTATACATACTGAAACGTGTTTTTGACCGATTCAGGTCAAGTGTTTTGTTCATGTCTTTGCAATTAATTACTCAAAGCATATATAATGCTGTTCACATATGCTACAGTCTTTTAAATGTTTTGTAAATTTTTCCTGAAAACGAGATCTGGTTTCGAAAGGTTTGACAGTCGATGTGGTATCGTAAACTCTTATGTCAAAAATACCTTCGAAATATTTATATGAAAATAAAAGCAATTTCAGGTGAAATTCGCTCGTTTCGCATGGGTCCTTAAATTCTGAAATCCTTAAAACACATAAAACTTGTTTTGCACTTAAAAGATATAGCTAAACATATTTCTCTAATTCTTAAAACAAGATGTCGAGACCACTCAAAATTCGCAGGGCATCAATTTTTGTCCGAAAATGTGGCTTTCAGTAGGTAAAACAAGCTCAAATATTGCAGGTTTCCAAATGGTGTGGCTGGATTTCTAGTCAGATCAGACCATTAATCGAATTCGACCGTGATTTTGTGGCGATACACAAATCCTCCGCGCCATTTTATCGTTGCTCATGAAATACAACTTTCGGAGTATAAACGATGAAGACTTCTTTTGCTAAATCAGGGGCAGCAATAATTGCAACTCTGGTCTGGTCAAGCCCATCATCAAGTCATGTGAGATCATGTGGCCATTTAATCATGAAAATACTTTAAGGACTACGTTATGGCGTACGTTTGAAGTTGCCTGTGTACGTTATCCTATGTCAATTTTGAAGAACCTCAAGGTTTAATCGTAGCAGAAAGTAAGATGTACCATCTGCCTCATACGTACCAGCTCTATAGCGTACACGATACTGGTGTATTACTTTGAATTTCCTATATTTTGATGATAGGTACCTCTTTTCCAAGGGCTTTTTGTGACTTTTTATGCATTATACAAAAAATTAAGGCTGAGTGCATTTACACGGATGTTTACATTGTATAGTGACAGCGATTTCTTTTTGTTCAGGCTATGTAGATCTGTGGGCATCTGGACCAAAAATTGACTTCACAACTCAAAGGTAGCTATGTCTTTAATTAATACTTTTTTGTTGTTGTTGTCAAAGTACTTTTTGGATAGTGAGGCATCTATTTTATCAGATAAAGCTTGCCACGTATGTCCATGTTCTATAAAAATAGGATAGCGTACACAGGCAAATTCAACCGTGTTCAAGTGTACATCTTTACATAGTCCGTAACACAAAGGGATACATATTTCGAATTTGTGATTTCAGCCTTATTTAGAATATTTTACAACTAATAAGTTATGCCAATCATTAGTTATGTTAAGAGTTTCCTTTGACAGGTTGTATATTGGAGCAGGTTGCTGGTCTAGACCAGCAGCTACACCATTAAATGAAGAATTTTGTAATGTACCATCAAAATATTGGAGAAGACCAAATAAAAAATTATGTATAAGTTTGTCAATTTGTCGAATAATGATAACTCAATAATTGCGAGAAATATTGGAATTTTTATATACAATGCTTTCAAAAAACGTACTGAACTCGTTTATGGTTATAACTGATATATATTTGTAATAAATCCAGTGCTAATGTAGTACTCCAATATCTAAACATTATCATCGAAAGATCAAAATCATTTGTTGGTTGTTTTTTTAAAACTGTTCAGGCATAACGTATGGTGGCATAGTACTGTCACACGTTAGTTAACTGACTTTCTTGTTAATTATCTAGATACATACTTAATATCTGTGATATTTATGTGGTTATCAAGTTATATCTTCGCGAAACATTTCCAGGTTAGATAAATATCGTAACACAAATTGTGTCCTTCCAGCCCACATCTGCCACTACTTATATTTTTATCTCACATAATTAAGTGACTAACTTGTTAAGATTTCGAGTTGCTATTTATCAAGTAGGTAACACGAAAATATTGCGCGTTCGATACGATTGTGTTACGATATTTAATTAACCTGGAAATGTTTTGCTAACATATAGCTAGATAACCGATATAACAGATATTGAGAAGGTATCTAAAAAAAAAAAAAAAAAAAAAAAAAAAAAAAAAAAAAAAAAAAAAAACCCCCAAAAAAAAAAAAAAATAAAAAAAAAAAATAATTTTTTTTTTTTTTTTTTTTTTTTTTTTTTTTTTAAAGGTTGACGTCAAACTGGAATATAAAGAACACTGAACTGAACAAAAAATAACTGTTTGTATGTGAAATATTCAGTAAATAATGCTAAAACTAGATGGGCGTTCAGCAGAACACTTGTGTCGCCCTCTTACACTTTGTCAGAATAACCAACAATATCGTGACAAAAAGTACAAAAAGGGGCATCACTCTGTTAAATATGACCTTGACCTACACAATTTGGCGGCATCACAACCCTTTTGTCATAAGCAATACAATTTGAAAGTTTGACAAAGAAATCTTAAGAAATGGCAAAGTTATAGCCAACGTTAAGGTTTTGTGACGGACCGACGCACAAAGCGATCCCTATGTATCGCCTTTTCTCTCCAAAAAGGCGACACAAAATTTGTAAAACCTTCTCCACTTTGATTAAGTAATATTAATTATTATGTCATATGTATTTGCACTATTTTTATCTGCTGTTCGCCATAAAGTTGTGTATATGTATGTATACCTTATGGGCTTTTTAGCCTATTCGATTTACATGAAATAAAACTTGATAAAACTTGTATATCAATTTTATGAAAGTCCAAAGTATACAATACGATATTCTTTGAGTACTGTATATCATTATAAAATTGTGTTTTCACTACTTAGATGTTTATTGCTACTCAAGAATATTATATGCCAAATAACCGTAATGTTCTGTTCTGTTCTGTTCTGTTCTGTTCTATTCTGTTCTGCTACGCTACGTTACGCTACAATAACGTAATTACGTTATGTTATATTAGTTATGTTTGTGCATGTGAATCATCAATTTTAAATTACTCTCCTCCTCAAGATCATTAAGACACGTGTAATGTATAAATGAAACTTTCTTAACTTTGTTTTCGGGTCTTACCTAGTCCGTGTTTTTTGCAAATAATTTACCTCATGCTTTGCATAAGAGCTGCACTAATGAAAATGAAGTGATGGTGTTGATTTCAGGAGGCACACTTTTAGACATGATTTTCACAGCTCTCTTCGACTGAAAGTATTGACCCACTGATATGAAGTGATACCGAAATTACAACTATTTCGAGAGAAATAAGAGTTCAATAGTGATGTTGTTGAAAAATATTTCGAGTAAAAAAAACAACTGTTTACAACCCCTGTTTTTTTCATTCACGCGTGTTAACGAAGCCATAATTAATAAAGCTGTCTTTGCAACAAGACATTTCAGTTAAATTACCTTATTTCTTGCAAGAACACACTGTAGACCTCCTCCTGTTCTGTGTCTCGAAGTGCTGCCACTAGTTTTGGAAACGACCTTGGTCGCCTCTTAACAGCATCCATAAATGGTACAACTGCATGTGCTTGTCCATAACTCTTCATATCTGTCTCTATTCCTTCAATTGCCATTTTAGAAAAACCCCACCTTTCCATGTACGGTATAAGATCTGGAAAAAAGGTGATGTGTAAGTGCTAAAACTGTTAAAATTGGCAAGGACAAATATATGTATATCATATGTTATACAAATAAGAATAAGGCGTAATCTATGTAATACAGACATGTAAGTTTCTCTACGCTATGAATGGCACTCTGCCATTCGGAATTTGCTTAAACCTTATGAAAACTGCAACATTAATTCAGTATTTTATTTTTAATTTCTTTTTCAGCGAATTTTTTTTTCTTCAATTTATATCATTTGTATAATTATGATAAAGACTAAACAGCCTTAGTTTTAGTAATAAACATCCGTAATCTATGATAAACAAACATGTAAAGATGTAGTTAAACATTTTACTGTGCTTTAACCATTGTTCTCTGCCTCAGGTCAAAAATCTTACAGAAGTATTTGTTTAAACTTTATAATCAAATTATACGGTACGGGGGATATAAATGTCTTTCACGGCACATATAAGAACAAAATATTATTTTAATAAATATTGAAAATTTCAATGAGCTTATCAGTTTTGTTTTTCTCCACATTCTAATATTGGCCCAGTCTTCTCAAAGCTGATAGCAGCCTCTTTGTTAAAGTAAAAGTATTATTAAGTTCAACTTTAAGCTGTAAATTTGTCCATTTTAGGATAAAAACCTTGATTGGACATAATTTTCTACCATGCTGTTGTATAGTATCAATTTAATCAATGATGGCAAGAAAGGATTCAGAAAAGTTTCTGTTGATTTAAACATACATTTTTGTGTCACTTTGGTCAAAATTCTATGATAACATACAATGCATTGAGTGCAAATTTAAACATAAAGTTACACGAAATTTCATGTTGCTTTTTAGACAATAAATATAAATATTAACTACATGTATGTCCTTATACACTATTTTCAAGGAGATTATTGCTATGTTATGATTAACAAGAGCCATTCCCCCCGCCGAGTGCTCTTCCTATGACCAAGACATTTGACTGAGAGGTATCCGTTAACCGTTAACCTTGGATCTGGTAAAACGTAAATTTGACGCCTATGTGTCAAAATATAATCGCCTGCTTATAAAATACGAAACGGTAAAAGTTTCTTAATTTTTGGCGTATATACTCAGTTCCAAAAGAAAGTGTGCACTTAGGTTTTTGTTAATTTTATGTATTATTTTTAACAGAAATATCATGATGTTTGGCATCAAAATTTAGAGCAATTTATGCTCAATTGCCTGCGCATTGACGCGCATTCAATCGATAGCAAATTGTGTACATGTATAAAGGTAGTGTTCGAAATTCGAGACCGATACGTTTTATCAAAATGGAGAAATAAAAAAGTGCACACTTTCTTTTGGAACTGAGTATATTTAGAATACATTTTAGTAAAAAACATATTAAAATTTGGCAAAAAAAGTAGCGAAGCTATTTTTTGTGGATAAATTCAGAAAAAGAAAATGGTATTCTTTCAGTGTCTTTTTGTACAGCATAAACGCAAAGTCATTTAGATTAAATAACCGCGTAGGCAATTTTAATAGCTTTATTTTGATACCAATTTTATTGCTTTACGACAACAAATGATCTCAGTACAGTAAGTATAATACAAAATTTGTCTCCGTAAAACCGACGTAAAAATGGCGTGACATGGTCATGTTTGCGTCGTCATGGTAACGTTATGTACATAAATAACGTCAAATAAAATATAGATCTGAATCAGAAATATCTTCAAGTTTTAGTTGGTACCAAACACTAAGGTAGACTAGAGAATTTTTATATAGTATCCTTCCACCTTAATGTCGCACCTCTACTGTAAAAATCTTAAATTGTATGCCTTGCACAAACGTTTTATACGAAAAATAAATAAAGAGAGATAACTCAAAACCATGGTTAGTTATGTTTCTTAGACACTGCACTGCGTCTAAATGTCCTCTGTAAGTGTACGCAATTTGAATCAATTCAGTTCAGTACTTAAGGAGCTATTGCCCTGCCAAGAAAAAGTAATAAAGGGAGATAATTCAAAAATAGGACAAGCTAGAGTTAAGGTTCTTATACACTGCACTTCCTATCAATGTCCTCTGCCTGCGTGTAAAGTTTAAATAAATTGCAATGAATACTTTCGGAGTTATGCTCCGGACAAAAGTGTGAGGGACACACGGACGCATAGAGGACGGACGGACGGAGCCAGTTACCTTTTCCTATTCGCCTTTGTGTTAGTGTGTGTGTGTGTGTGGGGGGGGGGGGTAAAAAGTCGTTTCCCAAGTTAAATAGTATCTTACTTTTCAAAAAGGTCATATCACACTAAGGTCAAATAAGATACTTAAAACACTGTAAATGCTTTGAAAACTTAATATACAGTACTGACATGCCTGCTGAAGGAACCGTTCACTGGAACCAATCGGTTTTAGAAAACATCCTGTTTACATAAAGTCTAAATGTAGTTCGACCAGTTTTGGTGTTCAACGATTGTCCTAGCTGCTTATGCAGCAAAACTTAGTGTATTATTACGATTAAAACCGTAACACTCCAAACACGTTATAGATTATTTTTTGTTTCATAAACTTCTTTTTCTTTAGGTTTAATATTTTTCTTTCAAACCTCCCTATCGACTAGTTTACGGTTGAAACTGTGGAATTACTTGACGGTACTTCGGTTTGTAAATTACGAAAGTAGCGCACAACCATCCTCGATCTTTGGTTTATTTAATTTTGTGTGATCGCCACAATTGTAATTTTTAGAGCATTACTTTATCATCATTATTATTATTATTTCTTCATTAATGCTTCAAAGTTTATTTACAAACATGCATGAGTTCCGCATAAATCGGGAAGCACTAATATAGGTCTTGATTGCATCAACCTTTGATTACGGTCCAAAGTGACAATTCAAAATATATATCAAACTCAAACAGGATTACAAGCAGAAAAAAGATTTTTGATAAACCCGGTGAAACAAAACAAATTTATTGGAGATGTTTCAACAGTAACATGCTGTTTTAACAAATTACCTTTCATAACTTTAAGTTTAACCCTATAGAATCTACATTGTATATGTATATATAAATATATCTGATTTGTATACCTGTATCGCACAAACTATATTCGATCTGCAGTTAATAACTCTAATGAATAGTGTGAAATAAATCAAGTCGCAACTGGGTTAAGGTTTATTAGTTTATTAGAGGGTTTAATGTTTTATGACCATTTGGAATACTTTGGATCTTATAGATGCAATAGTTGTACACATTTGTACCTCGGTCCAGTGGTAGAGCATATGGAGGTCCTGGGTCCAATCCCGATGGAGCCATTTTTTTCCCGTTATTTTTTATGTCTTTTTTCTTTATTTAATAATTACAATAAAATCTATGAATATTTTACTGCCATTTTGCAATATACGAGAATTGTGTCAAAATATTCCATTATCTTATCATGCTGTACGATTACTTGAAAATATAAAGTTGACCTTGAGTATATGTTTCTTATTTCAATATCTCAAAATCTCAAAAGGTAGGCTGTAAAACATTTTCATTCTTATTTATATTGCAGTTCACATAAACCTTTAGCTAGACTTTTGTAATTTTACATGTGTGATACGCATACCGTATTACCCCATCCAGTGATGACCGATCACTGACTGCCATGGATGACAGACTTCAAGAATTTTTGACGATAACGAGCAGGTAAGATATCTGGCTGTGATAACGTTCTAATGAAAGCAATGGCATTTTCGTATAAACGAACATGTTGTCCAGTAACTGAAGGTGTTATTAGGTAGTTTTGGACTCGATTTTCCAATTATTAACATATTTATGACGAGTTTAATATCACATCTTTGATCCAGAACGTGAAAATGTTTGTTTTCGCTTCAAAATATCTTTTAATTGAAAGAATTCGAGTAATTTTGTGTTATACACGAACTCATTCATCCCTCAGGAGCATGTACACCAAATATAAGCCGCACACGTCTTTTCTGGAAGAAGTTACAGGCTTCCAAACTAGTCCGGGTAGAGAAAAATTGCTGCCTTGATGGGCAGAAACGTTTTTTGAAGGCTGTATTGTATGACAGATCGGCTAACAATTTGACAGAAATACTAAATCGCTCTTTCACTGATTTCTCTAATTTTTACATTCTTTGATATGGAATAGAAGAGTCTAACTATTATTTGTTACATGTATCTTCTCGGGTTAGAAAGTATAAATACTGCATAATTTACACCGAATAGGTGTTTCATTGACAATTTGTTTCAGTCAGTGATCGGTCATCACTGGATGGGGTAATACGGTATGATACGTCTGGGGACAAAAGTAGGTAAATTGCATACCATATTTTTTGCATAATTGCATATTTTTGTTGCCCGTGTTCTGTTAAAAAGTTTATACATGTATACATGTACATGTATTTTGTAATTCTACATCGCCTTCAATATTATTAGGAACCTATAACAAAAACAAAGATAGATAAAAACTTGCAAACATACCTATTTAAAAACTTAAGAGGGTACTCTTAACTATTACAAGTATTTCTTAATTAAGCGGGGACGAGACAACAAAAAATGATTATAACTTTTTCATTGAATGGTGAAATGTCTTTAAATTTTACACACTAGTCAGTAAACAGATGTAGATTATGAATATTATGTCTACAGATGTAAGGAAAAATATCGAGTACAGACATGTTGACCATCAGCCGTCACGTTGATAAAGGCGTCGCAATTATGTTTTACCATGTTTCCAGGAAACCACGTTATTTTTCTTTAAAGACCACGTTGTGCGCTATTTCAACAGTTCAGAGCCTTTTGTCAATCCTTGTTCTTCGTCCCAAACGGATCGAAGAACAAATTATCATTTTTAGAAAGAAGTCATTTTCTCATTTTCCCCGCATTTCTTTTCCGTTTTATTATCCATAATAAATTGACTTTATTACGACTGTAGTGGAAAGTTAGTCTAATTACATTGCAATTCGACGTTGAAGCCAGCGAGATTGTTTTTGGATGGGCACTTTCTTTGTTTTTGGATGGGCACTTTCTTCGAAGGTTTGACAACTTTAAAAATCCGGGTCAAACTGGACAGTCGAATGAATTAGTCTACAGGAAAGTAACATAGTCAACTATTGCAATACAAATATCGGTAGCCTGGCCAAAAAAAATGAAGGAAGAAGTATAAAATGCTTGTTTTATTTGTGAAAGCTTCCCCAGCACCTCCCATACCCAACATACAAATGCTGCCTACTTTGACATCGACACGGAGGTCATACATGTACACGTCCCCATTGTACATTACAATTACAGTAATCTTCAACTTCAATAATTACTATTTAACCAATCTTTTTTACAGATGATATCTGAAACAAAACGTCTGAAGACATACCTTTTAGATTTATCCGGTCTTTGATTTTAGCAATAAGTTGCTTGTTAATGTTTCCCACTTCTTTGAAATCCATAATTTGTTTTTTTAAACTGAAAGTACGACTAAGCAAAGACTTATAAAGCTACTGTTACATGTATTATAGGTCCGCAGCTTTAGCGTTAATAAAATTATTTCTTTTTTGGGCAGATCTGCATTCACACAAGTTATAAAGCTGGTAACACACTGTATCGGCAAAACGCACTGGCTCTAATTTAACGATAATGCTCCAACTAACGTAACGAACCGGCTCCAATAAAAAATGGCTGATTTAGTAAACAAAACCCAAGTCAGTATAACAGATTCGTGTATTTTATATGGTAAATCGCAACTTCTGAAGAAACGAATACTCTTACGGAATGCTCACTCCTTTCCTGCATGGCCGTAGCTAGTCGGCTGTTTCAGACATCGATGCGTGTGAAAGTAATGCAAGTTGAATGCAGAGGATTCAACGGTAAAAAGTGCAAAACACACCCAAAATGCATGGATTTTGCTCAAAATTATCGAAGTTAAGGTGTTTAGCATAAAAGATTTGCACTGGCATGTAACTTTGGGTCAAATGTCGTAAGCATGTACCAACACTTTACCGATCTGCTATTTTTATAGGCAAAACTTAAACATAAAATACAACGATTCAGGCTCCAATTGACGATACAACGAAAATGTTCCAATTCGTGTTTCACGGAAGAATCTCTTATCGAACAAAATGTTGAGTTTTATGTCACCTTGTACCCACTCTCTTTAAAAAAATAATTTAAAGGAGAACATCGCTCATCCAGGGGTTGCGAGCTCGAGCCCCACTGGGGTCACGACCGTACCTCCTCATATGACACCAGTACTTTTTTTCCATGAAGTAGACTCGAGTGTGACTCCAAGCTTCACGCTTTCTATACAATCGAGCCAAAATAAATAAGTATAAACTAACATTTAAGTATTCAAAATACTTCCTAAAATAACAGGATTCATGGATACCGTATACCGCTCTGCTCGGTTTGTTAGTGATAAACTGAAAAACATTTACGTTATTGTCTACCTTGACTATGTCGCTGTAGAGCTACAGAATTTAGGCATATAAATAAATCACCGTAATTGTTTTCTTCCACTTCTACCTGGAATAATTGGGCAAATATTCAAGTGTGTGAAGTTGGCTCGGAGATCGTACATCGACATTAGATCTGTATTCCTTCGTTCTGCATATCTAGATCGGAGCTCGACATTAGATCTGCATTCAAAGAAATGCAGATCTAGATCGTACATCGACATGAGATCTGCATTCGATATTGCAGATCTAGATCGTAGATCAACATCAGATCTGCATTCGCGAATGCAGATCTAGATCGTAGATCAACATCAGATCTGCAATGTGAATGCATATCTAGATCGTACATCGACATCAGATCTGCATTTGATAATGCATATCTAGATCGTAGATCGACATCAGATCTGCAATGTGAATGCAGATCTAGATCGTACATCGACATCAGATCTGCAATGTGAATGCAGATCTAGATCGTACATCGACATCAGATCTGCATTTGATAACGCAGATCTAGATCGTAGATCGACATCAGATCTGCAATGTGAATGCATATCTAGATCGTACATCGACATCAGATCTGCATTTGATAATGCATATCTAGATCGTAGATCGACATCAGATCTGCATTCGCGAATGCACATCTAGATCGTACATCGACATCAGATCTGCATTCGGGAATGCATATCTAGATCGTAGATCAACATCAGATCTGCATTCGCGAATGCAGATCTAGATCGTAGATCAACATCAGATCTGCAATGTGAATGCAGATCTAGATCGTACATCGACATCAGATCTGCATTTGATAATGCAGATCTAGATTGTAGATCGACATCAGATCTGCATTCGCAAATGCAGATCTAGATCGTACATCGACATCAGATGTGCATTCTCGAATTTGATATTGCAGATCTAGATCGTAGATCGACATCAGATCTGCATTTGATATTGCTGATCTAGATCGTAGATCGACATCAGATCTGCATTCACGAATGCACATTTAGATCGTACATCGACAACAGATCTGCATTCGTGAATGCACATCTAGTTCGTACATCAACATCAGATCTGAATTCGATATTGCAGATCTAGATCGTAGATCAACATCAGATCTGCATTCGCGAATGCAGATCTACATCGTACATCGACATCAGATCTGCATTATCAAATTCAGATCAGATGTTGACATCCACACGGATTGGTTGCATATCGTCGCAAAATGCTTGGCCCTGCGTTCAGCAGAACATTTGTTAAAATTTATATTACTATAAAATTGTGATTCTAGCACAAGGAAACAACCATGCTGCTTCAATACTGTTTTATATACAAAAGATCGCGTAATATATAAATATTTTCAGTAAAACTATTATTTCGACACTATGGCAATTAATCCCTGCAAACTTAACTTCATTTCGAATAGTCACATGATTGTTTACCCGCAAGGGAAGAGGGGTTTACATTTGAAGGTGCCAACAATAAGATCTTTTGAAATGATTGTGTCACGGTTACGGACTTAATTATGAAAAAGGGGAGAAAATATGTAGGCGGCAGGATAGCTCAGTCGGTAGAGCATTCGCCCTGTAAGCGAAGGGTCACGGGTTCGAGTCCCGGTCAGGCTGCACATTTTTCTCACCCTATCACAATTATGTGAAACTGGCATCTGCACGATACATTGAAGACTCCGTTGGAATTCTGCAGATGTTAGGTACCTTAAACCAAATGAAAAATTGCGCCGTCTTTACCCGAGAAGTAATTTATCCCATGTCCATTGTATTGCTGAGAAATCTAGACTATGGTGGCAAGATATTCTAAAAGAAAACGCCTGCTTTTAATATAAGAAATACCCCTTTAGATCTAAAATACAACTTGTCTCCTTCGTGCGTCTGCGTCCGGCCCTCCAGAAGGAATAAAACTCTCTGGACCAAAGTGTATCATAATATTCCAAACTACATTCAGACCATGTTTTATGGAAATACAACAAGTAATTTTCGAGTTTAAGAACGGACAAACTTTTCAAGTTGCATGCACCCTGTAACCTTTCCTTTGACATTATGACCTCAAATTGTAATGTGCACAATTACACTCATACTGATGTTTCGCACCAAGGTTGACGAAAATCCGAAAATCTAACAAGGGTTTTGGAGATGAAGAGCAGACAAGATTGTCAGGTTTCAGACCCCTGTGGCGTTGACATTTGACTACATTACCCCAACTTACAATATGTTTAACGAAACTTCATACTGGTGTTTCCAACCAAGTTCGATAAAAATCCAACGAATGTTTTGAAAATAAAGGCCCCACTGACCTTTAACCATTTGAACCCTAATTACAATATGCACAACTAGACTTCATACTGATGCTTCGCACTAAGTTTGATAAAAATCCAGTTAGGAGATTGGAGATGAAGAGCGCATCATATAAAGTTGACAGATGGGCGGACGGACAAACGGGCGAACATACAGACGGAACGGGGAACACAATGTCTCCCGTCTAATGGGGCGAGACATAGTGCATACCAACCCTTCTTGCGTATAAATAAATTGGGTGTTTTCTAAGCCAATATTATTTACTCTCAATATGCCGATATTAGAGTGTATGCATATTACATACTAACATTATCTACTTACGACGTCGCAAGTTACGGTATCAGTAAGGCGTCGATAAGATGTGTTTTGAGTTACTGGAATAGCATCACCGTAAAGTCCGTCGTAACTTAAGATAAGGTGAACGTTTCGAACATTTTATGTCCGCTCCAAATCCTATTAAAGGATTTTGCTTTAATGTGCTGAACCCACGAGCCAGTCACGCTGGCTTTAGGTCAAGCACAAAACTTACTGTCAAACGTCTGGGTTTTTTTCAACATTTTTTAAGGATTTGATGAAACTCTTGTAAAATGATTACCTCATTGAGACAATGTGTATAACCTATGATCCGGCACACTGTCTCGAGGCCAAGGACACATGTTAACGTCAAAGGTTTGAGTCTTGAATTTGTGTCCGCTCAGTATCTGCTAAGACGCATGATGGATTTGAATAAAACTCTGACCAAATATTCATCTCTCCGAGATGATGTTCAGTAGCCATGATTTTGGCATTAGAAATTAACTAAAGCTGATTGGTAGAAAAATGCTCGGTTTACAGGCCTTTAGTTTGACCACTTGAACAGATCACTAACTTCGTGTGCCTTTTATAGAAAACAATGCTGCGTACCTCTGCGAGAAAACTTCACTGGGTAATATCAATTCCTTCAATGCTCCTGTTTGCGGCGGAGAGTATACCTTGTTACAAATTCATACCTTCATAGCAGCGTACGTGTCCAAATCCTATTAACGCATTTAAGGCAGTATTTAATCGGCACTTGTTTATTAGCCGGACAATTCACGGTCGTCTATATTTATATTCGGCTTTCAGTCAAGCCTATAGTTAGAAAGAAAATCTTGACGCAACATGAGGTTAATTCAAGTTACAAAAGTTTGGTACCAAGAGCAATAAATATATCAAACAAGGTCATACTATTATGATGAATGATACGGTACTTGTGTAGACCAAATAAAAATTATTATTACAGAATCCTATGGATTACAGGATTTTGAGAACTAACCAATCTTTTCAATCAAAGGCTTAGAGCCATCTTAATATAAAATAGGAATACAGAGCTAAACGAATCTTTTCACGAGCGTCCACTTACAAACGTTTTCCTGATATTAGTTTTAAAGTGTAACCAAGTAACATAAACGTCCCAAAATTCATATTCTCATTAACTATGCAATAATTATCAGGACATAGATTACTTTCAGAAACGGACAGATGAAATTAACAAATCAATTCCCTAGACATGAACGACCTGTTTTATATGCATATAAAACACTCGTAATGAAGAACTTCACTTCATACTGGAATGTAAAGTTAAAAAAATCCTCAGACGACAGAACAATATAAATATTACCGGAAACATCGAAATAGTCCAAATTTGGTTGAATTGTCTTCAAATGCTTTAACTGTCTACTTTTGTGTTTAGGGCTTTTGAAAGGAGAAAACCCATTTATGACAGTTCACACTTTTCTGCTCAAATAATAAAGTACTACAATGTTCATATAACATGATTATTGACTATCTTTTGGCGACGGATGCAAATAAATAGTTTCATGTACAGGCATTAAAGAATAGTTCGTGTTGTCAATCATTCAATGACTTTTTACTGTTCTCGTTGACAATCCATCTGCTATAATTTTAGAGCTCTGACAATATGTATTGATTATTGTAATTTACGTGAAGTTAGCTCAACAAGCGACAAATGACATTCAGAATTTGAATGTCGTGCCAGCGAGACATGCGACATTTGACATTCAAAATCTACAAAAATGCTGATGTTTGAATGTCGTGCCAGCGCGACATACGACATTCGAAATACGACATTCGACATTCAAACTTTGGATGCCGTGCCAGCGCAACATACGACATTCGACATTCAAGCTCTACAAAACTGCTAAAGTTTGAATGTCGTGCAAGCGCGACATACGACATTTGACATTCAAAATCTACAAAAATGCTAAAATTTGAATGTCGTGCCAGCGCGGCATTCGAAATTCAAATTTGAATTGTCGACTTGTTACAACATCTAATACGACATTTGACATTCAGAATTTGAGTGTCGTGCCAGCGCGACATACGACATTCGACATTCAAAATCTTAAAACATTCTAAAGTTTGAATGTCGTGCCAGCGCGGCATTCGAAATTCAAATTTGAATTGTTGACTTGATACAACATCTAGTTACCTAATATGTTTACGTTGCACGGACGTATGGGTTTGTAACCTTTTGTTCAATAAACTATCTTTCTAAACGCAATAGATCGTTACGTCACAAGTAATTCACGCGAATCGTCTAACATGAGGGGTAAAAACTGCAGATACCCCCATCTGGTATGCAAGAAGAGATTTTCCAGCAATAGTAAAACCTGCAGATATCCCCATCTGGTGCAAGAAAAGTTCCGCCCATCAACGACATGCGTACAGAAATAGATATATTAAGCGCGCTTGTATTCATGCATAATGGTCAGAATTGTCCATTCAGTAAGTGTACTAACTCAATAGAGGTTTATGGATGCAACTGGAATGAATATATGTTCTAATTACGCATCTTTCGGTTCTCTTACGTCTTCGTCTACAATTGTATTTCCAAAAATACAAGGAAGGATATAAGGAATGTTGATACACTCTCAGGAAGGAGTGCAATACCATTGCTTTACAATGTGATCATGTATGACGTGTGTTTTTGCAAATTTAGTCACAGTTAATAAGTGTGAAACAAGTTCTTCTAAAAATGTTCTTAAAAAAAATGCATATGTAAATATTTACACTAACAAAACCTGTTAAGTATTTTGTTGATTAGCTGCATATTCAGTGCATCATAAAGATGTGCGTGAGAGAAATTGATGCGATGATCGGTCCTCAAAAGAAGGACATGAGACATCAACGGATACTAATGGCATCACCACTTCATTAAAATGACCGGCATTGAGAGGCAAAGATGGAACCACTTTCGTTAAAAGATACATACTGCTTTGTCGAAATGATAGTTTATTGTTAACAATACATGAACAGGACGACTGACGAAAACAAATCACGCAATGTCCAGATAGATAGAGTAAATAACCACCTTTAAAACATCTGCGAATGCAGATCTGATGTCGATGTACGATCTAGATGTGCATTCCCGAATGCAGATCTGATGTCGATGTACGATCTAGATGTGCATTCCCGAATGCAGATCTGATGTCGATGTACGATCTAGATGTGCATTCCCGAATGCAGATCTGATGTCGATGTACGATCTAGATGTGCATTCCCGAATGCAGATCTGATGTCGATGAACGATCTAGATGTGCATTCCCGAATGCAGATCTGATGTTGATGTACGATCTAGATATGCATTCGCGAATGCAGATCTGATGTCAATGTACGGTCTAGATCTGCATTATCAAATGCAGATCTGATGTCGATGTACGATCTAGATCTGCATTCACATTGCAGATCTGATGTTGATCTACGATCTAGAATCTGCAATTTCGAATGCAGAACTGATGTTGATATACGATCTAGATGTGCATTCACGAATGCAGATCTGATGTCGATGAACGATCTATATCTGCATTATCAAATGCAGATCTGATGTCGATGTACGATTTAGATATGCATTCACATTGCAGATCTGATGTTGATCTACGATCTAGATCTGCAATATCGAATGCAGATCTCATGTCGATGTACGATCTAGATCTGCATTATCGAATGCAGATCTCATGTCGATATACGATCTAGATCTGCATTATCAAATGCAGATCTCATGTCGATGTACGATCTAGATAAGCATTCAGATTGCAGATCTGTTTGTCGATGTACGATCTAAGTCTGTATTATCAGTTGCAGATCTGATGTCGATGTACGATCTAGATCTGCATTCACATTGCAGATCTGAAGTTGATCTACGATCTAGATGTGCATTCGCGAATGCAGATCTGATGTTGATCTACGATCTAGATCTGCAATATCGAATGCAGATCTGATGTTGATCTACGATCTAGATGTGCATTTCCGAATGCAGATCTGATGTCGATCTACGATCTAGATCTGCAATATCAAATGCAGATCTGATGTTGATGTACGATCTAGATGTGCATTCCCGAATGCAGATCTGATGTCGATGTACGATATAGATTTGCATTTGCGAATGCAGATCTGATGTCGATCTACGATCTAGATCTGCATTGTCAAATGCAGATCTGATGTCGATGTACGATCTAGATCTGCATTCACATTGCAGATCTGATGTTGATCTACGATCTAGATCTGCAATATCGAATTCAGATCTGATGTTGATGTACGATCTAGATGTGCATTCGCGAATGCAGATCTGATGTCGATGTACGATCTAGATCTGCATTTCTTTGAATGCAGATCCAATGTCGAGCTTCGATCTAGATATGCAGTACGAAGGAATACAGATCTAATGTCGATGTACGATCTCCGAGCCAACTTCACAGACATCAAATATTCTACTTTTGAATGGTTTTATGCGTGTTTTAATAATGGCTTTATGTCTACAGTACTATTTCAGTAGATATCAAGTGCCAGTACCTTTGCTATTTTGTATTTGACCAGAATAAACTCAACACGAACTGGCTGGGTGAGAATTCCAGAAAGTTTATCGCAATAAGCACACTTAGGCAAAAAAGCTCAGATAGATTATATTGAGGTCGTGTACAAGTTCACAGAAAGATGATAAAGCATAAATAGCGAATGCAAAATTATATACTTCTTCAACCGTCGCTTTCCAAATTTTCATTAGATGACAATTTCAACTTTAGTCTAAGCTGCATGTGATTATTGATAGCGATCAAAACGCTAGGTCAAACAAAACCTTAAAGCTGTTCGCTCTCAGATTTTCGTAAAAAGAATAATTTCTTCAAACTGTATGTAAATAACGTATTTTAGAACATATGGTGATATAAAAAGGCTCCAGTATAAACTCATGTTACGTACATCTCTAAATTTTGAAAAATACGCTACCAAATTCAAAAGCGTTGCAAACACTTTTGAAATTTCAATATAACATATAGTGTAGCGGTGCCGTGTAACCGACCTTTTCAATCGATTTCTGCGAATTCCTACCTAGATTTTTGCTTTCTTTAATTCTAGCCTTTAGTTTTATACTGATGAATAAGAATGTCAATGGTTTTGCGAGAGCGAGCAGCTTTAAACACTGTGTCCATGAATCCTGCCATTTTGGAAAGTATTTTGAATATTTAAAAGTTCTGAGTTGAATTTTCAATTTTTCACAAAGAAAACACATCAATTTGTCCGGTAAGAGTTACTTTTATATCTGTAATTGTTCATAAACGTCTTTGAAAATGATCCGTGAAACACGAATTGGAACATTTTCGTTGTATCGTCAATTGGAGCCTGAATCGTTGTATTTTTAAATGGGTAAGTTTTGCCTATAAAAATAGCAGATCGGTAAAGTGTTGGTACATGCTTACGACATTTGACCCAAAGTTACATGCCAGTGCAAATCTTTTATGCTAAACACCTTAACTTCGATAATTTTGAGCAAAATCCATGCATTTTGGGTGTGTTTTGCACTTTTTACCGTTGAATCCTCTGCATTCAACTTGCATTACTTTCACACGCATCGATGTCTGAAACAGCCGACTAGCTACGGCCATGTAATGGCACGATATTACCAGTAAATTCATAGTTATAACCAACAAGACCCTTGTTTACACTATTGAATACACATACTTTACCACTGGAATCCCTTGGTATTTTTGTGACATTTATAATCAAAGCGTTGTTGGCGCTGAAGGCCTGTGGGCTATTGTAACACTGTTGATATTCGGAACTTTAGTTCAAATAATATGCCTGTACATACGGCGACTGTAGACGGTATAACTATAACACGCATTAAAAGTATTGTGTATTTACCAATAACGTAAAGTATTTTGTATATGAGAATCATTTACTTTTTTCAGTATGTATACCATGTTGACTTACGAAGAACTTACAGGGAGCCAAGTATTGTGCTGGGCACACTAGACTTTACTGCTGCGCTGTGAAAATGCTTAAATTACCCAGACATGCTCTGAACGATCGAACTGACAGAGACACGAACGTACGGCTATTCCTAGCACCCCCACCCCTACCCAACATACAAATCCTGCCTACTGTGGCATCGACCGTGACGGAACTGGAAGATGTACATTATACAATTATAGACTAATGTTGAGGTCTATATATAGTTTTGAGGACCTGTTAAAAGTGATATTGACCGAGGACGAAGTCCGAGGTCTATATCATTTTTCACAGGTCCGAAAAACTACATGTATATATTGACCGAAACATTAGTCTACAATTATTATATCGTATATCTCATTAAAAGTTGTGAAAATTATGCGAAAATATAACAGAAATGACGTCTTGAAATCCGTGCAGGTCTACACATCTTTTTCCAGGTCTACACATACTTTTGCGGACCCGGCACGTGAGCGCTATCGGCCAATCAGGATTAAGTATTTATGACTGGTATACGATATTACAATTTATGGACCACGTAAAATATACTTTAAGAAATTAGAAACGCAATAATCTAAGTTAAAGAATTTAGTATATTTAGTATATATCCTCCACTATGATGCCATATATGTCAGTACATTGCAAAACCGTTAACTGTGCTTTTAAATAAATCGTTAAAAGATTGTGTGTTTCCAAAGATACGGAAATCGGCAATTGTGATGTCATTGTACAATCAAAGCACTGAACGTACTGGTGGGACGGTTGTGTTGGCATGTGTACATTAAGTTTAGGCAAGCAATACTGAAACGTTCAACTTCAAGTGCAATACCGAATGTTTTACTCCAAGACGTGAAAATGATCACTCATTTATTCCGTGAAATTCTGTTCATTTACTATGTAGGATTTGAAATGCTCAATTAAAACAGACTTAACTGGTCAAATCCAAGACGTTAAAATGTGAACCAGAGATGGAGGTCAGTGTCAAGGAAATCAAAACTGATTTAAAATCTCGCAAACTTGTGTTTCAGATTGCAAATTTGTAAATGAACTTGCTATAATACAGCGCTCAAAATGTAGTACTAAAGAGCTATAGTTTAGTTGTCAGTCGTAACTTTAAAACTTCAGTCAAAATCAGTCGTGCAACCCATGGGCACAGACAGCACACAAACACTAAATGAATAAGCTAACTAATACAGTAAATGCTTAAATTACTTCGGATAGAAATTTTTGTGTATCGCGGCAATATTTTTATCATATTTATTCATAACGAAAAGAAATTCCAAAACCGAAGCTTTACTTTTCAGATGTTCCGGTTAAATTCGTAGATCACCACAAACACATCGGTCTTACTCTTAGTTACTCTTAGTTGTGATGGTAAATGGCATAGTCATATCGATCAAATTTTAAAATCTGCTGCTAAAGTCCTTGGCATAATGAGAAAACAAGTTTTCACTTAATCGTCCCGTCCTTAATCAAATTTATGTGTCATTTTTAAGGTCAATATTAGAATATGCTTCAGTTGTCTGGGATGGTTACTCTAATAGTCACTGGTCTGACTAGTCTGTTTCTCAGGAAAAATTATATCGAAAATAGGTTGTTTAAAGTTATCAGAACGTAGATCGTATCAGAAACTAATTACTATGTCTAAAATCCACGATGGCATTGCATCAGATATCTTAAAAATTAATGTCTTTTAGTAGTACGTGGCTCCACACAATACAATTCGCGAAACTCAGAAAATTATACGGTCATGAGTAGACGTACCCGAATTTTCTCTTCATCGTTTATACCATCTGCACTACCACTCTGGAACAATTTAGAAAGTTCACTTCTGTGCGAGAAATCAATAGCCACGTTCAAGTCTGAATTACTAAATATTAAAAAACAAATTCAGAACTGCGCAAATGAAACCATATTTTCTCGTAGGTCAAAGGAGATTAGACGTAGCATTTAACACAAGATCCACTTTCAGAGGAAAGTGAAGATCTTTATTTTTTTTCACTGTTAAAATTTCAAGTTACAAAAGAGTACATTTATTTCGATCTAACCGTGAATTTCATCCATTGAGTACCTCTAGTAAGTCTATAAACTACTGTATGGTATATCGGAATTACCAGCAGAACCTTACTCGTATTTGTTTCTACAAGTACAGGGATACATTCGAGACACCAAATGCTTTGATGATAACTAGTGTTTCAGTTTGTTGAACCTCATAATACACAAGACTCTCTTTTGTCTTTCACTTTCAATAGTATGTTGGTGAATTTTGATGCATTTTTCTTTTATTTTTTATTTTATTTTTCATTATGCTCAAAGTAAAGAATAAATTTACCTTTTTTGCGTTAGCAGCACAAAATATAACGTAAATAAAAGCCATCTTTTCCATGTAAATTATTGCAAGATTCAGGGGAGGACACCTTATAACATTGGTATAACTTATTGACCCTTTTGCTTTATATGTATTTATACAAATCGTCTATGATATTGTATATATTGTAATAAAATATGGTTAAACTAAACTGATGCCATTGTTCATTCATTTCGTTTTAAGTCCGAGGATCTTTTTGAATTTACTGATATAGTAAAATTAATTTACTGATACTATGATGATTGAAACAGGTTCTATTCACTGTTAAACAATGTTGACATATGCCTTACTTTCATATTAAAGTCATTTCTTCACAAGTAGTGGCCAGAAAGTCTTATTTTTTGCAGAATCATTGAAAAAAATATTGCGCTTTATTTCTATAATGTACTTTTCGATTTAAAAAGCAGTTATGAAAGTTTTTGGTACAAATAAAGGTCATTTCCGCAACTAAGACATCTTTCTGGGTAAAATTAGAGCTACTTGTAATTGTGGTCCTGGGGCTTTCAGCATCTTTGACCAAAATGCAGTCTGATCTTTTTAACAGATATATAACAATCTTAAAAGTAGCATTCGTCTTTCACTGACCAGTATCTTCGTGACTCTGTCCCTAATAAGCAGATGCTGGTACTGGTACAAGAATCAAAATTAACACTTTTTTATGGCGCAAGTGTAGTGGGTGCTGAGTGCAAATGCTCAGTGGTGGATGCCTGTTGAACATGTCTTTGAGAACAAAAAGAAAACCCAGATAACTGAATCTTTTTTTCTTTTATTACTTAAAAGATTTACAAAGATGGGAAATGAGGACTTCAAAAATATCTATAAATTTCAATACAATCATCTGTAAATGCACCACAAGTTAAAAAAACAAACAACATACAATACCACTATAATCAGAAACACAGGATAAAATAATTCTAGCAAATGTAACATCCTTCATACTGCACACAAATTACCGTTGAAAAATATTCCGACACTAACAGCATAAATGACCATATACATGTACACGACTTACAGCTATCACTGTAGGTGATATATACCCCCATCCCTACTTAGTAAGGGGAGTTAACTGGTATTAAACTTCAACATAGTTCTGTGCCTTTTAGGGAAACAAAATAATAAAATGACTGCATATGTGTACAAACTTTGGATGCAGTGCAGTAAGATAAAGTTATCTTGATTTGTGATTTGGTAAGAGAAAATTCATATAACGATATAGCCAGTTTCATTGGAGATATTATTACAAGTAAATCAAGTTCAGGCCACTTTTCCTTTGGTTGAAAGTATGGCAAGAAACGTTCTTTATAGTTTACTATAAAATGCATTAAGAGGCTCTCTGAGCCTCATTTTTTATGCAGGCAGTTTTAGACTTACCATAGGGTGCCTATCATCATAGTCCGAGGGTTGACAACAAAACAGTATGGTGAAAAGTATGGCCTCAACACTGGTGTGAACTAGAATAGTCACAGTTTCCAATGATCTTCCACAACTCTTGCTCTTTTAATTGAAATATAAAGTTATCGACGAGACACAAAAAACAAATTAAATTCTTTCTGGACAAATGGAGGTAGTGTAATCACTGTACCTCTCCGTTTGGAGACAAAAAATCTTTCGGTAATTCTAAGACCATTTTATACAAGTTTTGCCTTGTGTTAATGCTAATTGAAACATAGGTCTTAACTAAAAGTTTTTCAAAGTTATGTGCTAATCACTTAACTTAAATTCAATAACCAAGCTGTTATTTTGTTATTTCTGACACTTGTTTAAGTTGTTAAATATATAACCTTTAACCATTAGTGATCATGAAAATTCACGTTTCCTTAACCGGCTAATTCGCAATTATTTCCACATGTATACCTCTATGGCTCAATACACAGGGGTAGTAAACTTTTATTGCTCTTGGAGGGCACAGCTAACCTGAGATTTTTGAACACTTACATCTAGAAAGGGAGTTAATCTTAATACTTCAGATTCTGCAGTCCATTAGCAACTCAGCAATGCACATCACTACAGTACAACACTAAATGACCGTACAGATACGTCTGTAAAGCCAACCAATCAAAACACAGAACAATATTCACTGCAAATTACCAGTTACAAACATTAAATCGGTTTTGTGTTTCCTATCATCCACCGGTTTCACTACATTGACAAACGGACAAAATATCACCCACCATGCAAGAAACAGTGTTCTTAGATTCAGAGTAACAATGAAAATATATGGAAGATGACCATTGCAGAACACTGCTTCCTAACATTACTGAAGTGGTCTCTGATTTATGACCCAACAATAAGGATTCCCATCACACTGCACGGATGGGCATTCTTGAATCCACAAGGTCACAGACGTCAAACAGTGGTTCTTGCACAGCAGGGCCCATATAAATCACATGTGGCTCTGACAAGTTGTCGAACAACAATTCTTTTTCACCGCAAAAAACATGTTCACAAAAACTTAACAATGTTGAACATACAGGGTATGAACACTGAAAATATGCACACTGGCTTACAATACGTAATCCAAGTTTCTACTTTAATTTGGCATCGCAATTTGCTTCTTTTTTTTTTAAACGAAATCGTTGAAAAGTAATACCATCCTGAATAAGAGCGTCTCTCTCTGTCTCTTCCCCCCCGCCCCCCCCCTCTCTCTCTCTCTCTCTCTGGGTTTAACATGTGTTTCAACAGCATTTCAGATACTTTACAGGCCTGCAGTCTTCTTAACCATTGTTCCTAGGAAGGATAGATTTGTCTACATCTCAAAATGAAAAGTACTGCTTTTTTCTCATAGCTTCATAGGACTGCTCTATGCAAACTTACCAACTGAAAAAATAATATAGCTAGCAGTGTAGACCACAGACTGCAGATATATGCCATTTGATCATGATCTACAATAGTTGAAAATACACTCAAAAAAAGAAACGGCTGAGATCTGTAAGCAACATTGACCTGCAGCATCAAAAAGCCGAATCGTGGAAAATAAATGCGGGTTTAACTGCCTAACAGCCTGATGCAGACACCATTATCTTCAATGTAATTGTAATTTTTGTCTGTTAGTCAACTTTTTACTTGACAAATGAACAAATGACCAAATCAAAGTCAAGTCTTTGCACCTGGATTTCGCAATACATCACTACATAAAAGCTGTGAGCTTATTTTGCAGTTTCTTTGATTCTAAAATCTGTTTGGATTTCAGCTATCCCAACTTAATTTGCTTTCACTTCAGCTTTGTCTACAAATTCTCCCTTAATTTGGCCTGTCCCCTTCATCGCATACATCCCTTTTTTAATTTATGTAATAATTCCAGTCATTATTTTCATCCACATTACTTATTTAGTAGCATTTTAGGATTTCAGTATACTTTCAATGTCAAAGCCTTTCATTATTATAAACTATTTTGACTTGTGAGCGTCTATGTATGAAAAAGTAACAACACCACAAATTAAAAAATACCTAAAATTATGAAAAATGCTTTAGCAAGGGGTACTTAACAACACTTTATCAGATTGGCGTAGCCTATTCAGCGATTTAAATGACAAGACTTTATGAAAGATAGCCCATTGTGAAGGGTGATCCCTGACTTTTTCACATATACTAATGTCAACACATCCTCTGCTTTCACTCAGAATGGTCAACTGAACAAAATACTGAAGAACCATAAGAATCTATATGCATATGGGAGCAGACTATTGTGTGAAAAAACGCTATAAGAATTTGAAAATTAAAAAATTTCAGTCATATACTTAACACTTTTTTCGATTTAAAAAATCCCTCTACATTCCAAGAGACATAATCCACAAAATCAACCTCTTGTCAAAAGTTAAGCTAGGAGCATACTGAAAATGTATTTGAATTTTCCTAACAAATCTCTTTAATAGTTAAATAACTTATGGATGCTAACTCTGACTTCACTACCAATAATCAGTCAGGCTTTCATATTGTTTTAACGGTGAAGGTAAAAAAATGGCAGTGTTCCTCGGTTTTCAAATGTTCACACGAAATCAGGTTTTGGGAATGAGCACTAGACGGACCTATCTACATCATGTACACTATATACAGTCCAAGGTTAACATCATAAATGGATGCCGCCAAGGTATTGTAGCTTCTTATGTAGGAATTCCGTGACTTCTAAGAATGATTGCTGATAGCTCGTCTCCACGCTCTTCCACATCTCGCGCTCTATCTCTGCATACTCCTGTAGAAGTGTAATATACATGTATATAAGAAACATGTACATATGTACTTCCAAATCCAGAATAAGAATGTTAAAACAGGCTAATAACTGTACATTGAGTAATTTTTGCATGACGAAAATTTCGCTGTCATGTGCAGACAGGCTTATTAGAACTAGAGGACAATCTAATAGTAAACCTATGTTAAATGAATCTTTGTGATCTCTGTGAATAGGTGGTCTTTATTGACATGTGTTTCTACTATACAATGTAGATGAAACGAAAATTTTTTTTTACCTGTTGGGACTCTGTTTGGAGATTGTTGACAACACACAACAGGTTGTGTTGATAAACAATCCGAAGCAGTATCACTTTTAACATTGTGCACACCAAAATACGCATAAAACAGTGTTATGTAGTAATTTGCCAATTACATATTAAAAACCCTTGTAGTACCATTTAATATTCAATCTTTATTCATAAAATTAGCATACATATATATATTACACTTACATTATCCTCTGCGAAAGGCTGTGAGAGGTTTAATGTACTGAGATCTAATGAAAGGAATACTGGGTCTAATTCTGTAACTGATTTATGTATTTGCTGGCAGACTGTCTCCACTTCCTTAACCAGGCAGTTGTAATTCTCAAACGTACACGGCTGAAAATAAACATGATTAATAGCTAAATATAGTCACCAGGTATATTCCAAATATTTAAGCTCTGGGCTTAGTGGTTCTAAACAACATGTTTGAAGGGTAAATTTTGACGTGGGGGTAATGATTTTGACAATCTGAGTGTAGGTCCACTAAGCAATGCTACATGCCAAACATATAAGCTCTTGGCCTTGTGGTTTAAGAGCAGATTTTTAAACTTTCCCTCTATAAGCATATGTAAGATTAAGTGACCCCCTGAGTGGGGTCAATTTTGACCCCAAGGTCATAATTTGAACATTCTTGGTAGAGGTTCACTAGACAATTCTACATGCCAAATATCTAAACTCTGGGCCTTCATGTTTTTAGGAGAGTATTTTTAAGCTTTTCCTTTCCATTGCCATGGCAACCAGAGATCTGCATGAAATGGAATTATTTGATCAAATACGATCAAGCTCCATGCAAGGAACATCCCTGCCAAGTTTCATCAACACTGGCCAAATGGTTTCAGTGAAAGAAAATGTGAATGAACAATGTAAGCTGTATGCCGGACGGTGAGCAATCCCAATAGCTCACCCTGGCAGGTGAGCTATAAAGTCCATCTAGAAAATTGTTGGAATGTGTTTCCCAGTGTGCGCACATTATGAGCCTGAAACTTGCAACAGTAAGGTATCCCTTATTCAAAATCTTTGGAAGTGCATATTATGACATAGTAAAGATACCACACACTACATATTAGGATTGTGAATACATACCATGGGTAAAGTACTGCCTTTCTTCTTCTTGTTTCTCCGAGACAACACGGTTTTGACTGGTTTAAGCAGCTGGTAACACACTCCCAACAGCACACATATATGGGACACAGTCTGTAATATAGAACAGGAAAGCAATAATTCATTAAGTTCTAACATAACGTCTGCCACTATATGTAAAGCAACTAATCTATAATGCAAGGAAAATCCACGTCCTTTGTTTTTACTGTGATTCAGTTTTTAACCCTCCAAAGTGTTAAAGCATGCTTACACCTGTAAACTCAATCCTGTGTTGAAGATCACCTACTAATAAAGACCACCATCAGGAAACAAACACCTGTGAGTAAAGACCATCCTGTGAACTTCCTTCTCCGGTTTGATTCTACCAGGTGTTTGCTTTCTGCACTTCTTACCACTACTTAGTCTTTCCAAGGAAATAACTCAATCCACTAAAAATCGACCTGTTAGTTCATTCACTTTGCCTAACTTTTGACTGATCAGGTCAAAGTTTATCCCATTTTCCAGTAATTCCCAGCAGTGTCTGTTCCAGTTCTCTGAGACGTTGTATTTCACTAATGAGGTAACTTTTACCAAAAAGTAGTCTCTTGTACATTTTTTGATAGATTCAGTAACAAGAGGGCCAAGATGGCCCTATATCGCTCACCTTGGTACAAGTCCACTTGCCTGGTGGAAGATCACTAGATAATGTTATATACCAAATAAGTTTTCCTATATATGCCTTTGTAAAACAAATGATCCCCACCGGGCAAGGTCAATTTTGACCCCAGGGGCATAATTTGAACAAACTTTGAAGAGGTCTACTAGGCAATGCTACATGCCAAATATCTAAGCTCTAGTCCTTGTGGTTTCAGAGAAAAAGATTTTTAAAGTTTTGCCTATATAAGCTTATGTAAAACTAAGTGACCCCCGGTGCGGGGTCAATTTTGACACGGGGGTCATTGTTTGAACAATCTTGGTAGAGGTCCACTAGCCAATGCTACATGCCAAATATCTAAGCTCTAGGCCTTGTGGTTTCAAAGAAGAAGATTTTTAAAGTTTTTACTATATAAGCCTATGTAAAACTAAGTGACCCCCCATGCGGGGTCAATTTTGATCAGAGGGTCATAATTTGAACAATCTTGGTAGAGGTCCACTAGCCAATGCTACCTGCCAAATATCTAAGCTCTAGGCCTTGTGGTTTCAGAGAAGAAGATTTTTAAAGTTTTTCCTACATAAGCCTATGTAAAACTAAGTGACCCCCCGTGCGGGGTCAATTTTGATCCAGGGCTCATAATTTGAACAATCTTGGTAGAGGTCCACTAAGACAATGCTACCTGCCAAATATCTAAGCTCTAGGCCTTGTGGTTTCAGAGAAGATTTTAAAAGTTTTTCCTATATATTCCTATGCAAAAACTAAGTGCCCACCCGCGCGGGGTCAATTTTGACCCAGGGGTCATAATTTGAACAATCTTGGTAGAGGTCCACTAGCCAATGCTACCTGCCAAATATCTAAGCTCTAGGCCTTGTGGTTTCAAAGAAGATTTTTAAAGTTTTTCCTATTTGTTGCCATAGCAACCAGAGTTCTGCATGGAATGGAATTCTTTGAACAATTTTGGTAGAGCTTCATGCAAGGAACATTCCTGCATAGTTTTATCAACATTGGCCTAGAGGTTTCAGAGGAGATGTCATTTGAATCAAAATGTTGACGGACGACGGACAATCATCGATCAGAAAAGCTCCTCTGGCGTAGCCAGGTGAGCTAAAAACCAGTAAGTATGCAATCTGTAACAGCCAGCATTACTGACACTGCCTCAACATAGAAATCATTTAATTCTAGTTAAACATAATGTTGGCCCTACCTCTGAGACGAGCACCATATTTTCAATGACTGATGGATTGATGGATTTTCTATCATTGCCGTCTTGTAACAAACTACATCTGTGCTTCTCAAATAAATCTGTAAACAACACAGTGAACCCAGTTCTGGTTACTTCAATTTGTTTGAAACAAATTGTAAGTAAAACTTCGGTTATCAGTAAAGCTGATGCCATCCTTATCCAAGGCACCTAGCCTTAATAAAAGACTCGTAACAGCTCATAAGGAGACACATTTCTTACTAAACTAATTCTAAATTGGAGTTATGTTCCTTTATAAAGCTAAATAGCACAATAATTGGAATCATGTCTGCAAGTTACATTACTATGTAATTTGGGATGTGGCTAGGTAAGTATAAAATACATGAACTTTCTTTGATGGAACATGAAAATTTGTCCTTCCCAGTTATCTAAGCTCAGAACCTAGGATAGGAAATAAGCTTCTAAATTCTATAACACGTTGATTATAGCAACACGTCACGTTGCTTACGGCAACAGTAGTAAGACTGGTAAGGCCATCAAAGAAGACAATCGAATACAACATGCATGTATTTGTCAGTATTTAAATTGTACAACCTAAAAATCTGGGCACAAGGCATCTAAAGAAAGCACTGTGGTCAATGTGTAATACCTTTTTCTTTCATAGAAGACATTAAATATTTTGTACCTGTTAACATTTTTGGCACACTGGTTTTGAGCTTTTCTTCTTTGTCCTTGTCAACTTTATCTGTAAAAGTTTGAATAACTAGTCAGTAAGAGACACAATATTTTGAACACTTTAAGCTCAGATGAGCTAACAAAAGCCCCTTTGGCTTTATCCAAAATTATCCAGCTTTAGCATAGACAGTGTTTCAAAGTTTTTGCTAAATTTCAGATGGGTTGGGTGTTAGGATGGCAAAACAGCAAGAACTATGTTATAAATTTAACCTCAAGTAAATCAAATGTTAGAAAACTTTGACATTTATAGCAGCATCATGAAGTTTCTAGTGTATCATTATACTAAAGCCTCGAGCAACTGGTAAAATGGAAATGATAATGGAAACCATCTTTCTAAAGCAGCCAGTTTTGGTCACATCTAAAACAACTAATTTTAGAAACAAACAACCATCTTTTTTTTTTTTCCGGGTTCAGCGCCTTCGACAGTAATCCACTCATATTTTAAGCGGGTAGTTCATCTATTACCAAACCATCCTACCTTTGAAACAACAAGTAATAGATACTCATTTTGTCAAAAAAGTCCTGCCAAGACTTCACAACAACAGTCAGGTCAGTAGCTGGTCAGGTCTTGAACCCATGACCCTGGATCAGTGAGATGTTTAATGGTTCTAAGGTTAGAACTTTAACGAACTTGAACCACTCTACCATAGAGACCAGACTACAAAATTTAATGTATACCAAACAATGATAAAGTTAACGCTACAAAACTACCTTAGTTACAGATAACAGTATTGAATACATTACCTATATCCATATCCTGAAGACTGTGAACGTAATTGACATTTTCTAACATTTCTAGGAACACAGTATAGAAGCTACCCTGTAAGTATACATACAGTCTCGTCCGGAAAGGTCCCTGAACTACATACTGAAAAATATAACACACCCAGATAAAGTACATAATAATCATTTTGTATATTGAAATATGAAGTGAATCTCCCACTATGTTGCGGGGTGGATAAAGGAAACTCTACCAAAGGCTTAGATCAGTACACCGGGCACAGTTTCTGAAGTTTTTTGTACATAGCTCATGAGGAGGGTGGGATTTCTTTCCCTTTGATCCAATTGCATAAAATACATCAACTTTGCCTCAACTTAAAACATGGTTTTACCACAAACTGCATTTAGTCTGCATGCAACATTTGTTTTACCCAATTGCTTATCTTATATTCTTAAGCACAAGACTTTACTCTGACGTGTGTTAAGTTGTTTACCTTAAATTCCTGCAAGTAACATTATATTGTGACTCACTTGCTTACAAAAACTGAACCTTAAAGTCTTGAGTGAAACATTTTCAACATTGAGGCTTGTTTACCTTAAATTCCTGAACATAACATTTTAACAACGAGGATTGTTGGCCTCAAGTTTCCGAGCTTGATATTTTAAACATTGAGGCGTGTTTGCCTTAAATTTCTAAGCTTAATAATTATAAGGGGAGCGGTGGTGTAGAGGTTTAGGTGTGTGCCGCTCATCCCGGAGGTTGTGGGTTCGAGCCCCACCAAGGTCACGACCGTACCTCCTCATATGACACCAGTACTGGTTTTTCCAGGAAGCGGACTCGAGAGTGACTTGATAAACTAAAAGCTTTCTTCACAATCTAGCTAAAATAAATTAGTAGAAACTATAAACTAATATTTTAAACGTGGAGCTTTATTAGCCTTAAAATTTCAGAGCTTAATCTTTTAAACATTGAGGCTTGTTTACCTTAAATTCCTGAGCGTAACATTCCTGACAGCTATGTATATGTTGTGTGAGCTGCGATTGTAAATCATGAAGAACCTCGTGGATTGGTTTCTTGCCGTCATTTGTCACACCATTGTTGGCTGCGTGGTCATGATCTATCTCTCTACCTAACATTACAGATGCTGCGAGAATACGTAGTGTAATGTTCCGCACCTTCAACCAGGCGATCTGAAATTTATTTTAAGAACATGACAAAACAAGAGCTGTCCCTCACAAGTGACAAATGCCCCCGAAAGAGGTGCCTCACAGTCTGTGTCCTCTCCATGTGCTCAATAAATGTGCTATGTAATTTTAAAATCCTTCCATGCATGACAGAGTAACCATGCATACAGTTTTCCATTACTTTAAACACTAAGTGTGACCTTGACCTTTGAGGTAGGGACTTGGGTCTTGCACGCGACACATCCGCTTGATGTGCTAGACATTAAATTTTGTGCCAAGTTATTTTAAAATCCTTCAATGCATGATAAAGTTATAGTCCGGACACAAATGTATGCATATATACAGGATTCCATTACCTATAAACTCTAAGTGTGACCTTGACCTTTGTGGTAGGGATGTGGGTCTTGCACGCGACACGTCATCTTGATGTGCTAGACATTTGTGCCAAATTATTTTAAAATCCTTCAATGCATGACAAAGTTATAGTTCAGACACGAATGTGTGCATATATGCATATATAGAGGAACCATTACCTTCAAACTCTAAGTGGCCTTGACCTTGACCTTTGAGCTAGGGCCGTGGGTCTGGCCCGGCTACGCGGACACGCCGTCTTGATGTGCTAGACATGTGTGCCAAGTTATTTTAAAATCCTTCAATGCATGACAAAGTTACAGTCCGGACACGAATGTGTGCATATATGCATATATAGAGGAATCCGTTACCTTCAAACTCTAAGTTTGACCTTGACCTTTGAGCTAGGGACGTGGGTCTTGTACGCGACATGTCGTCTTGATGTGCTAGACATTTGTGCCAAATTATTTTAAAATCCTTCAATGCATGACAAAGTTACAGCCCGGACACGAATGTGTGCATATATGCATATATAGAGGAAACAATTACCTTCAAACTCTAAGTATGACCTTGACCTTTGAGCTAGGGACATGGGTCTTGTACGCCGACACGTCGTCTTGATGTGCTAGAATTTGTGCCAAGTTATTTTAAAATCCGTCAATGCATGACAAAGTTACAGTCCGGACACGAATGTGTGCATATATAGAGGATTCCATAACCTTCATACTCCAAGTGTGACCTTGACCTTTGAGGTAGGGATGTGGGTCTTGCACGCGACACGTCGTCTTGATGTGCTAGACATGTGTGCCAAGTTATTTTAAAATCCTTCAATGCAGGACAGAGTTACAGTCCGGACACGAATTGTAAGTGGGGACGCACAGACGGACGGACAGACGGACGGTGCGATTTTAGTATGCCACCCTTCGGGGGCATAAAAATTGTAAACAAGCTTAATCATACTTTTTCAAATATTATATTCTGTTTCTCTCAGCTTTCTATGTGTTTTCAAACTATCTCAGTAATCAATTACTAGTTCAGTGAATACATGTGACAAGTGCCATGAAACCAGGTTTTCAACATAATAACCAGCAGGTTTTTTTTTTTCATTTTTAAAAGAAACAAATTATTACAAATGCCTCCAGCCTTGTAGTGTGCAAAAAACAATTTAACAGGTGTTTAGGCAAGCAAATCTATTTTTAGTAACAGCAACCTTGACCTTTATCACAGAGGGACCAAAACAGCAATCAAAAGCTACACCTCATAAGCTACATACATTCCAATTTGTGTGGCAATACCTCATTCCCACCTCGAGTTACTGGCATCAAACCATTTTTCTATTTTTAGTAACAGCTACCTTGACCCTAGAGACCCCAGATGCAATACAAAGCTACATATCCATACAAGATGGCCATTATGGCCCTATATCGCTCTGACAAACTCAGCCCTGCTGTGCTAAAACCAACATTAGACCTGTGTGACCAGACTGGATCAAGATCAGCCCTCACACTGACACAGTAACAATTACTTCTCTTCCGTTAACAATGACACGCCTAACTTTAGTGTGGTTTTCATTTACCTTCAAACAAATGAAGCATTATCCCATTGTTACCGCATACAGTAAAGTCTGTGTATAACAAACTCCTTGGGACCATTTAAGTTAGTTCCGTATGGCAGAGCCTTGTTCCCACCAAAACAGTTACCCTCAATGACGGATATTTCCATCTGAACTGCGTGCTAATGTAAGAAACTAATAGTTCCTTTTATCTGGAATTTTCTATATCCGGTACCATTATAAACAGAGTTTACTGTAGTTAAAAATAAACACTTTCGGAAAAGTCACAAGTTAAGCTACACACTCACTTCTTCTTTACACGAATGCTGCTTGACCTGTTCCATGTCACATACACTTCTAGTATCCCAGTTCAACATCACAGTAAAATCTCGGTTATCACACAACTCATCAAAGTTTGTTTTGTCTGAAAAGAAACAACACAGCAAATAAATGACGGACGAAGAGCTTTTCCTTGCAACATTCTTCACTTTCACATCTGGTTCTATCATCTCCTTGTAAAAGGCTATTTTACTGTTCAACTGCCACTAAATTATTAAATTCATCAAATTTAGCAACAGACACTACTGTAAGTCTTATGCTAATTGAAAAAGGTTATATGTGAAAAGAATAACTAAGTATGGTTTACACAGCTAGAATTTATCATTCTTTCCCCTATAACAGTCTGATGTCAAGCATCACAGAGCCTGATGTCAAGCATCATACTGTTAATTAGATATTATTTGCAATGATTTAATTTCTGCTATTGTTGCAAATTTCAGACTTGGCTATTTTAAAAATCTCCGACAAATTTACATTAAGAGAAATCTCTTTTGCGAATGAAAAATTCAGGAATACATCCATTTGCTCACAAAAAGTGAAATTTTCTTTGTTTACCTTTTGCAGGGTCAATTTCCATGTACATCACCATCTGTTCCGTACTGACATGACTGGAAAATAAATCATAAAATTCTGAAACACAGTAAAATCAGATGAATACCACGAATGTATAACACTTCATTTTTTTTTAATCAAGTGCCACTCTCATTTATACTAAAAGCATAGGTACATCACATGTAAGCATGAAAAATTCTGAACTCTTCCATACATTAACTATTTGCTATAAATGTACTTCTACCTAATTTGAACCTAGATTTTCAACATACATACAAACTTCCCTCACAATCTGCAAAATGCTTTTCAATTTAATGCCACAAAATATGAAAACAATTCCTGTGAAAGAAAAATAATTTATAATGAAGTCCAGCCACTCAAAAGAATAAAGTCAGGGTGTTTTTTAAAAAGATTTCATCACATCCATATAAACTGTATTCATCAATGTTCATAATCAAACCACACTCCTGTATGGTCAAACAAGGTTTACACTGCAACATTTTGGTAGCACCAAATATTACATGTAACCACACATCCCTCACCTGTTTGTTTCCAGAACAAGGTCCAGCAGCATCCTCTCGGCTGTAGCACTTGCGTACTGTAGTGAATTTTGAAGACGATCTCGAAATTTCACAAACTCATGGATCTGAAATTATTATAAAATTTATATAAATACATTCCAAATACTGTTAGATATCAAAAACCTCTTTTGTCCAACAATGTACGAATGAAATTTGTTTATAAATCTCAAATTTTACAGTTAAGCATTTTCCAAATGTTACAAATATACATGTACGTGACAAATTTAGGTTTCCTGTGAAGATGACTCTTTTTAAATAGAAACTCATGTAGAAGGGGACTTCTTGGAAATAATTTATTGCAAAGAAGTCCCCTTCTACAATTATAAGGACAAGATTCGGGGTTTTCCAATGGTGGTCTTTGTTAACATGTTTGACTGTATACTGGTATCGTGCAATGTATATGCCCTTACCTTTGTAAAAGAGCCATACTTGTAAGACGCTATCAGGTATTCTGCTGTCTGTAATGAAATACAATCACATTAAAGTTTGATATTGCTTGATTTCATGCCACTTAGATTCAATCTTGTGCTGAAGTGTTACTGAATGAATATTAAACTAACACGCTTCCTGTTTTACCCAAAGTTAAGTTGGATAAAGGCTTGTAAAGAGCATGTTCTGTCACATGTTTAAATTTTATCCCATCTTATATTGTTACAGATGACTAACTCAAGAAAGAGTACACTGTGCACAACAAAATAAATATTTCAAATCTATATATCTCTTGAAATTTATTACATCTTTTAAAATTTAAAACATTATCATCAAATATTTGGATAGAAATGTGTATTGTAGAACACAACAGCAAGGTCTGTCTCTGTACCTCCTTATGGTTGACAGTAAAGAATCGTAGCATGGTACCATACATTGCACAAGCCGACATAAAGTGACCCAATCTACCAACATGGTTGGACACTATGTGCCTGAAATAATATACATGTACTTACGTTAACCATGTGTACACAAGATCGTTTTATAAGATTTTACACAAGATCTGGAAGATTGTTGTCACTCAATATTTTCCATCAACTATATTGTCGAAACTAAAAGTCAACTTGTAGAAATTGGTATCAAGCAGTGCAGTTATCTGCATGTGGCTACTTGAGCTTGTTATCTGTTGCACTTCACATTGTAATAGCTATGCCAAGAGGTACAGTGGAGATTAAGGCAGGGATAGCTTAGCACCATCTTAACTACGGCAGTGAGTTTGAACCCTACTCTGTCCACCTTCACAAGGTTTGAACACTACTATCCACCCCTTGAGTGACACATATACTAGTTTTTTCAAGGAAGCACGCTCAAGACTGATTTGATAACCTTTAAATTTTCTGACCTAAACTTACAGTCTCAAATAAATTATTAATGAAGTATATATAGTTGACAACACACATGTATAACTTTCAGTACAAGACTATAAATACAAAAGAATTTACCCTAGAGTATCATTCATGATATGTTTAATTTCCATCCCGTCATACAAGGCAGGGCATGGACCAAATGCACCTGAAATCAAATTGTACATTTACCTCATATTGAAACTGTTAACACTTTAACAGAAACAAATAGCATATATTTTTTCATCCTGAATCTATTTATACTTTTTTAAAAACAAAAGTATGTTTTGAAATGTGTAGTTGATGCAGTGTTGATACTGTTTATTGTGTTTGAAATCACTCCTGTTTTATATTCATACCCATATTCCATATTTTAGTGTTTTTATTTCTGTTTTCTTTGGTAATTTCGGAATAGAAGAAAACAGCCAAGGACAAATCAACAGTTTATACTCTGCGCGTTGTTTTATCCAGTTCTATATAACAAACTCCTTGTGACCATTTAAATTTGTTCCTTATATCCAGAGTATGTTATATCCATATTGCACATTCATATCAGTGAATTGAAGGAAAATGATCAGGCCAATAATTTGGTCCTTATATCCCGAATTTCACCAATTCCGGAATTTATTGTGAATCCAAAGATATAACCCGACAGATCAAACAACTTCTCATTTTACTATTAAAATCTTTAGAATGATAAATGTTCAGAGTAACTTACCCATTGTACAATAAAGCCGAATCAGTAATAACTTCATCTGAAAACTGGACGGACTGGCTTTTAAACCCTGCTCTAGCAGAACAATTACCTGCCAAACTATATGACCTTCTCCTGTAACCAATAAAACATAGCTTGCATAAATATTTATTCAATCAACAACACAGCAAAAATAGAATGACAGTAGTTTAAAAACAAATATCTGCAAACTTGGGAGTGTTTCTCAACCTGTATGAATCCAAATCTGACCCTACAAGCTCTGCAATAAATACAGGCTTTGTGATACACAAGTGTGATCTGCATTCATTACTACTGTTTAAACTAAACAGGACAACATAATGTAAATTGTGAGATATTTCTGAGAACTTTACTTTTGTGTTTTTTTTGCATGTTTCCTTCCAGGCACCATGGACCTGACCTTTGAGGGGGGGCCCTTAGCAAATTCATCATTTCACTTTTCTATAACTGATCAATATAACTACAACAGTGTAAACCAGAGTGACTGTCTATTCAGCAAATTCATTGTTTCGTTAACCTGGAAATAAAAAATCGCGAACTCAAAGTGATTCAAAGTGATTTACAGTACACAAACTACATTAGCAAATACCAAAATAACAATCATGTTTCAGATAAAATAAGCTGCCTCAATTTAAACATGTCTTATTTTTTTTTCTCTTTTTTGGGGGGTATTCAGTTGAGAGTATAAGACAGACAAAAAAGCCACTTACCATGGTTTTGCCAGACATCCAACATTAAAGCTACAGCTAGAAGTAAGTAAGTATCACAGTATTGCAAGTCTGTTGTCAGTAAATCTGTACCTACAATGTTTAGCAACAGTATTAACTTAATATCCTTATAAAGTTAAAAGCCAACACAACATTCTAAGTAAAATTCTCAATATGTTCTAACCAGTTACTTGCAATTTGCAAAAGTGATTATCAAGCATATGAAAGAGTCAAAATATTGCACTCCACAACATGTAATCCACTAAGTTAAGGATACAATAGCAACAAAATCCTCTCCTAGTATCCTTACAACTACCTCCCATTTCTCAAGGTTGAACCATGCCCACATTTCAACCATATTTACTTCATATTTCACAGATGAGCTGTTTACATAACTATCACTGGGCTTGAGCCCTTTACCCTAAACCAATGAGAGGCTACATCAATTTAAAGTCAGCAAATTTCTCTAATCCGCCATGGAGGCAGTCCTCCCTGAAGTGCAAGTTTTATTTTATCTGTGAGCATAACTTTTTTTAACATAAACCACTTACTCATAAAGTCTTGTATTTATAATATGCTGTTCAAAAAACTAAAGTTGCTTACCAAATTTCAGACCATTTTTATGTCTATCTACAAGTTCTTTTGCTAACTTTAATTTCTCCTCTTTGGTGAGTTTTGCATGACAGCCTAAACATCTACACAACTGTAGTGATGTCAGGTGACTCTGCATTTGTTTAATCTGAAACAACAAAATTATTAATTAAAAATATCATATAAACTACATATATTTGCAAACACAATAACTAGACTAGTTTCAGAAAACAAGAGGGCCAAGATGGCCCTATATCGCTCACTTTGGTACAAGTCCACTTGCCTGGTGGAAGATCACTAGATAATGTTATATACCAAATAAGTTTTCCTATATACGCCCCCCGCCCCCGGGCAAGGTCAATTTTGACCCCAGGGGCATAATTTGAACAAACTTTGAAGAGGTCTACTAGGCAATGCTACATGCAAAATATCTAAGCTCTAGGCCTTGTGGTTTCAGAGACAAGAGGGCCAAGATGGCCCTATATCGCTCACCTTGGTACAAGTCCACTTGCCTGGTGGAAGATCACTAGATAATGTTATATACCAAATAAGTTTTCCTATATACGCCTTTGTAAAACAAAGGATTCCCCCCCCTCCCCGGGCAAGGTCAATTTTGACCCCAGGGGCATAATTTGAACAAACTTTAAAGAGGTCTACTAGGCAATGCTACATGCCAAATATCTAAGCTCTAGGCCTTGTGGTTTCAGAGAAGAAGATTTTTAAAGTTTTTACTATATATTCCTATGCAAAACTAAGTGACCCCCTGTGCGGGGTCAATTTTGACCCGGGGGTCATAATTTGAACAATATTGGTAGAGGTCCACTAGCCAATGCTACATGCCAAATATCTAAGCTCTAGGCCTTGTGGTTTCAGAGAAGAAGATTTTTAAAGTTTTTACTATATAAGCCTATGTAAAACTAAGTGACCCCCGTGCGGGGTCAATTTTGATCCGGGGCTCATAATTTGAACAATCTTGGTAGCGGTCCACTAGCCAATGCTACATGCCAAATATCTAAGCTCTAGGCCTTGTGGTTTCAGAGAAGAAGTTTTTTTAAGTTTTTCCTATATATTCCTATGCAAAACTAAGTGACCCCCGGGGCGGGGTCAATTTTGACCCGGGGGTCATAATTTGAACAATATTGGTAGAGGTCCACTAGCCAATGCTACATGCCAAATATCTAAGCTCTAGGCCCTGTGGTTACAGAGAAAATTTTTTATAAAGTTTTTCCTATATATTCCTATGCAAAACTAAGTGACCCCCGGTGCGGGGTCAATTTTGACCCTGGGGTCATAATTTGAACAATCTTGGTAGAGGTCCACTAGACAATGCTACATGCCAAATATCTTAGCTCTAAGCTTTGTGGTTTCAGAGAAGAAGATTTTTAAAGTTTTCCCTATATATGCCTATGCAAAAACTAAGGGCCCACCCGCGCGGGGTCAATTTTGACCCGGGGGTCATAATTTGAACAATCTTGGTAGAGGTCCACTAGACAATGCTACATGCCAAATATCTAAGCTCTAGGCCAGGGATCAGGAAATTTTGAAATCTCAATCGGTCCCGACAAGCCGAGGGTACATCGTCACCCCCCCCCCCCACCCGCAATAAAAAATCACAAAAACGCAAAAAAAAAAAAAGAATTTTTTTTTTGTTATTTATATATTTTTCAACCAGCTTTCCATTGTTGTGCATGATCATGGAACGGTAAAAGTATTTCATTCCCTCCTTTTGATTCCAAAATGTTTCCAAAAACGAAAATGTTTATCTTCTTTCATTATTGATTAGTAAATCTCACGAGTCGATAAAATAAATGCGCTGTTCACGTGGAGCGTTCCATTTTCTAAGGGATAAACTTTACATCGTTTTCGCCATAAAAAAATAAGAAACGGAATTTCTAAGTAATAAGAAAAATATCGAGCCAGTTTTCATAAATAAATATAATAATTTCCATGTGATTTTATCATTGAAAGTGTGTTCAATTTCGATTAGAACTGATTACGTTCAAAGTCACCCCCACAAAGTTTTGTAATAATCCATGCTATTAAATTTTTGTCGTATGGTTTCGTTTTTAATATTTTTTTATGTTCTCGGGTCGCCAGTCCGATTAACATTATATGTCGGCTTGCCCTTCCGACTTTCGGAAACATTGACTACCGGTTGCCAGTCCAGTTGTTTCTTTCGGGTTCCCGTTATTATTCTCCCGATTACCATGAGCCGATTTGCCATTTCGGTCATTTGATTTTTTGAACATCGCAAATATGTTGCGTTGTGCTATTTCAACAATAATTCGAAAGGCATTGAAGGCATTTCAAAGTGTAGGTAATGATTAGCGGCCTAAAGACAATCGGTCCGGCATAAAGTCAATCGGAGCTGCTAACACATTAATAAAATCCTTTAATCAATAACGTGTTAGCGACGCCCGAGGTATTGTAGAATTGGTGTGTTGGACCAATTAGGTAAAGACCGCCGCGGGTTATTAACATGACACGTTTATTGGGGTATTAGATAGGTGCTAATAAAACAGATGATATGTGTAATTACACAAGCAATTCTTTTGTCATATTTGAGCGATTTTATGGCTTTTTAAACAAGAGGGCCATGATGGCCCTGTATCGCTCACCTGTCTACCATTGGCAAAAATAAAAAGGTTATTAATAGCAGAAAGGATCAATTTTTACCTTTGGCTCATGATATCCTCTTAATAAGCCTATGTAAAATCAAAAGACCCCCCCCCCAGGCAGGGTTAATTTTGACCCTGAGGTCAGGATTTGAACAATCTTGGTAGAGAGTCAATTATTGCCACATGCTGAATATCTAAGCTCTAGGCCTCATTATTTTGCTGTCTGATCATGATCTGCACTGTTGGCTATTCATTTTTTTGCTGTCTGATCATGATCTGCACTGTAAGCTATTCATTGTATGTTGGCTGGTCATGATCTGCACTGTCAGCTTTATTATTTTTTGCTGTCTGATCATGATCTGCACTGTTTGCTATGCATTATTTAGCTGTCTGATCATGATCTGCACTTTCATAATTTAGCTGTCTGATCATGATCTGCACTTTCATTATTTTGCTGTCTGATCATGATCTGCACTTTCTGACAAATTTCAAGGATATCTGGGCTGAAAATGTAACATCTAGAGTGTTAACAAGGTTTTTCCATATTTGGGCTGTGACCTAGTTTTTGACCCCAGGTGACCCATATTAAAACTTGAGCTAGAAATCATAGAAACAACCTTTCTGACAAATTGCCAGGATATTTGGACTGAAACAGTAGCCTCTAGAGCCTTAACAAGATTTTTCTATTTTTGGGCTCTGTGACCTAGTTTTTGACCCCAGATGACCCATATTCGAACTCGTCCGAGTAATTACTGGGACAAACATCCTGACCAAGTTTCGTGACAATTGAGGAAAAAATGTGACCACTAGAGCGTTAACGAACTAAATGTGGACGGACGATGTCCGACGGACATTCATCGATCCTAATAGCTCACCCTGAGCCAGCTCAGGTGAGCTAAAAAAATCTCGGACCGATTTTTAAGCAACTTTTGGTTACGTGAATCGGTCCAGCAAGTTGAAAATCGGTCCAGACCGGCAAATTTTCGGTTTTCCTGATCCCTGCTCTAGGCCTTGTGGTTTCAGAGAAGATTTTTAAAGTTTTTCCTATTTGATGCCATAGCAACCCGAGTTCTACATGGAATGGAATTCTTTGAACAACTTTGATAGAGCTTCATGCAAGGAACATCCCTGCAAAGTCTCATCAACATTGGCCCAGTGGTTTCAGAGGATATATCGTTTGAAGGAAATGGTGGACTGACGGACGTACGACGGACGGAATGCGATCCTAATAGCTCACTCTGCCACTTTGTGCCAGGTGAGCTAAAAATAGCTTGTCTCCCTCACTGAAGTCACACACTGTGACCAAAACAGTAGGGATCATCTGTTTTATAGGACCAATCACCCTATGAAGTTTGAAGATTGATGGTCATATGGATCTAGTTATTTAGCAAAAACAAAGTGTTACTGACAGAAAAACAAGAGGGCCATGATGGCCCTTTATCGCTCACCCGAGTACAACTGCTTTTAACAAAGTTGCTAGAAATCATCGAAACAACCTTTCTGACAAATTTCCAGGATATTTGGACTGAAAATGTTACCACTAGTGTTAATAAGGTTTTTCCATATTTGGGCTCTGTGACCTAGTTTTTGACCCAAGATGACCCATATTCGAACTTGAGCTAGAAATCATAGAAACAACCTTTCTGACAAATTTCCAGGATATTTGGGCTGAAAATGTAACCTCTAGAGTATTAACAAGGCTTTTCCATATTTGGGCTCTGTGACCTAGTTTTTGACCCCAGATGACCCATATTGAAACTTGAGCTAGAAATCATCGAAACAACCTTTCTGACAAATTTCCAGGATATCTGGGCTGAAAATGGTACCTCTAGAGACTTAACAAGGTTTTTCCACATTTGGGCTCTGTGACCTAGTTTTTGACCCCAGATGACCCATATTAGAACTTGAGCTAGAAATCATCGAAACAACCTTTCTGACAAATTTCCAGAATATTTGGGCTGAAAATGGTACCTGTAGAGTGTTAACAAGGTTTTTCCACATTTGGGCTCTGTGACCTAGTTTTTGACCCAAGATGACCCATATTCGAACTTGAGCTAGAAATCATCAAAACAACCTTTCTGACAAATATCAAGGATATCTGGGCTAAAAATGTAACATCTAGAGTGTTAACAAGGTTTGTCCATATTTGGGCTCTGTGACCTAGTTTTTGACCCCAGATGACCCATATTCGAACTTGAGCTAGAAATCATAGAAACAACCTTTCTGACAAATTTCCAGGATATTTGGGCTGAAAATGTTACCTCTTAGAGTGTTAACAAGGTTTTTCCATATTTCGGCTGTGTGACCTAGTTTTTGACCCAAGGTGACCCATATTAAAACTTGAGCTAGAAATCAACCAAACAACCTTTCTGACAAATTGCCAGGATATTTGGACTGAAACAGTAGCCTCTAGAGTGTTAACAAGATTTTTCTATTTTTGGGTCATGTGACCTAGTTTTTCATCCGAGATGACCCATATTCGAACTCGTCCGAGTAATTACTGGGACAAACATCCTGACCAAGTTTTGTGACAATTGAGGCAAAAATGTGACCACTAGAGTGTTAACGAACTAAATGTGGACGGAAGACGGACGACAGACAATCATCGATCCTAATAGCTCACCCTGAGCCAGCTCAGGTGATGTGTGAAAGTTTGATAGCATTTCTTAAACAAGACAGCTCAGATTAACCCTTTTACTAACTTGAGTAGCTCAAGTATGAACCAAAGATGACAAAGGTAATTGTTGTTATAGGAGTAAAACGCCCATCTCAACCATATTTTCGTCATTTTTTTTCAGGCGGATAGTTTAACAAACCATTGTTCCTGGAAAGAAACAGTACAAAATCTCCATTCTCCATAAGAAACTGCAAATTTTTTCATATAAGTATATATCTCAAACCCATAACCCTCAATCAATGAGAGGTTACAATGATTTCAAGTCAGTGACTAACCATCCTAACATGGCGGCCGACAGATGACAGAGGAAAACTTCTTATTTACTAACCCGATGTTCAAAAAGAACTGATCAGACAGTCACATGCAATTAACATTTTTACAGACCAGAAGTTTACATTTTAGTTATCGTAACAAGCATATGGAATACATACATTTTCTACATAGATAATGGTGTTTTCTGATGTTGTATATACATTTTTGCTCTGTAGCCTCTCTGCCAGCTGGAATAGAACAATGATTTTCAACATTAACTCCTCATTGAGAAACCCATTCAACTAATCAATTCAGTAGAAGTTTTAAGCTTGAGTAAAGTCTACATGTAGATAAAAAGTTATATGCCTATGTTGAAAACAATTTTTACATCTGCTTCAAAAAATCGATTACCAGAGAGCATTATAAATATAAAACTGTTGAACTCTATTAAAAACCTACACAGGATTAAAAAATACTGTTCTTAAGACACTACCTGGTCTAAAAATAAATGGGCACATCTACAAGATACTGTAAAGTGTGCAATTTTCATATGACAAAAATTTCCTGATTTGTGAGAAGACAGACTTATTCACGAAACTTAAATTCAAGAGAGGAGAATTCTCTAATTGTAAACTATGTGCCATGAATCTTTCACAGGATTTTTTAATTAGCAAAGCAGGAAATTCACCAAATTAGAGTAAAATTAAACCATCAATCCCAATTTACAGTATTTTTCTTAAAAATCTTCAAAAGGAATACATTGTGTTTAGAGAAAATAAGAAGTAATTTATTATTGGTGTCCCAAACAAAGAGCAGACTAACAGAACTCTTTTCTATGCCTTTATTTCTAAATGTCTATTTAACTTCTTAGTTTTTGATAAACAAAAATGTTACCTTTAGTTGTTCTTCTGTATTTAATACATCTAGATATGTTCGTATATTATTGAAACAGCAAAACTTGTCTCCATATTGGTCATAATAATTCTCCAACAGCTCAACAGGATCACCTGGTAATTGATATATTAAACAAGAGTTTTAGTACAAGATAACTCTCACCCAACAGGTGCCAAAGGATTCTGCCTTTGTAACAACCGCTGACTATAATAAGCCTGATATACTGTAAATCATAAAATATTCATGTGATTTATTTCTTTGTTTTTTTTTTTTAGACAGAGCATTTGTTTTCAAATTCATTGTTTCCTTTAATTTGAAGTTCTCTGTACAGGATCACTTATTTGCTAATTCATAGCTTCGTGAATTGATCCACAGGTTAAAAATCACGAACTTTTCATTTCTCATTTCGCGAATTTGATGTGATTTACAATATGTTAGTCTGATTATGGTCAGCACTGTTTGTCAGCATAAACAAGGTGTACACTAAACAATTATAGACTAATGATGTGGTCTGCAAAACTATATATGGACCAAAACATTTAGTCTAAAATAATTATATCACATACTTCATAAATACTGAAAATATGCTATTATGTAACAGAACTGATGTCTTGAAATCCATGCAGGTCTACATGTTACTATTCAGTTCTACATACTTTTGTACACCAGGCATGTGACTGCTACCTGCCAATCAGGATTAAGTATTTATGATAGGTATACAATATTGTGTATTATTAATGCGGTTAATACTTAGCAGGCTACCTTACAAGCCCATGGAAATATCAAATATAACATCAACTCCATACACACAGGATAAAAGGCTATACATACATAAACTACCAGAGACAATACTTTGTCAAATTTAAACGCAAACCCTCAGAATTTTCAAAACATAAAAACAAAAACTTTTTACAAGTTTAGAGATGTGTACAATGTAACAGAATCTACTTAAAAACTGACACAGCAACCTAACTACCAAAGGGGAAAGAATTTGTAATTTCTATCTAAATATTTAAGTCCCACGAGCACAACTACAAGTAGCTCCTATTTTACCAAGAAAGATGTCTTACCGATAGAAATGACCTTTATTTGTACCAAAAACATTCCAAACTTTGCTTTTAAAATTGATAAGTATGTGCTAGAAATAGAGCACAGTATTTGTTTCAATGATATTGCAAAAAACAAACAAGAGGGCCATGATGGCCCTATATCGCTCACCTGTCTACCATTGGCAAAAATAAAAAGGTTATTAATAGCAGAAAGGATCAATTTTTACCTTTGGCTCATGATATCCTCTTAATAAGCCTATGTAAAATCAAAAGACTCCCCCCCCCCAAGGCAGGGTTAATTTTGACCCTGAGGTCAGGATTTGAACAATCTTGGTAGAGAGTCAATTATTGCCACATGCTGAATATCTAAGCTCTATGCCTCATTATTTTGCTGTCTGATCATGATCTGCACTGTTGGCTATTTTTTTTTTGCTGTCTGATCATGATCTGCACTGTAAGCTATTCATTGTATGTTGGCTGGTCATGATCTGCACTGTCAGCTTTTTATTTTTTGCTGTCTGATCATGATCTGCACTGTTTGCTATGCATTATTTAGCTGTCTGATCATGATCTGCACTTTCATAATTTAGCTGTCTGATCATGATCTGCACTTTCATTATTTTGCTGTCTGATCATGATCTGCACTTTCATAATTTAGCTGTCTGATCATGATCTGCACTTTCATTATTTTGCTGTCTGATCATGATCTGCACTTTCTGACAAATTTCAAGGATATTTGGGCTGGAAATGTAACATCTAGAGTGTTAACAAGGTTTTCCATATTTGGGCTGTGACCTAGTTTTTGACCCCAGATGACCTATATTCGAACTTGGGCTAGAAATCAACTTAACAACCTTTCTGACAAATTTCCAGGATATTTGAGCTGAAAATGTTACCTCTAGAGTGTTAACAAGGTTTTTCCATATTTGGGCTGTGTGACCTAGTTTTTGACCCCAGGTGACCCATATTAAAACTTGAGCTAGAAATCATAGAAACAACCTTTCTGACAAATTGCCAGGATATTTGGACTGAAACAGTAGCCTCTAGAGCCTTAACAAGATTTTTCTATTTTTGGGCTCTGTGACCTAGTTTTTGACCCCAGATGACCCATATTCGAACTCGTCCGAGTAATTACTGGGACAAACATCCTGACCAAGTTTCGTGACAATTGAGGAAAAAATGTGACCACTAGAGCGTTAACGAACTAAATGTGGACGGACGACGTCCGACGGACGACGGACATTCATCGATCCTAATAGCTCACCCTGAGCCAGCTCAGGTGAGCTAAAAAGGTTCTCTCCCAACCCTTTTTTCAAGAAGGAACGACTTGAATATAAAAGAAATCATATTTAAACATTGTTTTAGAGTGAATAGAACATGGTTCTATTATTAACCTACTTAAATACTATATTATGGTTGTAGGAACTGCATAAAATTCAAGTGTTGTCAGTCAAGAGATAATGCCGACTAAAGCCTGATCTTTTCAAATCTGACATTACCATATTGCCGACATGGTGTTCCCGCTCTATCCTGCGACTGTTTGATCAATTCTAAATGTGCTAGATAGGGGCCTCTATCTGGTCTCCCTCCGTCACTCTTCTTCCGACATTCTTCAATAAATACCATCACCTTCTCTTCTGTGTTATCCACTACATCAGTGCTGAAATAGATCATAACAAATTGAAACATCACAGAAAAGGATTTGCTAGCTTACACCTTTCTTTGTGAAATACCGTAAAAGTCATTATTTTCTTAAGCTTTTTATTTCCGGATTTTCAAATATTCTACTTATTCTTGAGTTTTTGAATTCTCGAGCAAGCACTTTTGTATATATAATCATTGGTTTGCTATTTTAGTGAGTTTGATGAATTTCACAAAGTTTTTCATCCTTGAAAATAAAAACCTCGTGAAAATAACAAACTTTTTCAGTTACAGTAGGTGTATTTAAGACTTTTTTCTTGGGGTTAAACATTAGATAGTATTTCAGTTATAAACAGAATGGCAGTTTACGTAGACATCTTTCCTGGGAAGGACCAGTACTGGAATTCCAACCTCTAAGAAACTGCCAACTTTCTTAAACAACATCTTAATCTAACAACAGTGAGTCTTCGCTTCAGGTAATTCATGTACCTCAGCAGGCATTTAATCGGTATAATACTATGTTGTTTTTTTCCATTTACTAAAATACATAGTATCTAAGTTCAGTTGCCATAGTAACCAGATTTTTTTTTAAATCTGACTCCCTGGACCTACAGTCACCCTTCGCTTAAATGTTAAGGCATCCACCTTTGCAAGGGTTTATCACATTATTATCAAGTATCAGTAAAGCAGAGTTTCGCTATTATAGAACCAAATGTTCTTACATTTATAGCCATTGTGAAAGGAAAGAACTGTCATTATGTGAACCACAACTATTTTGACAACAGCACTTTCTTTACACAGATTGCTGGAGAGGGACATGCACAACAGTATGGCTTCAGATCAGACAGTATAGACACACTGATCTTGATCTAAATCTACCTAACACTGTTTTCTTCGTACAGCCCCGCGGATAAAAATGGCATGAAGATATTTTACCTGTCTGGTTGGGGCTGCCATTTATCTGCTGATAACTTCAGTGCTGACGTGATGTACTCTTTCCACCAACTTATATGATCTGGACTGAAAGATATACAGGTAGAAGTTTAGTACATTTCGGTTTGTGTATACATACCAAGAAAAGTTTCATTTTGTATATGTACCAACCACACATAAACACGTATGGTTTACTCTACTCAACTTCAACACTGGCATATATATTATATGATGCGAGACCAAATACTTTGCCCATTTTGTGGTAAACATTAATAATTTTGCATTATCCCAGGAAAATCTTCCAGGTTGTACAGTGCTTGTCTTTCTTGATGCATAGGGCATGCATCATAGACTCACATGTAAAATAGCGTTAATTTTTTCTACCAGCTGGTAAATCTTTCTTCAATACCTGGTCAAGTACCATATGTAGTATGGGATAAGTTTGAGTAACTACATTTCGGAATAAAACAACCAATGAAACAATGCAATGAAATTTATAAAGCTTTTAATACATAAATATCATCAGGAAAAGAATTTCTCAAGACTCTTTTATCAGTGTCCTTAAGGACACTACTTGGGCACTGGTCAAACCTACGACTCACAATTGACCCTTCCCCTCTATAAGGGCATGCTGGTCAACAAGGAGAGATATGGCATTTCAATTTAAACTTAAGAAAGAAACAGAATGAGGCGTATGTCTACATTTTGTACCAAGTGTTAATAACATTAGAAGCTTACCTACGAATTTTTTAGTACATGGGACAAGAGTTTTAAATCAAATTTGATATGATTACAGCACAATAATTTTCTGGTAAGATAATACTTTGTTCTCTAATGAATGGTCTGAATGTGTCTGCAGGAGACAAACTCCCTACATGTTTCTTACTTTTTTACCAAAATAGCTAACTGGATTTGCTAAATACATTCTGTGGGATATTCTTCGCAATTCCAGTTCTGCTAGGAGCTCAAAACCAGTTTAAAATTCTGCTGGTGGGACCTTTATTTTTGACAGCAGCTGCAATTGTTACTTACTTATCACAGAGGAGTCTCCTATAGGCAGCATTTGTCTTTGACCATCTGCCCAGTTTACCATTCAGTTCTGTAGATTTAGTTTCCTTGAAGTTCAACTCACTGACGAGCCTCTCTGAAATATTGTAAGTCGGGTCATTAGTGAACATGAGCTGTCCCTCACAAGTGACGAATGCCCCAGAAAGAGGTGTCTCACAGTCTGTATCCTCTCCATGTGCTCAATAAATGTGCTATGTAATTTTAAAATCCTTCCATGCATGACAGAGTAACCATGCATACAGTATTCCATAACTTCTAAACAGTAAGTGTGACCTTGACCTTTGAGGTAGCAGACAACACATTTGTCTTGATGTGCTGAACATTTGTGCCAAGTTATTTTAAATCAATTAATTAAATCAATTAATGCATTAAAAAGTTACACAAATTTATTAATTTATTTTAATGTATGCATATATACAGGATTCCATTACCTATAAACTTTAAGTGTGACCTTGACCTTTAAGGTAGGGATGTGGGTCTTGCACGCGACATGTCGTCTTGATGTGCTTGACATTTGTGCCAGGATATTTTAAAATCCTTCAATGCATGACAAAGTTACAGTCCGGACACGAATGTGTGCATATATGCATATATAGAGGAATCCATTACCTTCAAACTCTAAGTGTGACCTTGACCTTTGAGCTAGGGACATGGGTCTTGCAAGCGACACGTCGTCTTGATGTGCTAGACATTTGTGCCAAGTTATTTTAAAATCCTTCAATGCATGACAGAGTTACAGTCTGGACACGAATTTGTAAGTGGGGACACACAGACAGACGGACGGTGCCATTTTAATACGCCACCCTTCTGGGGCATAAAAATACACGTCTTCAGAGTATAAATATAGATCAAAATAATAGCAATCCTGTTGTCACTGGGTGAAAAGCTTGTTTCAACCCTATTTTGGTCATTTGTACGAGCGGGCAATTTATCTAACCATCGTTCCTTGGAATGACCAGTGCTAGAACCCTTTCCTCCACTGCCAAGTTTCTCGACCACATGCAGACATAATTAAGATTCTACCTAGACCATGGTTAATATAGCCTCTGTTTTGAAGACTTTACCAATGTAATCCAAGAACAGCTTTAACAATCTATTTGCTCAAACTATTAAGGATGTTCAGAATCAAAAACATCTCTCTGAATTGGAAATGATTTACAAGTGACTTAAGTGGGATGTAATATCTACCATAATAATACATAAATTATTAAACCCCCAAAAAAAAATTTAAAAAAAAAAAAAAAAAAAAAAAAAAAAAAAAAAAAAAAAAAAAAAAAAAAAAAAAAATTTTTTTTTTTTAAAAATAAATTTTTATAAAAAAAAATTTTTTTTTTTTTTCCCCCCCCCCCCCCCCCCCCCCTCCTCCCCCTTTATTTTATTTTTTTTTTATTAACCCCCCAAAAAAAAAAAAAAAAAAAAAAAAAAAAAAAAAAAAAAAAAAAAAAAAAAAAAAAAAAAAAAAAAAAAATTTTTTTTTTTTTTTTCCCCCCCCCCCCCCCCCTTTCTTTTTTTTTTTTTTTTTTTTTTTTTATTATAAAACCCCCCCCAAAAAAAAAAAAAAAAAAAAAAAAAAAAAAAAAAAAAAAAAAAAAAAGAGAAAAGGGTGGATTTTTTTTTTTTTTTTTTTCCCCCCCCCCCCCCCCCCCCCCCCTCTTTTTTATTGTTTTTTTTTTTTTTTTTTATTTCTCTCTTAACTTTCCCAAAAAAAAAAAAAAAAAAAAAAAAAAAAAAAAAAAAAAAAGGGGGAGGGGGGGGGGGGGGTTTTTTTTTTCCCTCCCCCCCCCCCCCCCCCCCCTTTATTGGAATTTTTTTTTATTTTATAATCAATACCAAAAAAAAAAAAAAAAAAAAAAAAAAAAAAAAAAAAAAAAAAAAAAAAAAAAAAAATTTTATATAGTTTTTTTTTTTTTTTCTTTCCCCCCCCCCCCCCCCCCCCTTCTCCTTTTTTTTTTTTTTTTTTTTTTTTTTTTTTTTTTTTTTTTATAATTAAAAAGAAAAAAAAAAAAAAAAAAAAAAAAAAAAAAAAAATTTGTTTGTTGGGGTTTTTTTTTTTTTTTTCTCTCCCCCCCCCCCCCCCCCCCCTCTTTTTTTTTTATATTTGTTTTTATAAAAAAAAAAAAAAAAAAAAAAAAAAAAAAGAAAAAAAAAAAAAAAAAAAAAAAAAAAAGAAAATTGATTGGTTTGTTTTTTTTTTTTTTTGTCTTTTCTCCCCCCCCCCCCTCCCTCTCCCTTTTTTTTTATATTGTATAGTTTTAAAAAAAAAAAAAAAAAAATAAAGAGAGGAGAAAAAAAAAAAAAAAAACCACCCCCCCCCCCCCCCCCCCCCCCCCCCCCCCCCCCCCCCCCCACGCCCCCCCCCCCCCCCCCCATAGACAAGTGAATGAGTCAAACCCTACCTGAGAGTGGACCCTCTAGGACCTGAAGAGCCTCCTCCCATTTCTCCATTAGTTCCAATATAATCATGTACATCTGTACCTCTGAAATGGAAATAAGGCCTTAAACTACAGTAACCTCATCCTCTACAATTCTGAACGTTTTTTACAGTTATATAATTAGCGAAACATAAAACAAAATTAACATGACAAACTCTTCCCTTAGCATTTGACTTTTAATTTCTATTTACAAATATGCTAGCAGAAGCCAAGTAAGGAAACATTTCAGTCCTTTTTAAAATACCTGCTTCAGCTTCTATTTTCCCCTCCTCTACAAACTTCTTGGTCATTCTCTCAGCCAGTGGTAGGAACATCTTCTTTGCCAGGTTTTGGTCTGCACAAGTATGAGCCTGTAAGGTAACATGATACAAATTCTTAGCTATTTATCTTTTAATTGCACAATAATTGTTAATTGCGGTACTCAATGAAAATCTGCAAACTAAATGTCTGATAACAGACTGAAAATGGTCTACAAAGGTCCTATAGGAAGTATCACTTACTGTTCGCAGTAGAAAAATCAGTATGTCTTCTCCTAAGACATAATAAACTTCATTGACAATACTTAAAAGGTGTATTAACTGAGTAAAATACATGTATATAAAAACTATACTAATATACCCATCAAATGAAAACGTTGCCTGGCAACTTCCTATTAAGACCGTATTAGTAAATGATTTAAATAATTCATGCATTCACAAATGATCCAAAATAATGCAGATATGAACAAACATGTTATTTTCATTTTTTAAGGCTTCCCATCAGAACTGTCAGCTAATATATTTCCCTGATCTGGGAATTGGTCAAATTCAAAACTGAACTCAGTTCTAGTCTATCTGATTTCTGTGAGTCCCTGTTTTACTTACTTGCATCACAATACTCATGACAGCCCAGAAGTAGTAGGGGTTCTTGTTTGGTTTCAACTTGTGAAGTGTCATGGCCGTCTGCTGCTGTTTCTTGTGGTTGTTCAGACGTACGTACGCCATGAACAGGGCCGTCAGAATCTCCTCATTGTCTGGTCTCTTCTTGTGTGCGTTCTCGTACATGTCCGCAATGAGCTCCACTGAAGACATATACATGAATAAATCAAGAACAATAGCAATCTGTTTGAATTGTTTAGTATGATAAATGCCATCCTTTAATATGCAAATTGCATCTATGAAATTAACAGATGATTGCATCATATTGTAGCCAACACTCTAAGGATTGCATCAAAGAAATTAACAGATATTTGCATCATATTGTAGCCAACACTCTAAGGATTGCATCTATGAAAGTAAGTGATTGAAGATATCATTCACAAGAACCATCAGTGTCGTGAGACTTGTCAGTTACTCTAAGCATTTACTGAAGTATTCAATAAGCTACATGTAAAGTTACATATCATTGCAATAAGTTGATCTTTACAGGTTCTTGTATTATAAACAACATATCACTGACATAAATAATGGGCAATCAGAAGTCCATGACCCAGGAACATCTCCTAGTGTAGACTATTCAGTAAATGATTATTTAAACATCTAAATTATTCATACAACCACTTTAAAACTGCTCATCCAGAGATTTTGCTTTAAACTTGAGCTTCTTAAAATGCCTTCAATATCTTTAAATTTGAAGGAAAAGACCTACGTAAAATAATAAATCAATAAACATTATAAATGTATGTTTTATGAAAATATGCACCACAACGTAACATCAAGCGTTAATTTTAGTGCAACTTTGCAGTATTTTAAGTAGAAAGTATTGTAGTTTTCATCAATTTTTCATCTATCATTAATTTTTGGCTAAAACATAATGCATGAGGTCTGAATACGTTGTTGCAAAGAGATTTATGTTTTCCTAATTTTTACCTCACTGCTTTGAAAAACTCATCTAATGTTACAACTACACCTTATTAAGCTCATTAAAGTCCTTCGTCAATACTGAATAAGGGGAGACAATATGATACTGCTGGAAAAAGTAAGTGATGCTGTTTAATAAATAGTCAATGAAATTGGCCGTTGTACAATATATTCTTGATGTCTAAGGTAAGCAAATGAACAAATTAATTATAAAATAATCATTGACTGTCTGCAAACATAAAACTTGATCTGAATAGATCCCAAAAACAAACACAATTTTTTATCGAGTTGAAAAAGAAGACGCCTCCTAACAATTCTAAACTTTTTGTTATCAAATCTTATTACACGGTGCTACGATAAACTATGACCATTGCTAAAGAAACAAATAGTAAAGAAACAAAGGACTTAAATAAAACTGTATAAACAGCCTATGTAAATTTAAATAAAACTGTTTAAACAGCCTATGTAAAAACATTAACGCTAAAACTTCATGGAAAGAAATATTACACTGTGTTCAGGCCTTATGCACTCCCAAATACAGGGCATTTCCAGTATAGGGCGTCCCCAAAACTCATACTAGTGGCGGCTGATGACCCCAAACCCACTTCCTCATTTTAGACGACAACAGATCCAAAGCCTACATTAAAACAACAGTCCTAATCAGTGGGAACTGCTAAACTGGAATTTACCCCCAAATACTTGCATATTAATTTCCTCAGATATAAAGGCATCAACAATATTTGGATTCTGTTAAGCTTCATTTACGGTACCTTTACCATATATAATTTCTCAAATGAAACTGGTTCATCTCTCAATTCTAACAGTAATGTCAATTTTTCAATTGTTTCCCGCTGAAATTTTCCCGACTGAATAGCAAACAATGCAGATTTGGAGAAACGACGCCATGGTTATTAAAGCTGATCATGATCTACACTGGTTGCAAAGACATGATCATTTGATGCCGTGAATAATTTAAACTTGAACAATAAATGTTACATTGTCAGAAGTGCAAGCCATCTATATATAGGGAAGTCGATATCCTAAATAGTGTTCCAAAAATGTCTCAATGATCTATCTGAAAGCATTACGACACAAAGTAACACAGCTTCAGGCAATTCTATTCCCCCCCCCCATAATTTTGCAAAATTCTGCAAATATTTTAAAATACAGTTTGAATTCAAACATGTTGCAAAGATCATTCAAGAATATCAAAGACCACCCTGCTAAAATGACTAGCTGGTAGAAACCATGGCACTATTAATCTTTCAGCAAAAACGCTGGGAAATACATTTTAAAGACCACCTGTGAATCAAGACCATCTTTGAAAGATTCAATTGTATCTCAATTTACTTTTATAATACCTAAGCACTACTTGGCAAATATTGTTTAGTGCCGACATTTATTCAAAGGCTGTTTTTCTCAAAGCAAGCCTATAACTTATAACTTGCACGTCTGACAATGTAATGTAACAGAAACATGATGATTTTAACCACTTACAGGAATCACTGCATTTTCCATGTAAATATTTCCAGGGCTTCAATTTGAGGGTAGAATCATCTGTTAAAGATTAAATAACTACTTATCAAAATAACGTCAACTTTCCAAAGGCATTAAATGGTTGCTTGACGCCAGCAGAACACAGATTCTGGCAACCAAAAAATTGTCAATTTTGAAGTGAACATGTAGTAGCACAAACTTGAGGGCCAGTCAACCAGCTTGACAAAATGTAAATTGAAAACTGCACTTGCTACATAACTGTGCAGGGTACATGTATGTACTGGTCAACTGAAAAACGTTTAAGCAGTCTTCAAGCATCACCGAAAACCTCATGTTGACCGCTGTTTTAAAACTTTTGTAATTACTTAACAGGGCTAGCACTTGAAATTTTTTTTCCATGAAGCGCTGTTTGCATAGCACACAAAACATGTTATGTCTTTAGAAGTTGTAGTCACTTCAATTTCTTTTGAGCCAACTTCTTTGTAGCCAATGTTGGCATTAGCTAATGCCAGAGCTAGCCGTGCTAAATCAGTACTACTCTGACTGACCATCAATAACTCAAAGCCCAAACTGAGTACGCAATTCCTTTTTTTGCTTAATGCAAGCATTTCTGAAGAAAGTGTAGGGTTATTGACAACTCAAAGCAATAATATGGTGCCATCAGAACTATCAATGAGTTTATCATTCTCACTTTTGTGACACATTGACACTATTTCTAGAACTCTACACAGAGAGTGTGTTCTTTTCTTGCCCGACAGTGTCAGTCTTATTTGGATAAAACAAAAAGTCACTAAATATACACTACGGTAATAAGAATCACAGCACAACACAATGTCAGAGCATTTTTATGTTCTATATCCAAGACCTTTATAGGGCATATATCCAAGACCTATATAGGGCATATATCCAAGACCTATATAGGGCATCTTTAGATGATCTTCCCCAACTAAAATTTCTTTAAAATCATGCAGCTTTCCCCATACTGTGACTTTACAGCTGGAATTTAGTGTCCCCTTCACCTAATTAGCACTTAAATTCCCAACCACTGCCAAGGGCTAGTGCGCCTTCCTAGAACTTTGAAAAATGCCCTGAATGTATCATTCTAAACTGAAAAGCCGCTTACGTTTATGTATTTCCCGATAACAGATGGCCATTGCCTGCAGCGTCGCCTCATCTGTAGGATGCTGTTCATGAACATCGTGTAATATCACAGAACTATCATCATGTCTACCGAGCCGCAACAATGCCAAAGCTTTCAAGACCTGTCAACAGCAAATATATCATTAGACAGATATCCAGTAACGAGTTCATAATCAACAAATTGATAAATCTTAATCGTACCGATTGAGTGCGATGACCATCTGCCATATGGAGCACTCCAAGAGATGTAAAACATTTCATGAGACACTGCATAATAGATTAAATTCTTTCAATAATACTTTAAGTTCTTGTTGGACTTTCAGGATACTGTTGCTTGTTAAAAGAATGACAGTGTTATTGTCAATGATTTGTTCTCGTTTTGGTGCTTTCTTCAAAATATACTGGTTTTTTTCCGTCGCCTGGCCTGAAGCTGATGATAATAGCACTTTATCTTACTAGAGTCAATTCACGAGTACTGTAAATCAGCATGATCAGTGAGAAAAGTTCACATTTTATATCTGCAGGTCAATTCATCAGTCAATGAATTCACGAACAAATGATACTGCTGGTTCTCACTGTTGTAACAATGTTGATCATAGAGAACTTTGAAATAGCAAAATGACAAACTGGCAAAGGAATGCTCTCCCATCTCCCAGAAAAAAAAATGCGAAAAATAAAGTTCTTGCGAATAATTCATGATTTACTGTACTGGATATATCACTTACTCTGGCACACTGCAAATCTTTCTGCTTCTTCAGCACCTTATCAGCTTCTTGCAATGCCTTCTTATTGTTCCCATTGTCAAGACAATCTGAAATGAATTCAGTAGCAAAACGATATCAAATCATTAGAAGAGTTCAGTGTTCAGGTAAAAGATTTGAAATATAATATGCAAAACACATCTGTGCTAATAAACAAAATGGAACAAGGATTAATTCATCAAGGTGTGCCGAATAATAACTGTGAATTTTGGGGATGTTTAAAAGTTAAAATTACTGTTAATTATTCGATTGTTTCAACTACTAAACTGTTTGGCAACATGATGTCTGCAGAGAAATGACTTGATAATTAACATGTTTGCAATTCAAAAAGTAGGTATTATTTTCTGTTGTCTGAACCAGGGCTCAAGAAATTTTGAAATCTCAATCGGTCCGGGCTGGCCAATCATGGCAAATTCCACGTATCAATTCCCACCCTCTTCACAAGCCACCATTGTTTCTTCCCCCCTTCCTTCTTCCTGATTGGACGCTGATTTTCCGCCTTTCCTTCAGCCAATCACTGCCGATCCATCCCCCGAATCATCGCCGATTTCGATCATAGTTTCTCAACTCTCCCCCTACGTGATTGGCTGCCAATTTTCCGCCTTTCCCTCAGCCAATCACTGCCAATCCACCCCGCAAATCAATGCCGATTTCCTGGCGCATCGCATTTTTCGGCATAACTCGTCAACACCAATACATCCCATTAATTACAGTTAAAAATTTTTGGACCCATCCACGATTCCCCACCTTTTGAAGACTTGTCGAGTATTACGGAATCCCTAGCTCCGCCTCCTTCAGTACCCATCTGTCGTTTTTGAATTATAAGGACATTTACATATTTTCATATCCTTTACTTTTTTTGTAATATCCCATTTCTCCTTGGACTATAATTCAAATAAATTTTACGTTTCCTCTCGGCTTTCGATATTTTTTATTTTTATGCTTTTGATTGAACATTTTTATCAACAATATTATATTTTTATCCCTGCTAAATGATTGACTGAATATTACAGTTATATCTGTTATTTCTGTACCGTTATTTCAATTGTTATTCTAAATTTTGATTGTCTGGAGTAACTGGCATCAATAAATTCCTTTCACCACTGATTATAAGCGACGCCCGATATATGTGGACTGACTAACAAACGCTCACCTAGGGCAATTATCTTGACATATTAATTGGGGATACTTGGGAGGTGCGAATACAATTGTTGTAATTTAAATGTCTTACATTTTGACATTCAGTCAGTTTTATGAAATTTTAAGAAAATCTTATGACCAAATTTTTATTAACTTTTTGTAAAGAGAATCTGTCTAACGAGTTGAAAATTGGTCCACACCAGCAAATTATCAGTTTTCCTGAACCCTGGTCTGAACAATTAAATAATGAGCAGTAATTATGTTTCATTGAAGAAATGGTCCAGAAAATAAGCAATTATATGTTTGCAAACACATTAATTTTCAACTTACTAATGCTATTAATAATTTTATTGAAAAAAAATTGGAAAAGGGACAGCGTGTTTGTCTGAGCTTTCGAAAAACAAAACTGTAATAATCAAATCATTAATCGACAAACATGCTAATTTCAGGTCACTACTCAGCAAAATCACTGCAAATTAAATACAATTCATCCAAAACACAAGATTAAAAGATCTTGCATCCCTAATTTAAAGATTGTCGGGTGTAGCGACCCTGTACCGCCTTCACTTTTGATCAGCTGTCAACTTAAGTGTCAAGCTGTGTATTTTATATCGCGGTTATTTTCAGCACGCTTCTGAAAATTACTGCATCTCCGGGAATTGTCATCAGAATTCTTAAATCTCCTTTTGCAAAAAGTATCTACATCTACGTTTTACTGCTAACAATCGTTTACGATTATGACTAGCAGATGCTTTGTCTGGGAACAGCTGTTATAAATAGAACATTTAAGTGCATACTAGGATAGATAAAAGAGTAAAAGATTTATTAGTTTAAAACAGGATATTTAGACTTATAACTTAATGAAAGGGTCAAGGCGCTCAGCAAATTTGTTTAATCTGACTGTACCTTTTAAACCTCATTGTATACGTGTAATTTTATTTCACAGCTATTTTACTTGTGTTGATTTTATACACCTGTTAAAAATTGTAGGTTATAAAAGGGACAAGTTTATTGCCGTGCTTTACATTTTTAGAATGCTTATGTTCACCTATGTATGAATTTTGTCCTTTTCGACTTAAAACAAAATCCTATCTTATCTTAGGCTGCGGCTAGATTGGCTCAATCTGCTCGTGTGTAAAGGGGAGACCATTCCACAGACGGATACGAATTTGCATGATACTGTGTTCTAGAGAAGGGTATCAATTAGTTCAGGTTTCTAGATATGTGAAGGCAAGTATGATGGTGGTAGTCTGCACAAACAAGTTAAGGTTAAAAAAAATCATGAAAATAGGGAAAAAAAAAAAGGGGGGGGGGGTGGGGGGGGGGGGGGGGGGGAAAAAAGGGGAAGGGGGGGGGGGGGGGGGGGGGGGGGGGGGGGGGGGGGGGGGGGGGGGGGGGGGGGGGGGGGGGGGGGGGGGGGGGGGGGGGGGGGGGGGGGGGGGGGGGGGGGGGGGGGGGGGGGGGGGGGGGGGGGGGGGGAAGGAGGAGGGAGGGGAAAGAAGGGGGCGGGGGGGGGGGGGGGGGGGGGGGGGGGGGGGGGAGGCGGGGGGGGGAAAAAAAAGGGGGGGGGGGGGGGAAGGGGGGGGGGGGGGGGGGGGGGGGGGGGGGGGGGGGGGGGGGGGGGGGGGGGGGGGGGGGGGGGGGGGGGGGGGGGGGGGGGGGGGGGGGGGGGGGGGGGGGGGGGGGGGGGGGGGGGGGGGGGGGGGGGGAGAGGGGGGGGGAGGAAGAGGGGGGGGGGGGGGGGGGGGAGGAAAAAAAAAAAAAAAAAAAAAAAAAAAAAAAGGAAAAAAAAAGGGAGGGAGAGAAGGGGGCAAGGAAAAAAACACCAAAAACGCCCCAAAAAAAAAAAAAAAACCCACCCCCCCCCCCCCCCCATGGATATGCAGATAAGGGCAGTTTGATAACCAACATACTTGAGGAACCAATAATTTACCAGTATTTATTAAACCATAATTTAGAATGAGAAAATACATTGATTCTCGATTAATTTATGCACATGTATAAAAGTAGGTAAGGGGGCATTTGATGATTTGCACTTTTTTAAAAGGAATAGGTACAAATTGATGCAAATGGGTTTTGCACGATAGTCAGAGCTATTTATTGGAGTATAACTGAAATTACCAAAGCAATAGAACCACATGATATGGTAAAGGATGAACAGAGGATGTCATCATGGACAACTTACTGCATTTCTAGTGAACCTTAGGAAGATAATTTTTGCGGCCGTTTTTCGCTGCTTGTAAAATGCGCGTATTAATGAGAACAAAAATTATTATACTAAACAGGTGGATGACTATTCTTTTGCTTGTTGCACTCTATCCTAACTAACCATAGATTGGGCGAAGCCTTCTCTCAACCACTTCTGGGGATACTTTTCTATCCACATGGCTACGCTCGGCCATGTTTGCTATAGATTTCTCGCGGAACTTTGCGAGAAAAAATGGAATCTAAAATAAAATACACGGAAAGAAAACAATAAAGCGGAAAGACTCTCGATACTTCCGGGTATTACTAGCAGGTGCGCGCCAGTGCAAGAATAAAGGTTTATAAAGCAGAAAAGGTGGTAACTTCAAAGTTAAAATTCAGAAAAAATAAAAGTATGACAGTTTCATTGTCAAGATGAAAATATGTATAGGTTAAAAGCTTGTAAAAAAAATCTGTTTTGTTGGCTCAGGGGTGGTGGAAGGTCCGGCAGGGGATTAGACTATGCTTAATAAATTTTATTTTGAGTCGGCAAGAGCTACAAACAAATCAACATAAGCTCTCCAGGAGCTTTTACAACCGACTATTAAAAAATGTAAACAGAGTAAAACATTAAGTAATGTAGCTGCAAAATAAAAATATATTATGAATAAATTTAACATTAAATATTTTTTACTTAACCTGTAAAAGAAAACATGCAAGCAAAATTTATTTTAAAATAAATACTATGTGATATCTGCTGATCTTGACTAGAAGCCTAAAAACTGCCATAAGATGAACAAAGTAAGACACTGAAAATACAAAATAACACAAACTGTGTAACTAAAAAAAGACTGCGTGTGTGTGTGTGTTGGTGGTGTGCACTTCTGGGTGCTGTGGGGCTCGTTTTGGGGAGGCTTTGGACGGCATCCCTGTTTGTATTTTTTTGTTTTTAAGATAACTATATCACCACAAATTAGATTTGAAAGGAACTGATCAGCAGCTATCACATAGGATGAGGTAAAAAAAAAACAGTAGCACATAAAACAAAACAAAAATTTGACAGGCAAAATAAGAAATTTAATGAACATAAAAAAGCAAACTAGACCAGACAGTCTACATGCAAACTAAAGATGATAGAAAATAATAAATCATAATAACACAGGCAAAACAAGACTGACAGACACATATGCAATAAATAAATATTTTTTTAGACCTTCACTCTAAATGTGCGGAGTAAACAGAACACAGAAAATAAGGAGGAAACAAAAACTACCACACCTGTCCTGTGAGATCAGTTATGAATTTATAACAAAGTTTTTACATTTTACAAGATGAACAATTACAGTTATTTCCATTCCAAAAAGCCATTTGATTTTTTTAATTGACCAAAATTTACTGAACTTCTGTAATTTTCTGGGAGTGAATTCCACAGAACAGGAGCAGCATATCTAAAAGAATTTTTACCGTATGCTGTTGTTCTTACTTGAGGTACCTGAAGAATGTTTGAATAACGAAAATTATAAGATAGTTCCTTTTTAGTAATGAGATTTGATAATGCTGGAGGTGCTAAGTTATTTAATATTTTATACGTTGCAGCTGCCATTGTTCTCATTCTTCTTATATGTAAAGATGGAAGTTTTGCTTTATTTAATAATTCCTCATATGAACTGTTATAATCTTCATAAACATATCTTAGTGCTCTTCTCAATTTTCTTTGTATTTTGTAATGAACAAAAATGCCAAGAGTGTGGACAAAAAATAAAATTTGAAAGTATGAAAGTGTGAAATATTGTTAATCTATTTAATTTACCAAGATTTTTACCTATGCTTTTTAAAATATTAAGTTGTATAGCTGCCTTGGAACAAATATTGTTGATGTGTTTATCAAATTTTAAGTTAAAGTCGATGTCAACACCTAGCAATTTCACCTCTTCATCACATTTAATTACCGCGTTACCAATATTGAATTGTGGAGATTTTTATGAGTCTTTTTACCAACTGCAATTGCCTGGAACTTATCTGGGTTAGCTTGCATACAGTTAATTTGAAACCAGTGTAATAGAACCTCACTTTCAGATTGTAGGGTTTGCATTAAATGGTCAAAGTTTGTGGAACAGAAAGAGAGAGTATTATCATCAGCATAATTATAGAGATTGCTTTTTTTTATGACATAGAAGATGTCGTTTATAAAAACATTAAACAGGAGAGGTCCTAATATTGAGCCCTGTGGAACATCTTTTTCTATATTAGCCCATGAACTTACAATATTGTTTATTTTGATTTGTTGCTTTCTGGAGGACAGATAACTTGACATGAGGTTTATTGAGTTCTCTGTTAAACCACAACTCTTCAGTTTATTTAAAAGTATTGAATGTGGTAAACAGTCAAAGGCCTTACTTAAATCCATTAAAATTGCTGCAACGTATTGGTTTGAATCTAGCGCACTTTTCCAGTACTCAAATAACCTCAGCAATGTGGTTTGGCAGCCATGACCCTTCCGAGAGGCGCACAGGAAATCATCAAATATATCGTCGAAAAATTCAGTTAGTTGACATGCCAATACTTTTTCATAAATTTTCGATGGATTTGGAAGTATGCTTACTGGATGGTAATTTGATTTAGTAAAAGGGTCATTTTTTTAAATAAAGGGGTGACTTGTGCTTCTTTTAGTCTATCTGGAAAAGTACCCGTGGATATTGTGATATTTATCAAGCCTGTATAGAATGGCACAAGGTCCGTTTGTATAAAAGTATGTGCAGGTAGGCTATTCCAAATTACCACATTGTATGGGGTAATACATGGTAATCCCCAACCAACCCCACCCCCCCCCCCCCCCCCCCCCCCCCCCCCCAACAAAAAAAAAAAAAAAAAAAAAAAAAAAAAAAAAAAAAAAAAAAAAAAAAAAAAAAAAAAAAAAAAAAAAAAAAAAAAAAAAAAAAAAAAAAAAAAAAAAAAACTGGCAGAAGGGTGTATTTGCCGAAATGACATGGGGTGCAGGAGACGAGATATCCTCACTGATCTCTCCAGATATGATGGTACTGGAACAGCAACAAAAAAACAAAAATAATATCAAACAGGGAATGCCACGTACCAAAAAAGCAACAAGACTGTTTACAATTTTGTAAAGCATGATCAGTCACGACTATCGTTAAGTGTCTTTCAGCTGAAATACGAGCAGTTGTTTTTAACCAACGGACTGCTCTTCGTTGAACTTTTCCCAATTTATTCATATTTGCCTGTATGAGAGGACTTCAGACAGATACTCTATATATGGTTGTACTAGGGTTTTGCATGCAACTTCTTTGATTTTTAGCTCTACTGAACAAAGTCCAGCGGAGCTTATGCCATAGAGGTTTATCTATCGTCCGTCTGTCCGTAAACCTTTCCTTGATAACGCTGTGCAGGTCGCAATGATGAAACTTGCTGATAAGGATCCCTGCAACTTGTAGACGTTCCCTTCTATTTTTGAGGTTAGTGGGTCAAAGGTCAAGGCCATAGTTACCTCCAATAGCAACTCCTTGTTAACACTCTACAGGTCACAATTTTCATTCAACTTTCATCAGACTTGCTCAGAAGGTTCCCTGTAATATGTAAATGATCCCTATTATTTTCGGGGTCAGTGTGTCAAAGGTCAAGGTCACAGTGACCTCCGTTATATTTTCCTTGATAACGCTCTACGGGTCACATTTTTCTTGCAACTTTCATCTTTGTAACATGTAGATGATCCCTATCGATTTTTTAGTTAGTGGGTCAAAAGTCAAGGTTATAGTGACCTAAACTTTGAAAATCTTTTCCACTCAATATCTTGTGATGGACATCACCCACAGTCTTCAAACGTCATAGGATGATTGGTCTTACTGAGTAGATAACCCCTACTGTTGTTGTTTTTTTTGGTCAGTGGGTGAGTAGGTCAAGGTCACAGTGAACTCTGTTAGCTTTTCCTTGGTAACATTGCAAAAGAATTTCACAAAACTTACTCATAACAATCCATTCAGACAGACCAGTACAGCGATACTGGCCCTTTTGGGTCTCTTGTTTGGTTCTTTCCATTTCCTTAAGCTAATTGTATGCAGTAAATTTACAAGTCAGTATTTTGTTAAAGCAACTGTGTGATTTTAATAATTACAGCGTGCTGGTTTTTGATGGGTCTGGTATATTTAAGACATCTAGACAATTTTGTTGAACTGCAACATTCCTTCTTTCTAATTGCCTTTGAAAGTGAAACAAGTTTCCCACGCATACAATTAGTTAAGGAATCACGCTTCTGTCTGTTTGTCTGTAGGCCCGTCTCTCTTTTTTTCGTACTTTACTTTCATTTGTCATTTATCATAAAACGTTATTGACTTTCACTTTGGATCTCAGACAAAATTGCAAGGAGCTGTTGAAACACAGGAAATATAATCTTGCATCGATAACTTTGGTTGATATATTTTCTTTATTTTAGCGTTTCTTGTACAATGCAAGCTAATATCTTAGTCACTCTTGAAGGCAGTCTCGTATGCATGCATCTTTACGTTTGACACATAGTAAAAGTAAAGTTTACTAGAAGCATTCAATAGTCTAAACTGCATGTCTTAATTATTCGTTTTGTCCTCGTCTTATGCTTAGTGTGTTTGGTAGGTTTATTTGTCCGGGTACTGATGTGGGTGCGTGCTGTGTGTGTGACGTGCGTGTGTGTGTGTTCCCCCCCCCCCCCCAGCGTTTGGGAGGCCGGGCTCTCCTTTTTTAAGCTTATGGTTTTATTTGTCCGGGTGCGTGCTTTTATTGACAGTGCAACAAAAAAGAAACATAATATAGATTTGTGTACAACTACCATTACCAAAGAGGAGAATCGCTACGATTCTAGGCATAACAAACAAAATGGCGGTAACGATTGAAAATGTGAGGTTTTTATGCCCCCGAAGGGAGGCATATTAAAATCGCACCGTCCGTCTGTCCGTCTGTCCGTCCGTCCGTCTGTCCGTCCGTCTGTGCGTCCCCACTTACAATTAGTGTCCGGACTGTAACTCTGTCATGCATTGAAGGATTTTAAAATAACTTGGCACACATGTCTAGCACATCAAGACGACGTGTCGCGTGCAAGACCCACGTCCCTAGCTCAAAGGTCAAGGTCACACTTGGAGTATGAAGGTTATGGAATCCTCTATATATGCACACATTCGTGTCCGGACTGTAACTTTGTCATGCATTGAAGGATTTTAACCGGTTTATAACTTGCGCACCAAATGTCCCTAGCACATTCCAAGTCACGGACGTGTCACGTACAAGTAACCCACGTCCCTAAGCTCAAAGGTCAAGGTCATACTTAGAGTTTGAAGGTAATGGATCTCCTCTATAATATAAAGCACACATTCGTGTCCGGACTGTAACTTTGTCATGCATTGGAAGGATTTTAAAATAATTTGGCCCGACGAAAATGTCTAGCACAGAAATCAAGACGACCCGTGTTTCGCGTACAAGACCCACGTCCCTAGCACATCAAAGGTCAAGGTCATACTTAAAGAGTTTGAACAGTAAAATGGATTCCTCAATATATTGCATAACTATGAACACATTCGTGTCCGGACTTGTAACTTTGTCATGCATTGAAGGATTTTAAAATTAACTCCCCTACGGGTGTTTAAGCACCTCAACACGACGTGTCTTTAGATTGCAAGACCCACGTCCCTAGCTCAAAGGTCAAGGTTCAAAATATTTAGAGTTTGAAGGTAATGGTATCCCTTTATTATTTGTAATATATTGCACACATTCGTGAAATCCGGACTGTAACTTTGTCATGCATTGAAGGATTTTAAAATAATTTGGCACAAATGTCATAGGACACATCCAGATGAGGAATTTACCGTGCTAAGACCCACATCCCTACTTGTCACAAATTTTGGTCAAGGTCAAACTTAGAGATTTATAGGTAATGGAATCCTGTATATATTGTTATACATTACTGGTGTCCCGGACTATAACTTTATCATGCTTTGACCAAACGGGATCCATTTAAGAATAACTTGGCACAAATGTCTAGCACATTACAAGCGGATATGTCGCGTGCAAGACCCAACATAAAGTCCCTTTCATAACACTCAAATCTGGTCAAGGGTCACACTTAGTGTTCCATGAAAGTAATGTCTGAAAACTGTATGCCCAAACCTTATGGTTACTCTGTCAATACATGGAAGGATTTTAAAATTCGACATAGCCACATGTTAATGTTGAGCACATGGAGTAGGACACAGACTTTTGTGAGGCAACCTCTTTCCGGGGCATTCGTCACTTGTGAGGGACAGCTACTTGTTTTTTTATAAATTATTGGTTGGTTTTGCAGAAAAATTATACGGACTGAATTTACTTTGTAACGGTTAGCTTTAACTTAACCTGGTTTCACTAGAATTTTTTTCGTAATGTTTACACAGTCTTCCTGGAATGCTGGTCATCGGAATATCTAAATATCAAATATCACAATATCACAATATCAAATCGATGAAAAATGTTACCAAAACATGGTAAATTTCAGTGCAATTTTCTTTTATTATTTTTTCTTTACAAAGGAGGAAACCAATGACATGTACATGACTCCAGCGTAGAATTAACTATCCGGAAAGACTGGATCTAAAGCGTCACCAAGCCTCCACACAAGGCAAGACTTTAGTCACTGGCACAGCAGCCTGCTGGGATGAGCTGGTGCTATTCGATGACATTTTTAAGAAAGATTTTTTGCGATTTCTGCGCCTTTGTCATTATGGATTGATATCTACTGTACATTTTATATAATCTCAAACTTTGAGAAATAATTCTATAACATCCCAAGGAACAAATGAATGATGGAACCTTTTTAGAAGGTAGAGTATTCTCTTGGTCCTGAAATGAATACTATGCAATAAGGCAGTGATTTGAAAAAAAATACTTTGGTGCAAGTGAGCTGAACAATATGATATTCAAATGTGTATCGATTTAAAGGATATCTTCAGTTCAACACCGTTATGTTTTGCTTTTTAAAACTTTTTAAATCATCTCTTAGGTAAAATTAATAAAATCATGATTGCTGAATGTAGATATTCGTAATGCAGAATTGTAATGAACGACGAGCCGTAAACTTATCTGTGTGACCAGAGGTATGCATCAGTGAAGACACTAAAGTGGGATTGAAAGGAAGCACTCAGGACAGACCCAGTACCGTTATTACGGGGGAGGGTGGGTCTTTCATTGACAATGTATTACTTAACCGGTGTAAGTCAACTTATGATGTCAAATACAGTAATGAAATAACCGAAAATGTTAACAAAACTTCGAATTTTAGATATCCCCCCCCCCCCAATGAAGCTGATTAACGGTGGGAACACGGATCTTTGACAATCAGAGTATGAATTCCCGACCGAATTCAATATCACGCATTCAGAAAAACATTGGGCGAATACAGGAACAAAAGAAAAACTGTGATACAAAGTATCACAGCGGGCCAACAAACAATAATCCCATGTAAATATTTTGAAAATTGGTGATAATTGATATTGAGGCATGGCCCCAAAAGAACTCGAGGGAACCAATTCTGGTTGAACAAGCAAAACTTGACACGACACCACATCTACTGAATTACCTGTAGTATTAGCGAAACTTTACTGTTATTAAATAATATTTATACAGTATGTCCAGGAATGCTCTATAGACCGTTCCTGGTATGTCTCAATTTCTCTTTACCATTATCCTTATTAATTTGACATGAATGAAAATTTTTATGATTATTTGCCATAAAATATTCTTAAAAAGCTAAAAATGATTATTAAAACAGCAGAAAAAAGTTTTAAAGTGGGGCTCGTTTTGGGGGGGTTGGTTTTTTTTGTGTGGGGTTCCTTTTTAAAAAAATTGGGTGTTGATGGGATTCGAACTCGAACTCGTGGATTCTAAAAGTGCACGTACACAAAAGTGTTTAAGCTATCGGCTTTATCCATTACACCACAGAGACAGACTTATTACAAATGGGAAAAAATTAGCTAAGACAATATCATATATGTCTAAAAAGGCCATAAAAGAATATTCAGTCGACTCGTTTCGTTTCTATAATGTCAAAGGCTGTGTTAGTGGAAAAAGCAATCATATATCCATTTTTCTAGGTGTAGATTGCGACTGAAACGTGAAAAGCGCTTTTTTCTTTTTTTACCAGCGTATATTAGATTGCGCCCTCTATGAAACGAACGACAGCTCAATTACAAACGACAACTCTTGCTTTTCGAAAAAAATTGACTGTGTCTACAGTTTTCATCTCAGAAGTACCTCAATTTTATAATGAAGAGAGACGCATATGTTCGATCTAGTGCTTAAGTCTCCATGCATCTTTTACTCACCACGTATTAAATATAGCGGCCCGCAATGACTCAATACGCCAGCAAGATAATTATGCCTTACGTTTACAAAATAAAGGAAGATCTTGATTTGCCACTCGCAAAAATTGCTTTGGTCATTTTCGATTGCCTTCGTGGCCAGATCACAGAAAACTTAAGGGATATTTATAAAACAAATCGCCTTGAATGTGTGTCCCCCAAAACATGCAGCCCATGAATCTTACTGTGAATAAAGCAGCTAAAGACTAAAGTCAACATTTCTATGGTTTTACGCTGACGAAATTATAAAACAAATTCATTTCTCATAGCTCAGAGCTTAAGATTGACCGTTCACTTACAAAGCTTAAAATTCTCAGGACGAAATTGCTTGTTCCGTTGAACTGATATCAAACAGTCAAATAATAAAAAAACGGTTTTGAATAAGCGGGCATCAAGAATAAAGTATGAATTTATTTTAGTGCTAGTTGTTTCATCCGTGAATACGAGTACATTAAGTGACCGCCTGTATGCTACCAATTGAATGTTTATGTATAAATAAATGCATAAACTTACATGATGTTTTATTATGAATTGTTTATTTTAGCGAAGAAAGAAAACCGGAGCAGTTCGGGATACCAGTAAACAGCACTGTTAGCTGAATAATATGATATTCAAAATTGTATCTATTTGAAGAATATCTTCAGTTCGACACCGTTATATTTTGCTTTTTAATTTTTTTAGATCATCTCTTAGGTAAAATTTAGAAAGTCGAAATTGCTGAATGTAGAAAACAAATTGATCTCTCAGAGCTCAAGGCTGAACGTTCACTTACAAAGCTTATAATTCTCGTGACAAAATAGCTTATTTCGTTGACCTGAACAGTCAAATAAAAAAAAAACGGTTTTGAATAAGCGGGCATCAAAAATAAAGTATGAATTTACTTCAGTGCTAGTTGTTTTATCCGTGAATACGAGTACATTGTAATTGAGTTACTGCCTGTAGGCTTCTAATTGAATTTTTATGTATAAATAAATGCATAAACTTAAATGATGTGTTCTTATATATTGTTAATCTTAGCGAAGAAGAAAAAACGGAGCAGTTTGGGACAAGGTCACAGTGACTCTGAACTGTAAAACAGTTTCCGGATGATAACTCATGAAAGGCTAGACCGATTTAAAAAAATTTCGGTACACAGCTGTAACATCATCAAATACAGGTCAAGTTCGACTTTGGGGTCAGTAGGTCAAAGGTCAAGGTCACAGTGACTCTGAACTGTAATGTAAAACAGTTTCCGGATGATAACTCATGAAAGGCTTGACCGATTTAAATAATTTTCGGTACACAGCTGTAACATCATGAAATACAGGTCAAGTTCGACTTTGGAGTCAGTAGCTCAAAGGTCAAGGTCTCATTTACACAAGTTATTGTATAATAACTCAACTCTATGTCCTTGTGGCCATTCCTTTCTTATGGTTGCCATACTTCTGTGACAAAGCTGTATTGTGGGGGTATAATTCGTCACACTTGTGATGCCAAATTTATAGATAAACCAAGATTCCACTCAAATTAGTTTTCATCTAGTCAAAAATAGAATACTTGAATATATATATATATATATATATATATATATATATATATATAAGCAAAGTTGGTACGCAAAGGTTAACAATTCGAGTAGATTGTCATCTTATGCAATTTATAAACATTCGTTCGAGATGGAAAAATACCTTAAACATGTAAACACTAGTAAATACAAAATAGCGCTCACAAAATTTAGGCTATCGCCACATAACTTAGAAATAGAAACAGGGAGACATAATAACATACCGAGGGAAAATAGAACTTGTCGACAGTGTAGCATGAATGTCTTAGAAAACGAATTCCATCGATTGTTAGTTTGTCCTAAATATTACAACTTACGTACGAAATTTCTAAAATCGTATTATTGCCGTTGGCCAACGATACAGAAGTTCGAAAATTTAATGTCTTCTACAAATAAGCACATACTTAATAATTTAGCTAAATTTATATACTTTGCTTTTAAAGAAAGAGGCGACATGTAATGTGATTTTCAAGTGTCGTTTACAGTTCGTATATATATATTGTACTTTAACAGGATACGAATTTCTTCAATTTTTTACAAGAATGTACTTTGCCCTTGCAACAGAACAAAAGAGATATATTTAAACAATTTATTCTATAAATCATTTTGACAGAACTCTGGAACGGACATATAATAGTCATGAATAATGGATCGAGTATGAAGAACTGATTTTGATACAAACAATACACTGCCACATCCACTTACCAGTAAACTGTCTTTGTCTACTTTTCAAGCCCATGCATTTTCATTCTTGGCGACAAAATAGGGGAAGCAGATGGGGTCAAACAAGTAATTTACAATATGGGAGAGAAACTGTTTTATTCAGATATGTGAAGAACCCTAAATTTCTATTAGACTTTGTTTGCTAATAGTGGAATATAGCTTGGTGTCGTCTGCAAGTAACATTGTCTTGTTGTGTAAGTTATGTCACTCTCTCTCTCTCTCTCTCTCTCTCTCTCTCTCTCTCTCTCTCTCTCTCTCTCTCTTTTGACGCACTCTTTGTATTAGGTATAATAATCTAAATTGACCTTGCTGTATAGCTTTGCATTTTTATGCATGAGTAAATAGGTATGTGATTTTAGTGTTTATTACAGTATTTGTATAAATCAGGGGTTTGCCAAATGATGTTTCTTTCTGAGTTTTGTTACTCTTTGAGTTTATTTAAGGACCTTCACCGGCTCCGCGCTGATTTCAACTTCTAGTGCAAAAATGTGCATAATTGTATATGTAGCAAGAAAATGAAGTGTAAAATTTAAATATGTAATCAGCAAATTGGGCTGAAATTTCATTCCAACGATGCGTCTGTTGAAACCGGCGTGGGTTAACCACAAAGACGGTAATTATATACTGCACCAGTAGCCGGATAAAGCACAATATGCAAATTAATTTGCTTGACAATACCCATTGTCAGGTCTAGGAAACACTAGCCTTATGAATTTTGGAATGCAGTGTGACCCCCTTTAGCATGGCTCCTTTCATAGATCTGACATTTAACAACTGTCATACCTCCAGTGGTATCAAGTCTGAAAAACTCTAATTTCTAAACATTTCACCTCCTACTGCAGACATTTCACCGCCAAATTGTAGTATAGTTAAACTCTGCTATTAAGACCACCAATGGGACTTTTGCAAAGTAGTCTTATTAGTGGATGCTCTTTTAATCTTTTTATTATTGAAGGACTTTTTTTCATTCCAGGAAAGCCCATATTCTCCATTGACATACATCCAGATGGATCAAGATTTGCTACAGGAGGGCAAGGTGACATTTCTTTTTTTTAAAAATTGTTCTTATGAAATGTGAAAGGTTATTAATCTATTGCTTTCTCTTGCCATGCATTCCTAATTTTGTCCGTTAGTACTTGAATTTATAAAGCAAGATATACAGGATAAACATTGGCTGAACAAGTTGAGGACTGAATCTCAGGCAGTATGAATGGTTAAATATACTTCAGCTTTAAGGATGCTTATGCACATGTACAGTAAAAGTCACGTTTTTTTTTCATGGGTTTAATTTTACTAATAGCGTGACTGAAGCACTTTGTAATTTCATCAAACTATGATAGCAAACTAACAATGACCATTCATAAAATAGTGCTTGTAAATAAATAGCAAATTTGAAAGTCACAAAAAAAACCCTCTCAAATATAATAATGTTTTACAGTACAGTAGATTCCGGTTATTTGCATACCCAATTTGTAAGACTAAAATATGCAGATATACGGAATATGCATATATCCGAAAATGGCGTAGTTGGCAGTTTGGACACGGTTCTATCACCATACAGTATAGCGTAATGATAAATAGTAATAGATTAATACATTTAGAATACCATTCGTACCTCCACATCATTTCATTACTTCGCAAAACTGTTTCCATCGTCAATTTTCATGTATTTTGACATGTTTAAAAGCGAAAGTAGAATTCTCGGCGGCTCGTGAGCATTACACGGCATGTGACATACGCTTGGCTTTTACCTGCTATGGAAGGCACACATTGCGATATTGATTGCTTGAATTGTTTTCAGTTTTTATTTATTTCGTATAACTAGATGTCTTTTATTGTCAAAGATACACAGTGTCATTTAAAAATATAAAAATAAAAAAACATTTTATTAAAATTTGATAACTTCTAAAAAATCATGAGGTCAGGATACGTGAAAATTTAGATCTCGATCAATTATAAATGGATAGACTTTTTATGTGCAGCATAAAAGAATGTTATCAGCTTGCACTGGTTCACTGAATTTGCCTAACTGAGCAATTCACATGTCGCTAATTTTGTTATGCACTGCTTGTCGTCTTGACAACGGAAAAAGCCGATCACAGCCGTGGGTATTATAATTGTCGGCGTCTTTTATGATCGAGTGACACTAGACTGGTTGGCCGTTTTCAGACATAAGGCTATGCAATTAAGCGGAACTGATGAAAAATATGATGCAATTAAGCGAAAAGTTTTTAAAGTAATTATATAGGGATTGATCGGTGTTTTAAGATTGTATGCATATAACCGGAATATGCAATTAACTGATATGCAATTAAGTGGAATGTACTGTAAATCAAATGTCTCATTCTGTCTTCAGGAGATGATGCTGGTAAGATCATTATATGGAATATGGCTCCAGTCAGGGATGAGCTGTCCGAGAAGAATGAGGGTGTTCCTAAAATACTCTGCGAAATGGACAATCACCTAGGTAACAAAATGGGCTTTCTTTGAACTGTATAGTGTACAAATACTTGTTATGGTTCTGTGTATGATTCATTGAATCTGATGGGTCGTACCAATTATAGCCTCTTTAGAGGATGGTGGACCCAGTAAGCACAATTACAAACAAAAAATCATTGAATCTGAAGAGAGTTAAAAATGAATTACAGATAGCACTGGGCACATGCATTAACTGGGTATATGCATTAACTGGGCACATGCATTAACTGGGTATATGCATTAATTTGGTGCTATATTGTAGCAGGAACAAGTAAGAAATTTTAATCAAATATTACTGTTTTCAAGACAAATTTATTACTTCTTTATTTGCCAGATTTGAACTAGCTTGCAGTGACTTGGCAAGCTGCCATGGTATGCTTCGATGCATGTGTGTGTCTTGACAGACAATCTCAACACTGCTCTTTTACTCCAGGAATAGAGTACTTTATGGCATCTTTAAGTATTTTTACAAGGTGCCACAGTATTTGTTAGATGGAAAGTTAGATTAGTGTATTTGAGGCAAACCAGTATATTTGTGTCATAGCTTTGTATGTGATGTTTTTCAGCATGTGTTAACAGTGTGCGATGGTCTACAAGTGGACATTACCTGGCCTCTGGTGGAGATGATAAACTAGTCATGATCTGGCATATAACCAAGTTAGTGCCTTTATTAGTTTGAATTAATAGATTTATAGCTCTGAAATTGTAGGATTCTTCATTGAACAATAATTGATTAAACAGAACTGTTAAAAAATAGATCTGAATGAATGTTATGTACATTAATGATTTTATATATTATATATAGGATTATATGTAGGATTTCCTATATTTATGTCATGGTCTAAATTAGAGCCATCCAAGTTGTGAATGATATATTTTAACAATGTATGTGAGCATTGAGTCCCTGTGACCTTGACCCTGACCTTGCCATTACTGGCAGTTGACCTTGCCATTACTGGCAGTTGTATGAACAGTATAGAGCCATCATAGCCTTCTTACTTGAATTATGGTGTCAGAGTAAATCTACTGCATTTTATAGAATTGGTGTCGGAGGAACGGTGTTCGGATCAGATTCAAAGATTGTAGAGTCATGGAGACCAGCTCACACACTGCGAGGACATTCAGGAGGTAAGTACAGAACTAGAAAGCTTTTCTACACATGTAAATGACAACTTGTTTCCGACTTAAATACTATAAATTGGATAATATCCACGAAGGTCTCATCCAAGAAAACACGCTTATATATCTGCTCTCATGGACGGACCTTTATAAAATTTGCTTCAAATCAAATCATGATTTAATTTTCGCTAATTTCCCACTTCGCTAATTTGAATGTCTTACCAAGGATTCATTTCACATAGATTTACTATCAGAAAGATCTCCTTTCGTGAATGTAAAATTTGGGAATAAGTCTGCCTGCTCACAAATCAAGAAATTTTGGTCACATGAAAATTAACCAATTTACAGTAGATGTAAACAGATTTCCTGATCATAAAATCTGTATTGATTGAGCTGACAGTGTTTTCTAGAATTCTGAAGCTGTTACAAAGTAAAAATGATAAGAAATCATGACTGTTTTACCAATGTAACAAAAACTGACAAAATTTACAGTAGAGACAGTACATGTACATATTTTCATGCCCCCGAAGGGTGGCATATTAAAATCACACCATCCGTCCGTCTGTCCGTCCCCACTTACAAATTCGTGTCCGGACTGTAACTCTGTCATGCATTTGAGGATTTTAAAATTACTTGGCACAAATGTCTAGCACATTAAGACGATGTGTCGCATGCAAGACCCAGGTCCCTACCTCAAAGGTCAAGGTCACACTTGGAGTTTGAAGGTTATGGAATCCTCTATATATGCACACATTAGTGTCCGGACTGTAACTTTGTCATGCATTGAAGGAACTTAAAATATCTTGGCACAAATGTCTAGCACATCAAGATGACGTGTCGCGTGCAAGACCCATGTCCCTAGCTCAAAGGTCAAGGTCACACTTAGAGTTTGAAGGTAATGGATTCCTCTATTTATGCACATATGCACACATTCATGTCCGGACTGTAACTTTGTCCTGCATTGAAGTATTTTAAAATAACTTGGCACAAATGTCAAGCACATCAAGATGACGTGTCGCATGCAAGACCCACGTCCCTAGCTCAAAGGTCAAGGTCACACTTAGAGTTTGAAGGTAATGGATTCCTCTATATATGCATATATGCACACATTCGTGTCCGGACTGTAACTTTGTCATGCATTGAAGGATTTTAAAATAACTTGGCACAAATGTCTAGCACATCAAGACGACATGTCGCGTGCAAGACCCACGTTCCTACCTCAAATGTCAAGGTCACATTTAGAGTTTTTAGGTAATGGAATCCTGTATATAAACATACATTTGTGTCCGGACTATAACTTTATCATGCTTTGAAGGATTTTAAAATAAATTGGCACAAACGTGTAGCACATTAAGCCGATATGTCGCGTGCAAGACCCAAGTCCCTACCTCAAAGGTCAAGGTCACACTTTGTGTTTAAAAGTAATGGAATACTGTATGCATGGTTACTCTGTCATGCATGGAAGGATTTTAAAATTACATAGCACATTTATTGAGCACATGGAGAGGACACAGACTGTGAGGCACCTCTTTCGGGGACATTCGTCACTTGTGAGGGACAGCTCTTGTTCTATTGACTACAGAAAGTTAAAATGCAAAGTTAGGAAAAACTATGAAATGTTTATATCACTTTTAACAGTTGATTTTAAGGTGTGTTTTTTTACAGATGTGTTGAGCTTGGCGTGGTCGCCGGGAGATTTATGGTTAGCTACATGTAGTATTGACAACACCATTATTGTCTGGAATGCTGAGAAATTTCCAGGTACACGCGTACTTTGTATTTATACCTACATTGAAACTTTGATGCAAAACAGCAGTAAATATTAATAAGTCTTAGTGATAAACTTTGCCCTGTGTTTATTGGGAATACCATTTTAGTAGAGCGTGAATTGGAAAGATTGGACCCATGATCTGTTAAGAGGACTTACCACAAAATGTTCATTAATGTCTTTAGTGTCTAGCATTTAAAGCAGGTATTGTGGGAAAACTGATGGCATTCCAAAAAATTTAAGAGGGCCCCCATAGATTTCCAAATTAAAAAAATTCTATTTTTTTTTTTTTTTTTTTTTTTTCCCCCCCTTCCCCCCCCCCCCCTCCTTTTATGTAAATATGCTTGTCCGAAATGTAACTAAAAAAATGCAATCCTACTAAACTACGATTATTTAAACATGCTCCGTGTGATCGGGCACTTCAAAATCAACATTGCTAATTAAATATTTGTTTGTATGCAGAGCAAGTATCGGTGTTGAAGGGTCACACAGGGTTGGTTAAAGGTGTAACGTGGGATCCAGTCGGCAAGTACCTGGCTTCACAGTCCGATGACAAATCCTTGAGAGTCTGGAGAACCCGGGACTGGCAGCAGGAATCAATTATTACTGAACCATTTAAAGAGGTCAGTTTTCTACATGTAGGACTATTACATGTATATTTAGTGTATTCAGTTTTTCTTACAAAATGTTAAAATGGTGTTTCAAACCTATTCCTTCTACATAATGCTATTTAGAGGGAATGTATGATGAGGGCATGTATGATGCATGTTAGATAAATATAATTCCAGAAAAGAACGCTTTTAAAAAATTGATATATTTGCACAAGGTATCAATATCAGTTTATGTAGATACTGTTTACTTGAAATAAGAGCAAAATTGGGGTACAAGTTCAGTCATTTGTACACAGAAGTTGGTAACTGGTATAAGAAATTTTTCAGTGTGGGGGAACAACACACGTGTTACGATGTGACTGGTCCCCGGATGGTCACTATGTTGTATCAGCCCATGCTATGAACAACTCTGGGCCCACTGCACAGATTGTAGAGCGAGACGGCTGGAAAACATCTCTGGACTTTGTAGGGCATAGAAAAGCTATAACTGTTGTTGTACGTATATATTTCATAACTGTAGTTGTACGTAAACATTTTATTTCTTCCTCAGTTGAAACACTAAAGCCCTAACAGATTAAAATCACTTCGAAATTGAGTGGGATTTAGTTTTGTAAATTGGTTTGCCAGTTACTGAAAGAATACTTGCCCTTTAAGTTTTGCTTCTAGCCATACCAAAGCATTTTTTACGAGTATTCTGAGTAATGTCAGAAATCATCTTGTCTGTCTTTAAATAGGGGTATGATATCTTTTATTATCTACTATCCTTTTAAAATGAAGTAGTTGTCATTCATTTGTGAAGAACAGTATTGCACTGGTCAGAAATCCAGTAATAAATGTAAAGCATACAGACAGTTGTAGTAGTGGGAAGCTGTTATAAACGTCTTCCTTGGTGTACATGCATTCTGGACCCTCCACTAGAGTTATCTAAATTAAAGTCTGTAAGATATTGTGTCAGATGCAATGGAACATTGTTTATTTTCTGTGAAGGTATTCTTAATATGATACTAGAAACTTCATGTTGTCTTTATAAATACATGTATTATAATTCTGCTTGCAGAGGTTTAATCCAGGAATTCTGTTCAAGAATTTCAAAAAAGATGCCCAAAAGGTACATTTATGATGAACGTAATGTAATTGTTTTAAATAACTTAAGTTTTTAAAACGGAAGTGATAATTAGCTGAAGGCAGCACTAAAATCCTGGTGTAAAGTCAAAGTTTGGGAAAAAAACTGCATGATTTTTAAGAAATTTTATTTTATTTGTTGAAGCTTCTGATATAGAAGGTGAAAATGCCCTGTGAAGTCATAATGAAATGTTACAATTTATTTATTTTCATAGTGTGATGTTTTCAGTTCAGTTGCAATTATATATATCTATATATACATGTATGTTATGTAGATAAAATGTATAACACTTGCTATTTACATATATTAGTATTTTCTTACACTACAGCCCCAGCAGTATACATGTTGTGCAATTGGTAGTAGGGATAGATCTCTTTCTATATGGGTAAGTTTATATTCAAATTTTACATCTACTACACTGATTTAAAGGTTTTAGGGAGTGTGCACAGTTAAGTACATGCATACTCTATTTAAAATTGAATGTGTAACACAAAACATACAATACAAACTTTGTCAAAATCCGTAACTTTTTACAGTTGATTATTGTTGCCTTTATCAAATAAAGATGGAGAACTTTGCTGCTGCTGCTGCTATTCTGTCAGTCCATTCATTTACCTTCCTGTCTCAGTGAGTGTGAAGACTATTTATTGTTTTTCATGTTGCTAATACACATTCGGTTCATTTCTAATGAATATGTATGAATCGTAATCCATCCCAGAGCTTTTACCTGTGTATGGAATTGTTTCTGTTCATATACATGGTGAATAAGTTGCTTTATTGACAGAGTGTACTTATACTGCAGTACATTAATTCTAGAATACGGTATTTGGTGTACCTGATTTGCTGTAATTGAATAGCTGAGTCAAATAGACAATAATTCACTTTTAATTCAGTTGACGGCATTGAAGCGACCACTGGTTGTGACACATGACCTGTTTACAAACTCTGTTCTAGATATATCTTGGTAAGTACTAGTATACAAGTAAAATGGGTAGTTTTCGCTTGAAGGAAATTTCATGATTTGTGCGCTAACAAACTTATTTGTGAATTTTAAATCGCAAAAGGATCATTCTCTAATAGTAAATCTATGTGAAATTAATCTTCTGTGGTATTTTTAAATTAGAGAAGTAGGAAATTCGTCAAAATAGCGAAAATTAGATAATTGCGAATATTAGCCAATTAACAGTATTGTAATCTTGAAAGGTTTATTCAAAGTCCTGTCTATCTTAAAGTTCTGCCTATCTCAAAGTCATGTCTATCTCAAAGTCCTTTCTATCTCAAAAGTTCAATTTATCTCAAAGTCCTTTCTATCTCAAAGTCCCGTCTATCTCATAGTCCTGTCTATCTCAAAGTCCTGTCTATCTCAACGTCCAGTCTATCTCAAAGTCCTTTCTGTATCAAAGTCCTGTCTATCTCAAAGTCCCATCTATCTCAATGTCCAGTCTATCTCAAAGTCCTTTCTATCTCAAAGTCCCATCTATCTCAAAGTCCTGTCTATCTCAAAGTCCTGTCTATCTCGAAGTTGTTTGCTAGTGATACTGGTTGCAAATGATATGGCTTTTGCAACCAGTGCAGATTATGATCAGCCTACACAGTCTGACAATGATCTGCACTGTTTGCGATTTAGTAGATAATTTTTCACTGATCACCCCAACAATTAATGGTACTGCCCCAAATTGAAAGTTGGACAAGTCCATTTGAGAAATTAATGGGGGTAAGGGTTTAGTTAATCATTTTAAACTGATCCATGGGTTTTGACTGTTCCTGACTGTAGCATGACATTTCTTACCCAAAATAAAATCGCCAGTGATGTAATCATGTTATAGCATGACATAAGAAAATTTGTTAAGGATATTAATTTATAATTTTAATTTACTTTCGTCTAAAACTAATTGTAGATTTTTTCCCAACACTTACTCCACTCAGTGTGTGCTGCCTTACCAGTGTTTGTGCCAATTGTTTTATTGAATATTTGCATAATATGTTACATATGTTTTCCAGGGCAAGCAGCGGTACAGAATTACTGTGTTGTTCCTGTGATGGCACAGTGGCCTATATCAAATTTAAACAAGATGAGATTGGTATACCGATGAGTAAAGGCGATGTGGTAAGACATACTGGAATTTGACCTTGATATTACAACATTTTTAGCTCGACTATTCGGAGAATATGGAGAGCTATTACAGTCACTTGTGCGTCGGCGTCGGCGTTGCTTCTTTGGTTAAAGTTTTGCCTGCTAAGTACTATCATGCACATATCTCAGTTACCACTTATGATATTGACTTGAAACTTTGTTTATGTCTTTAGGGGTGTCATACAATCAAGGCAGATAACTCTTGAAAACATTTAGTACAAATTATGGCCCTTGTTTGACTTTGAAAATTTGGTTAAAGTTTTGCCTGCTAGGTACTATCATGCACATATCTCAGTAACCACTTATGATATTGACTTGAAACTTTGTTCATGTCTTTAGGGGTGTCATACAATCAAGGCAGATAGCTCTTGAAAAATTTAGTACAAATTATGGCCCTTGTTTGACTTTGAAAATTTGGTTAAAGTTTTGCCTGCTAGGTACTATCATGCACATATCTCAGTAACCACTTATGATATTGACTTGAAACTTTGTTCATGTCTTTAGGGTGTCATACAATCAAGGCAGATAACTCTTGAAAACATTTAGTACAAATTATGGCCCTTGTTTGACTTTGAAAATTTGGTTAAAGTTTTGCCTGCTAGGTACTATCATGCACATATCTCAGTAACCACTTATGATATTGACTTGAAACTTTGTTCATGTCTTTAGGGGTTTCATACGATCAAGGCAGATAACTCTTGAAAACATTTAGTACAAATTATGGCCCTTGTTTGACTTTGAAAATTTGGTTAAAGTTTTGCCTGCTAGGTACTATCATGCACATATCTCAGTAACCACTTATGATATTGACTTGAAACTTTGTTCATGTCTTTAGGGTGTCATACAATCAAGGCAGATAACTCTTGAAATAATTTAGTGCAAATTATGGCCCTTGTTTGACTTTGAAAATTTGGTAAAGTTTTGCATGCAAGGTACTATCATGCACATATCACAGTAACCACTTATGGTAGTTATATCAAACCTTGCAATAGTGTTCAGGGTAAATTTTGTATCAAACAATTAATTTCCTAAAAATTAAATCAGTAGTTATAGATTTTGACTTTTTTTATGATTCAACTTTCCTAGTTTATACTTAATAGTTAGCAGAATTTTGTTTTGCTATTATACTGATAAAAGTTTTGTTTTATTAGCAAACACCCACAATAGTCGAGCGTGCTGTCTTATGGACAGCTCTTGTTCATTTTCTTATTACCGGTACTTACAGAAAAGTGTCAGCGTACATTTTCTCATTAAAATGTTTACATTAAGTAGTAAAGTTTAATTCCACGACAGTCTACCATTTAATAATTCATTCAGAGAAATTTATTTTTTCTTCTATGTCTCTGTTCCAGGAGAATTATTTTTAAAATGCACCGGATATAATAATTTTCAAGTAAAGGTTGGTAAAGTTGCGTTTGTTTTATATGATAAAAAGTTTAAAACTACACTATTGCAACTTCCAGTTTCTGATAGTATTAGGAGATATTTTTCGTAACGTGCTGTACAAGGTTATTGGAGGAATAAAGCATAGTGCAGACTATGATCAAATTGCACTTATATGGCCTAGTCTGGTCATTAAAGTAGATATGTCAGTCTTCAGCAGTGAGAGAGTGTAAAACATAGATGCAAAGCTATAAGTTACTAATATGTTGGAAATGGGAGACTGGTTTGCCTTTTTTCTGGTTGAAACTAACTCTAAATTGTCAAAGTCTTGCATCCTAGAAGCATTCTGTCTATTTTTTCAGTGGTCAGTTATTAAACCCGAGTGCTATTACTGGAGTCAGTACTGTAAATCACTTTAAATATGTAGGACAAAAAGTTCACGAATTTTTAGCTCGACTATTCGGAGAATATGGAGAGCTATTAGAGTCACGTCAGCGTCGGCGTTGCTTCTTTGGTTAAAGTTTTGCCTGCTAAGTACTATCATGCACATATCTCAGTAACCACTTATGGTATTGACTTGAAACTTTGTTCATGTCTTTAGGGGTGTCATACAATCAAGTCAGATAACTCTTGTATAAATTTAGTACAAATTATGGCCCTTGTTTGACTTTGAAAATTTGGTTAAAGTTTTGCCTGCTAGGTACTATCATGCACATATCTCAGTAACCACTTATGATATTGACTTGAAACTTCGTTAATGTCTCTAGGGGTGTCACACAGTCAAGTCAGATAACTCTTGTATAAATTTAGTACAAATTATGGCCCTTGTTTGACTTTGAAAATTTGGTTAAAGTTTTGCCTGCTAGGTATTAAATTTGGTTAAAGTTTTGCCTGCTAGGTACTATCATGCACATATCTCAGTAACCACTTATGATATTGACTTGAAACTTTGTTCATGTCTTTAGGGGTGTCACACAGTCAAGTCAGATAACTCTTGTATAAATTTAGTACAAATTATGGCCATTGTTTGAATTTGAAAATTTGGTTAAAGTTTTGCCTGCTAAGTACTATCATGTACATATCTCAGTAACCACTTATGATATTGACTTGAAACTTTGATAATGTCTTAGCGGTGTCACACAGTCAAGACAGATAACTTTTATTTAGTACAAATTATGGCCCTTGTTTGACTTTGAAAATTTGGTTAAAGTTTTGCATGCAAGGTACTATCATGCACATATCTCAGTAACCATTTATGGTAGTTATATCAAACTTAGCAATAGTGTTCAGGGGTACATTTTGTATCAAACAATTAATTTACCAAAATTAAATATGTAGTGATAGATTTTGACTTTTTTTATGATTCAACTTTCCTAGTTTATACTTAATAGTTAGCAGAATTTTGTTTTGCTATTATACTGATAAAAGTTTTGTTTTATTAGCAAACACCCACAATAGTCGAGCTTGCTGTCTTATGGACAGCTCTTGTTATTCTCCGGGTTAATTCAGACCATGAATTTGCGAACAAACTATCCCATTTTTTACATGTGTTTCCGGAAACCTTTCATTTCTGAAGAATTTCTAATTAGCAAAATGCTAAATTTGTGAAGGAGTGCTTTCATGAAAATAAAGATGAAAATAAAGTTCTCATGAATTTCATGATTTACAGTAATGACTTACAGATTGCTTGGCTTAGCTTCTAAGATCAGAAGTCACTGTTGAACGTTTACTTTTATTCCAAATGTAATTAAAAAGATGTCTTACACTGAATGTTAAAGCAGAAGTATGGAAAAAGGTACGATGTAATTCCTTATTGTTTCAGAATCGTCTGCTAGAGAAGATATATGGTAAAACAATCACGAAAAGTAACACTAACAATTCAGCCAATCAGATCATAGAATCTGCAGATGTACTTAAACTACAACAACAACAGCAGCAGAAGATTGTCAACGGCTCGCCAGAGGAGAAGTTGCGACTAGGATCTAACACATCGTTGATGTCCACTCCTTCAAAATCGCAGTGCTCGTTTTATAAAGGTGTGGATATCGGCAACTCTCCATTTAAGGTATATTTTCTTACTGGTTTAAGTTATTTTATGATTTACCACTTACTAATGCAGCACATTTAGTTTTATACATTTATCTAAAGAATAAATTGCTTTATTGTTAACATGATACATGAGACAATTAAGTAATTTTATTGCTCTATAATATGCAATATTTGGACTTTACCCATGAAAATAAAATGCACATGAAAAAAAATTGAATGGATTATTTTGTTATTAATTCTCCGAAATCAGTAATGGGTGGGATTGTTGTGTCGTGGGTGTAATGTAAATCACTTTTTAAATTGAAGCTAAGTGATTCAATATACAATAAAGCATATCCCAAATTCAGGTTTGAGCGATACCAGTTTAAGGTTTCTAGAGATGGGAGTAGTATCGGTTGTAAAGAGATTTTGCCGGGACCGTTGGCATTTGGTACTTTTAGAGCAATAAAGTTTAAAGCAAACAAAAGATTACAGTTTGTGTAGGACAATGTAACAGTCTCACTATAGAAGAGTCAAATATGGTAAATTTGGTAAAATACGTTATGAAAATTTTGCGATTTGTGAGCAGACGGACATTTTCGAAAATTTTAATTTGTGAAAGGAGATTTCTCTTATTATAGTAAATCTGTGTGAAATTAATCGTTTGTGACATTTTAAAATTAGCAAGGTGGGAAATTTGCAAAAATAGCGAAAAATTAAATTGCCAGAAATATAACCAACTTTACAGTAATTGTATAATATAAGCATTGAATCTTTCCTTGCACACATGATCTCCATGGATACATGGTCACAAAATATAAAAAGTTTGGCATAGAAAAAAATGCTTGAAAAGCTTGAACTTCAAATCTGTTTACATTATAGTCAGAAATATTAATTTGTACAATTATTTAAGCCAACAGATAAACAGATAGAAACAAAGACAGCTGATGGACGTAGAAGAATAACACCAATATTTATACCAGTGCAACCTGAAGTTGGGTATGTAAATTACAGTTTCCTTTTTCATGTTTATGCTGCTATAATTTCAGTTAATAACATGCTAAGATTGGAAATTTTGTATTTTATATAAAAAAGAATCGCATGAAAATACATGCTTGAAGATGCAATTATTCTTTTGAAAATTGCTGTAGTTCATATCATCACACTGTCAGTTTCTCAGGGTAGACTACAGCTGAGGTTTTATTATAAATTATGTCCCCTAATTGCTGATTATTCTAGAATTTCAAAACGGGAAGATGAGAACCAAAAATGAGGGCATGGGATGTATAAGGCATTGAGACATTTCTTTCAGGCAAAATCCTTGGAATTTAATAATGCAATGTTCTTTGCTCATTTAGTATGTTTTATATTAATTACTGTTTTAATAAGGTATTTAAATTGTATACATAACACGGTCGGGAAAAACGGTCAGGGTGACACGCCTCATCATTCCGGGTTAAAATAATCCCTACCTTTTATTATGTCCCCAAAAATTGCACTGTCCGTGCGTCTGTCCTTACATGTTCTTTGTGTCTGGGCTGTAACTTTGTCATGCGTTGAAGGAATATAAAATAACTTGGCACAATTGTTCAGCACATCAAGATGATGTGTCTTGGTCACACTTAAGAGTTTGAAAGTAATAGAATCCTGTAAGTGTATATGTGCACACTTTCCTGTCCGGACTGTAACTTTGTCATGCATTGATTGATTTTAAAATAACATGGCACAAACGTTCAGCACATCATGACAACGTGTCGCATACGACACCCATGACACTGCCTCAAAGGTCAAGGTGACACTTAGAGTTTAAAGGCAATGGAATACTATATGCATGGTAACTCTGTCATGCATGGAAGGATTTAAAAAAATTATAGCACAATTGTTTAGCACATGGAGAGGACTGTGAGACAGCTCTTTCGGGGCATTCGTCACTTATGAGGGACAGTTTTTGTATGAAGTATATGTCCCAATGAGTCAATACCTATTGATTATGGTCTGAATTGCCTTCTGTGATAGCTGTAGTGTTTGTCTATGTACTGGATAGAATTTCAGAGACTTTAAACAGAGCTTAGTTTGTATCAGTACCAGAAACCTGTTTTTCTATAAATGATAAATCAGTTTAAGTGTATACTCACAAACATTGATATTGTGTGATATTTTCAGGGAAGGTCCTGTTCCATTCAGTCAAATTCATTTCGAGACATCAAAAACCGGTACAACTATCCAGGTAGAGAAACAGAACAAGGTTACACACAGCGGTTTGCTTTCCCCGCCTCCTCAGCCCCCGGGATCTTCACCACTTGCGAACGCAAAACCTTATGGATTAGAAAGTACACCGAAGTCATTGTCTTCATCATCAAAATCCCCAGCCACTGAGAACAGACCCATAGACTCTGTTGTTCAGGTAACAAAAACAATTCATGACTACTTCTGTCATTTTCAGGATGATTGAAGGCTGTTTTGGGTATAAGATGAAGACTGTTTTGGGTATGAGATGAAGGCTGTTTTGGGTGTGAGATGAAGGCTGTTTTGGGTGTGAGATGAAGGCTGTTTTGGGTATAAGATGAAGACTGTTTTGAGTACAAGATGAAGGCTGTTTTGGGTATGAGATGAAGACTGTTTTGGGTACGAGATGAAGGCTGTTTTGGGTATGAGATGAAGGCTGTTTTGGGTATAAGATGAAGACTGTTTTGGGTGTGAGATGAAGGCTGTTTTGGGCATGACGTGAAGGCTGTTTTGGGTATAAGATGAAGACTGTTTTGGGTATGAGATGAAGACTGTTTTGGGTATAAGATGAAGACTGTTTTGAGTATAAGATGAAGGCTGTTTTGGGTATAAGATGAAGACTGTTTTGGGTATAAGATGAAGGCTGTTTTGGGTATAAGATGAAGACTGTTTTGGGTATAAGATGAAGGCTGTTTTGGGTACAAGATGAAGACTGTTTATGCCCCCACAAAGTGGGGTGCATATAGCGTTGCACTTGTCCGTCCGTCCGTCCGTCAGTCCGTCCGTCCCCGTCCAGACGTCCCGAAATCTTGTACGCTAACTCCTCTTAAACCGGATGGCAGATTTTGCTTAAACTTCCAGGGATGAACAACCTTAATGTGTAGATGGTAGTAAAGGAAGGAATTTTCCCCGCGACCAAATTTAACAGAATTATGGCCCTTTGTTGATTTTTTCACTATATACCATATAGAAATTTTGTGAAAGCAACTCCTCTTAAACCGGATAGCAGATTTTGCTTAAACTTCCAGTGATGAACAACCTTAATGTGTAGATGGAAGTAAAGGAAGGAATTTTTGCAGCGACCAAATTTAACAGAATTATGGCCCTTTGTTGATTTTTTCACTATATACCATATAGAAATTTTGTGAAAGCAACTCCTCTTAAACCGGATGGCAGATTTTGCTTAAACTTCCAGGGATGAACAACCTTAATGTGTAGATGGTAGTAAAGGAAGGAATTTTTTTTTGCTGCGCACCAAATTTAACAGAATTATGGCCCTTTGTTGATTTTTTCACTATATACTATGTAGAAATTTTGTGAACGCAACTCCTCTTAAACCGGATGGCAGATTTTGCTTAAACTTCCAGGGATGAACAACCTTAATGTGTAGATGGCAGTAAAGGAAGGAATTTTTGCTGCGCCAAATTTAACAGAATTATGGCCCTTTGTTGATTTTTTTCACTATATACCATATAGAAATTTTGTGAACGCAACTCCTCTTAAACTGGTTGGCAGATTTTGCTTAAACTTCCAGGGATGAACAACCTTAATGTGTAGATGGTAGTAAAGGAAGGAATTTTTGTTGCGACCAAATTTAACAGAATTATGGCCCTTTGTTAAGTTTTTCACTACATACCATATAGAAATATTGTGAACGCAACTCCTCTTAAACCGGATGGCAGATTTTGCTTAAACTTCCAGGGATGAACAGCTTTAATGTGTAGATGGTAGTAAAGGAAGAAATTTTTGTTGCGACCAAATTTAACAGAATTATGGCCCTTTGTTGATTTTTTCACTATATACCATATAAATTTGTTACGACCAAATTTAACAGAATTATGGCCCTTTGTTGATTTTTTCACTATATACCATATAAATAATTGAACATATAAATTTTACATTTGTAATTTAATTTAACATGTACATAAGGTTACCTGTAGATCATTTTAGGTATATGTACAGAAATGAAACAGTGGAATGAAAAAGTTCCACATAAAAATCTTACATACAGATATGCTTGCTCTTGTTTATGAGCACATCTGCACAGTGGGGGCATCCGTGTCCTTTGGACACAATTCTAGTTTGGGTATAAGATGAAGGCTGTTTTGGGTATAAGATGAAGACTGTTTTGGGTATAAGATGAAGGCTGTTTTGGGTACAAGATGAAGACTGTTTTGGGTATAAGATGAAGGCTGTTTTGGGTATAAGATGAAGACTGTTTTGGGTATAAGATGAAGACTGTTTTGGGTATAAGATGAAGACTGTTGAGTATAAGATGAAGACTGTTTTGGGTATAAGATGAAGACTATCTTGGGTATAAGATGAAGACTGTTTTGGGTATAAGATGAAGGCTGTTTTGGGTATAAGATGAAGACTGTTTTGGGTATAAGATGAAGGCTGTTTTGGGTATAAGATGAAGACTGTTTTGGGTATAAGATGAAGACTGTTTTTGAGTATAAGATGAAGACTGTTTTGGGTATAAGATGGAGACTGTCTTGGGTATAAGATGAAGACTGTCTTGGGTATAAGATGAAGGCTGTCTTGAGTATAAGATGAAGACTGTTTTGGGTATGAGATGAAGGCTGTTTTGAGTATAAGATGAAGGCTGTTTGGGTATGAGATGAAGGCTGTTTTGGGTATAAGATGAAGGCTGTTTTGGGTATAAGATGAAGACTGTTTTGGGTATAAGATGAAGGCTGTTTTGGGTATAAGATGAAGGCTGTCTTGGGTATAAGATGAAGGCTGTTTTGGGTATAAGATGAAGGCTGTTTTGGGTATAAGATGAAGGCTGTTTTGGGTATAAGATGAGGCTGTTTTGGGTATAAGATGAGGCTGTTTTGGGTATAAGATGAAGGCTGTTTTGGGTATAAGATGAAGACTGTTTTGGGAATAAGATGAAGGCTGTTTTGGGTATAAGATAAAGGCTGTTTTGGGTATAAGATGAAGACTGTTTTGGGTATAAGATGAAGACTGTTTTGAGTATAAGATGAAGACTGTTTTGGGTATAAGATATAAGGTTACTGGCACTTCATTGCTATTGACATGTCTCTTTTTGTGAGAAAGGTGGCAGTTTCTTATGGAGGATAGGAATCTAGTACTGGATCTTCAAAGGAACAATTGTTAGGTTTACTCATACCAACCTACTATTGCACTTCATTTGAACTTTGTTCTGGAATAATGTACATGCTGGCTCGGACAGCTTGAGTCAGTCTTTGAATAGCAAGATGAAGTAATGAAGGCTTGAATCAAGTATTGAGACAATTCTAGAACAAAGTCAAAAGTTAGATTCTCTGAATATCGGTACTGAAATTTGATTATACATGTAAAACAACTGAGATTGTATCCCTACAGCCACTAGCCGCCCTCGACAACAAGCAGGACAAACCATCCGGGAGCAAGCTTACAGATACACCAAAATCATCTCACAAGCACCACCATGGGCATGCAGACAGGTGAACACTCTTTTGTTGTTTTGTTTTTTTAACTTTCCATGTCTCTAATTACTTAAATAGTAACTATATTACATTTAACAATGTTCTGCACTCTAAACTTTATTGACGTATTTTTGTCGTTTTAAGTAATTTTAAAAGAGTTCCCAGGAAGCCTCACTTTTTTGCAATTTATTAGATAGTGAACTATATTTATACCTGATAGGAATAAAGGTGTTAGGAGTACCGGTTGTGTCACTCTAAAAATTTCTTGAGGATATACCTTCTTGTTAGTTTTCAAGTCAACTTATACCATATCCAACAAGAGTTGCCAGAAATGCCCTTTTTACTTTTCCTTGTCCAGCATATTGAAAACTACTATTGGAAATCAATACAACTTTATACATGGTCCAGCACAATGAGAGGAAGGGGGTGCATAAGAGCCATAACGCTATCTTGAGTTAACGGGATGGCCCGTTGTTACTTTTCCTTGTCCGGAGCAACAAACTACTGGTTGGAATTCAATACAACTTCATACAATGGTCAAGTACATTGGAGAGGAAGTGCAGTGCACAAGAACCATAACTCCATCTTGACTAATTACAGAGTAATTGCCCTTTGTTACTTTTCCTTGTCCGGAGCATAACTTGAAAACTACTGGTTGGAATTCAATAAAACTTCATACAATGGTCAAGCACAATGAGAGTGGAAGTGCAGTGCACAAGAACCATAACTCCATCTTGACTATTTACTTAGTTAATTGCCCTTTATTTCTTTTACTTGTCCGGAGCCTAATTTGAAAACTACTGGTTGGAATTCAATACAACTTAATACAATGGTCAAGCACAATGAGAGGAAGTGCAGTGCAAAAAGAACAATAACTCCATCTTAACTAATTACTGAGTTATTGCCCTTTATTACTTTTACTTGTCCGGAGCCTAATTTGAAAACTACTGGTTGGAATTCAATACAACTTCATACAATGGTCAAGCACAATGAGAGGAAGTGCAGTGCACAAGAACCATAACTCTATCTTGACAAATTACAGAGTTATTGCCAAGAACAATATCACTTTTTTAGTTTTTTGTCGAGCCCGCTTGCGGTGAGCTCGATATAGTTGTCACTTTTGGTGGTTCGGTGTAGGTGCGTGCGTCCGTCCGTCTGATTTTGTCCGGACCATATCTTTTTCATGCATGGAGGGATTTTGATGTTACTTGGCACAAATGTTCACCATCATGAGACGGAGTGTCATGCGCAAGAACCAGGTCCCTAGGTCTAAGGTCACACTTGGAGGTTAAAGGTCAAATTCAAGAATGACTTTGTCCGGAGCATATCTTTTTCATGCATGGAGGGATTTTAATTTAACTTGGCACAAATGTTCACCATCATGAGACGGAGTGTCATGCGCAAGAACCAGGTCCCTAGGCCTAAGGTCAAGGTCACACTTAGAGGTTAAAGTTCAAAGTCAAGAATATCTTTGTCTGGAGCATTTCTTCTTCATGCATGGAGGGATTTTGATGTTACTTTGTACAAATGTTCACCACCATGGGTTACCCTTGTTTTTAGAATTACTTCCCTTTGTTGTTACTATAAATAGCTTATATTGTAACTTTTTTATTACTGGCCGTAGAGAAAAATCGAGACCACTTTTCTGTGGTACAACATGCATGTTACATCCAATATTTTGGTGTTGCCATCTCTACTTGGTAAGGAGTTAGCCCTTTTGACATATGGCGGGCTCGACATGTTGCATGTGGGCATCTAGTTTGCAAGGTTTTCTGTTACTACGAACTTGCTCAGTTTATAAAGCAGTCTTTCAGGGGTATTAATCACATTTAGTGATAGCTCTAGTTTTAGTATAAAATATCAATTGAAAAACCACGTTAGGAATGTTTATGGAACAAATAAAGGTAGTTTCTGTTGGTAAGACATCTTTCTTAGTAAAATAAGAGCTACTTGTAATTGCACTCTGGGGACTTTAATTGTTTACTTATTGCATAAGAAGTATAGAAAATTGGAATTTTATTTTTTGCATGTGAAATTTAATTGGTCAAAAAACTACAGTATTTCCTATCAATCACATAGATATTTTCCTCTTTTTTTTCTCCCCCAGGGTGAGCCTCCTTTTCTGATCGATGATTGTCCACCCATCCTCACGTCCATCAACATTTTCAACAAGAATTCCATTCCATGCAGAACTCTGGTTGCTATGGCAACAAATAGGAAAAACCCTTTAAAAATCTTCTTCTCTGAAACCACAGGCCTAGAGCTTAGATATTTGGCTGTGCTTGTCTAGTGGACCTCTACCAGATTGTTCAAATTATGACCCCGGGTCAAATTACCCAGGGTGGGCACTAGTTTTTGCAAGGCATATATAGGAAAAACTTTAAAATCTTCTTCTTTGAAACCACAGGCCTAGAGCTAAGATATTTGGCATGTAGCTTGGCTAGTGTACCTCCACCAAGTTTGTTCAAATTATGCCCCACCCCCAGTTGACATCACCGGGGTGGTCACTTAGTTTTGCTAGGAATATATAGGAAAAACTTTAAAAATCTTCTGCTCTGAAACCACAAGGCCTAGAGCATAGATATTTGGCTGTAGCATTGGCTAGTGGACCTCTACCAAAATTGTTCAAATTATGACCTCGGATCAAAATTGACCCCACCCACGGGGCTCCTTAGTTTTACATAGACTTATATAGTAAAAACTTTAAAAATCTTCTTCTTTGAAACCACAAGGCCTAGAGCTTAGATATTTGGCGTGTAGCTTGGCTAGTGTCCTCCACCAAGTTTGTTCAAATTATGACCCCGGGTCAAAATTGACCCCCACTGGGGTCACTTAGTTCAAGGCTTATATAGGGAAAACTTTTAAAAATCTTTTTCTCTGAAACCACAAGGCCTAGAGCTGTAATTGGCTGTAGCATTGCCTAGTAGACCTCTTCAAAGTTTGTTCAAATTATGCCCTGGGGTCAAAATTGACCTTGCCCTTGGGGGATCTTTGTTTTACAAAGGCGTATATGGAAAACTTATTTGGTATATAACTTTCTAGTGATCTTCCACCAGGCAAGTGGACTTGTACCAAGGTGAGCGATATAGGGCCATCTTGGCCCTCTTGTTTTTCTTCAATTTTTTAGACAGATCTTCAGTCATAAAGAAAGAATATTTCATATGTCAGGTTTACTTCAGGCCACACCAAATCAATAACTTGGTTTTTGGACTCGCTGGCTTCAATTTCTCTGAAACCCATGAAAAAAAAACTAAAATTCTAAGTAAGCACCGGAATTTTGGAAGAGTGTACGATGACCAGCAAATCAATTTGGTTTTGCCTTGGCTGATTATCAAGTTTATCAGCTATGTTAAAAGTGGGCACGTATCTGATTAAAGAGAAAAAGTGTTACGTAATAGTTCATTTAATTGATGGTTATCCTTTCAGTGAAAAAGTCAAAAGCTCGTTATCACTAAAGAGAAAACATGACAAAGATGACGGTCCGAAGAAAAGGGGTCGTCCCCGATTGATAGATAAGGAACGCACTAAGCTTACACCTGCAACTACACCAGCTGTAGCTACAGTAAGTCACCAATTAATTTTTATACACCTGTCTTATGACAGGCCTTTTTTTGGGATCACAAGTGGTAGGGCGGTGTTCAAAAAGTTGTCCTGTCTTTAACTTCAACAATTCCTAACAAATCTTTATAAAAACTTGCTTTGAATGTTTACTGGTCTAATATCTCATCCAAGTTTAATCGCTCTGGCCACGACAGAGTAATTGCCCTTTCATTGTCAAATTTGGAAGAATTTAGGGTTGTCCTTTGATGGACGTATTTTGTGACAGTATGGCGCTCTCGTTCATCACCAAGAGTTTTTTTTTCAATGTTCAATTGCATTAATCTAATGACTCGGATCAAACCCACTTCTACATAGCTACATCAAGCAGTAACAAATTTGACTATGTGACTGATACGGTAATTACCACGACCCTCTAAAAAAGATTTGGCAAGTCACCTTTCCATAATATTTTACATGCATGATAGGTAAACTGTAACAAACTTATGTTGGAAGACCATTTCCTGTAGCAATGGACCAAAGTGACATCAAAATGTTTTAAATGGAATAATTTAGGATTCTGTTTTAAAAAAAATTGTCTTACTAAATACAAGGACTTTCTCTCTCTTGCTCTCCTTGTTCATAGAAATACATGAATCTGGAAAATATTACAGTCCCATTGAGGAAAGGTATTTTGATCATGGGTTTAATAATTTTGATATTTGCAACTGTATTTACTGTTTTTAAGGGTCGGAAATATTTTAAACAGCGATGGCATTATCTGGAGCCTTTTAAACTGTTTGCTGCGACCAATAAAACACGTATATAAGGTTGCAAATGTCAAAATCACTGAATAGTTAATCCTGTTCTAATGGACAATATGTTTAAATGCGATAATTGAAACTCTGTTACATTTTCCAACCGTACAATAATACGTTGCAAATTTAAATGAGGTAACTAATCAGGATTGACGTTAGCGCATAGGAATTTGTGTTATTAGTGATTAAGAAAGTTCTATTTACAACATTAAACCATAGCAGTCAAATGATGTGCTGTTTTGTACACGGAGAAACAGTGAGGGTGTTATGTCTATGTGTGATAATTGTAACTCTTGTGTTTCTTACAGCAGCACCAGAATGTAGAATGGGAGAGGATTCAATATGTCCCTTTAACCTCTGACGTCAATTTACGTGTGCCAAATATAGATAAACATCATACAGTACAGGTATGAGAAAGTAGTTGTACATTGTAATGAATGTTCATATATTCTGTTATGTGTCATTGTTTATTCTTTCACTATTACTGGGGGTTTTTAGCTGGATTTAGAAGAAAGTTTGA